>SJYV01031192.1:390021-405651 GCA_006410875.1 Neotragus pygmaeus | reverse complement strand
GGGCTCCAAAATCACTGCAGATGGTGATTGCAGCCATGAAATTAAAAGACGCTTACTCCTTGGAAGAAAAGTTATGACCAACCTAGATAATATATTCAAAAGCAGAGACATTACTTTGCTGATTAGGTCCGTCTAGTCAAGGCTATGGTTTTCCCTGAGGTCATGTATGGATGTGACAGTTGGACTGTGAAGAAGGCTGAGCACCGAATAATTGATGCTTTTGAACTGTGGTGCTGGAGAAGACTCTTGAGAGTCCCTTGGACTGCAAGGAGATCCAACCAGTCCTTTCTGAAGATCAGCCCTGGGATTTCTTTGGAAGGAATGATGCTAAACCTGAAACTCCAGTACTTTGGCTACCTCATGCGAAGAGTTGACTCATTGGAAAAGACTCTGATGCTGGGAGGGATTGGGGCAGGAGGAGAAGGGGACGACAGAGGATGAGATGGCTGGATGGCATCACTGACTCGATGGATGTGAGTCTGAGTGAACTCCGGGAGTTGGTGATGGACCGGGAGGCCTGGCATGCTGCGATTCATGGGGTCACAAAGAGTAGGACACGACTGAGCAACTGAACTGAACTCAGAACAAGTTAACACAATGGAATTTCAAATAAAATGAAAGGGTCTTATTGATAATTAAGTTCTTAGGGCTTTTTGGACAAACTCCTAAGGATGGACTCCTAAGTTTATTGGTGAGCCTACTCCATTTTCTTTTCTTGTCTTCCCCAGAATCTGTACACTTAGGGCTTCCCTGGCGACTCAGTCAGTAAGAATCTGCCTGCAATGTGGGAGACCTGGGTTTGATCCCTGGGTTGGGAAGATCCCCTGGAGGAGGGCATGACAACCCATTCTAGTATTCTTTCCTGAAGTATCCCATGGACAGAGGAGCCTGGCGGGCTACAGTCCATGGGGTCGCAAAGAGGCAGACACGACTGAATGACTAACCACACACAGTACTACAGACAGGTGCACATGAACTGTCTCTACCCTAACCTGCAGTGCTCCAAACTTGTATAATCAATTCAGTTATTTATACTTGCTGCTGACAGTCACTTAACCACCCAGCACACCTCAGGAGTGGTCCTAGGTGCTGAATTCTTGGCGAGGCGGGATTGAAGGGGGAGTGGGAATGGAGAGAGGGAGAGGAAGAAACAAAATATATTTAACAGTATTACCATTAGTGATGGTGTAAGGGAAGTTACAAAATGCTGTGGGAAAAAACAGAAATGAGTTTGCCCAGAGCATGAAGGAAAGTAGAGATGAGGAAAAATATAGGGAGACTTAGGGACATTAGATATTGGTAGAAATTTTCTAATTAGTCAGTTGTAGTAAAGATGTTAATTGAAGAGGAAAGAGTTATCGTGAGGCCCAAAGATATTTAGAGAGAAAAGACAGAGGGTAGGTGGAAAGAAAGTTTATGATAACTGTTGTTTGAGTGTTATATATCTTGCTAGAGGCTTCCAGCTCTTTCCATAACAGTATTGCTGGAAGAGGCCTGTGACGTATCATCTCTTCTCCCAAGTCTTGCTGCAGATTCCAAGATGTTATTATCCGGAGTGTATTTTGTAAATTACAGACAATGACACAAATGTTAAGTATTAGCTCCAATGGGTTCCAAGATTGATCCATGGACTTAAATATGTTACATAATTATCCTAACTTTTCAAATGACAATGTCCTAAAAGTGATCATTGAATAAAATGAATAGAATGCTGATGGTTGCTATTTTGAACAGATGTGATAATAGTCAAGAATTTTGAAAAGAAAGAATATTGTGCAGAAAAAATAATTTAATCAAATGTCACAAAAGAAAACTTGGAAATTTTATAAAAGAGAAGAGATTATCTGCATTTTAAAATCATATATAGGCAATGTTGTTTTACTAAGAGGCTCGTTTGACATTATCAAATTCCTGTGCTTTGTATCTCAGCAGCTTTGTGTACATTTTATAATTGCAGTTCATATTAACAATGTGTGCTTTATCTACTTTTTTGTCTATACTTCAAGAAGAAAGTTCTTGTATTATATTTTGTCAGATAAGGGAAACTACTTAATAACAAATTACAAAAGGAAGAAGATGAACACCAGCAATTAATTTTTGCCTCCCTTTGGCTTTTATGTATGCAATAGACTGCAAACAGTATGAAAGTAAGGACTTTCCTTTCAACTTTAAATTCTTAGTGTTAACTAGTGTTTGTTTGATAGAGAATAAGCATTCAGTAAATATTATTGAATAAGTTAGTGAAAGACATTGTATTATAAAAGAGAATATTGATCATTGATTAGTCAACAGAAATGTTCAAACTCAAAAGAATAAAAGACACGTCAATCAACTGAATAAGCTGAAATTTTTTCATCACATTAACATAATAAAGATGATAATAGCTAGTGAACAGAGAAATTGGTGTATTCAAGTACTACTTATGAAAATTAAATTGAGCTAGATTTTGAAAAAAAATTTTCTCCTTAAAAATTATTTATATCCTTCTACTCTAAATTATTTTCTTAGGAATCTATCCTAAAGAAATAATTCAAGCTTTTTAAACAGATATATTTGTAAACAGATAGTCATTTTAAAAATTACAAAATAATTGAGGCAGCCTAAATGGCATCTAATGGAGAAATGCTGAGGTAAATATTTGTACCCTTTTAGTGTACCATTAGGCGAACAAAAAAAAAAATATGTTTAGGAATATAGTCATAGAAACAACTTCTCAAAATGTCAGAATTATTGTGATAAAAATCTATAATTTATTGGCTCATGTGCATGCAATATGCACAGGAGAAAAAAGTGAAAGAAAATGGTCAATTCAAATTTTGCTTATGATATTACTATGGATTCTGTTATAATATCTTGTAATTCTTATGGGAATTACTTACTGCCTCTTGCCAATGCAATTTTATGACTTATTAGGTATTCACTCATTAATAGTAAACATTCACTATTATTTCACTATATGCTTGTCAGTCTGCTAGGCACTGAGAACATAAAATTGAATATAATATATTTATGATGCTCATGATCAATAAAATGCCATCTACGGGGGATGTTTTCCCTGAATTTCGGCCTATTATCTGCAATCCTGCTAGCCTGTCCAGGTAGTGCATTTGGTCACTAACAAAGCTTCTGTGAGGGAGATATTGCAGTCAGAGAGCTCAAAAGTTTCTGTGGAGATGGAGAAAAAGTCAAGAGGATTTCAACAGATAGCTTTTCCAAAAAACTGGTGATGGGGAAGGGGTGAGAAATTTTTTAAAAATAATAATCTAGGTGTTTCTGTAAAATTATGAAAATGTATAAATTCCAAGTACTTCAGCTTTCTAATAGTTTCTTGGCTCAAAGTCTAGGCTTGTAATATTAATACAATAGTATTCTGAAATTTTTCTTTTCTCTGCTTGATAGTCACAAATGTCACGGATTCTCTCATATGACTCCTTGAATTTAAAAGTGGCAGAATGTTATTGAAATGAAGTTCTGGCAGAATTGAGAGCAGTGCCTGAATGTCATTTAATAAACTGTAAGGCAGATAAGCTAAATTTGGGAATTGACTGTATTAGCAGCTTAGCGTAATAGGGAAAGACACTGTAGTTGGGATCAGAAGCCTAGTGGTTGAGTTTCTGCTCTCCTGCCGCTCAACATAAGATCTTGGACAAGTCTTTTAAACTGATTTTCCTTACTGTTAACTGATGATGAGAAATAGCTTTATTTACCTATCTACCTATTAAGATCAATTTAAAGATCAAATGAGAAATGTAAATAAAAACTTTTTGCTCCACTAATGTGGTAGAGGTATATTAATCATTACAAGTGGTAGGTATTAATCCTGATAACATCAAGATACTATATCTGGTTTATGACTCTTACACCTTTATCTGAAAGAAAAGGACCCAAGGATATTTTAGCATTCTTTCTATTCAGTTCTTTTTTACCACCTCTAACTTGTTTCAGTCATGTCCGACTCTTTAGGACCCTATGGACTATATAGCCCACCAGGGTCCTCTGTCGATGGGATTTTCCAGGCAAGAATACTGGACTGGGTTGCCATTTCCTTCTCCAGGGGATCTTCCTGACTCCGGGATTGAACTCGCATCTACCTGTGTCTCCTGCATTGCAGGCAGATTCTTTACCCACTGAGCCATCTGGGAAGCTCCTAAAATTTTTAGCAAACACTATAGTTAAGCAACTGTAAGAAGAATTTCGGTAGTTAAGAAGATTGATAATAAATTGGCTGTCCTACAAGTATATTCGACTTGCATAGAGGTGACATCTCTTTAGTCCATTTGTACTGTTGTAGTCATTATGTGATAGGTTTTTTTTTTTAGGTTGACAAACAAGATTTATTGAGATACTGTATCAAATGCATTACAAAAATATAAATATATATGTGTTAAGGTACATTCATTGTGCTCGCTAAGTTTTTAATTCTATTGAAAATGCTATCAGGACTGTCTGGCATTATTTGTTTTTATAAATCTGTTCTTTTACAGCAGAGCTCTCTTTTTTTTTATTATTTTATTTTTATTTATTTATTTTTAACTTTATTTTACTTTATAATACTCTATTGGCTTTGCCATACATTGACATGAATCCACCACAGGTGTACACGAGCTCCCAATCCTGAATCCCCCTCCCACCTCCCACCCCACAGCGTCTCTCTGGATCATCCCCATGCACCAGCCCCAAGCATCCTGCATCCTGCATCGAACATAGACCGGTGCCTCGTTTCTTACATGATAGTATACATGCTTCAATATAATAGGTGTTATACTTTCAAATTAATGGACTATTTTTCAAAGGTAGAATAATTGTTACTGATGAGGAAATCATCCAAAAGTTGTTCTTAAATGTTCAACTGTGTCCAGATTTCACTGACCTTTTGAGTCTGAGGGCATTGTCTTTATAATTTATTCATTTTTTAATTTAAAACTTTATAAACAATTTCATCATATGGAATTTCAATTAGTCAATTTTCATTTCTATTCTTTTTTACCATTTTTTAAAATTATTTTTAATTCAATTTTCATTTCTTTTGTATGAAAAACAAACTAAGAGGAATGAATTGAACTTTCTTCTCTTTATGACATCTAATAAAAGGGCATAGATCCGTAGACAAACAGATGAACCAAATAACAGAGGAATGGTTAATGACATTTATCTCTGCAAAAACTCTACATTTAAAATGTCTAAGGGTTTGAATTTGTCAGTAAATCTCTATGGGAAAAAAGCAATATCAGTATGGCACATCTAATATTTGTGTCATATGAGTTGGCACAGAAATTCTATTGAGATCATTTTAAAAAATCTATCGATTTGTGCATTCCTGGTACAAATTATTTGCCCTAGAAAACACATTCTTCTTTTCTTTTATAAGTTTGACTAAATGGACAGAAAGTACAGTCTGAGGTATATGTGTGTGTGGTATTCATCCAACTTAAATTTTAAAACATGAATTTATTTCTATTTTATGACAGAAAAGAGGAGAACTCAGGAGAAATGGAAATATATTCAGACCCCATCATTCTGTCCTGCTTTCCCACTGTCCTTTCCCCAAGACATGTACACACTTTAATTGAATTGAATTAGACTCGTTACTGAATGATTCATGGTCCTTACCTACTCATCTATATATATAATTTGTACTAAATATTCATTAGTTGCTTTTTACTTTTTTTAGTACTTAAGAGTCTTGAAAAAATAAACCCATACAAGAACTTGGAAAAGATTTAGAACCGTCAGGATTTATAAAATTGCCTCTAGCTAACTTAAAGTCATGTGTTTGTTTAAAACACTGATTCAAAATGCTGTTTGTAGCTCATTACATGCAGGTTTTATTTTGACATTTTATTAATGTAACACTTTTAGTAAGATTATATTATATAAATATTAATAGTAGTGAAAGATCATCTGAATCAGTACAAAATACTTATTGGTACCCACTAATGTTCACAAATACTCCTTGTTACCTTTAGAAAAGAAGACAAGTTAATTGCAAAATGATAAACATTTTCAATATTCAACACACTTAGAATGCCAACCAAGTTTGGGATATTTGATTTACAAGTTTCATATACAGTTACCCACATTTATAAAACATTGCCTACTGAGCAATACAAGAAGTGATTTTATCTGTATACCTACAGGAAGAGGTAGTACTGCCAAACAGCTAGTTGTATCATTTTAGATTCCAGATTAATAGCCTATCTACTGGGAACAGATGTTAAATCCTCATTTACACTGCTGTACATGTACATCTATTTCCGGTGGAATGGGTTTCACTCTGATCAATAACTGTATCAGCCTAGTTTTTCATCTTATTAGAGAGGTCAGAGCAGTGACAGAGGTACATCTGTTTTCATGTCAAATAATGTTGGAGGTAATGAATCCACTCCAAGTAAATAAACAACACTTCTGCAATTGTCCTTCGGTCTTCTACTACAAAGCTGATTGTGATTAAGCACAGGCACTTGGGGAATTGGAAGTGCTGGCACATCCTAACGCACTTTTTACTCTGAAATTTATTTTCATCTCTGTGGTATTTTCAGTTCTTGAGTAGTGACCTGGTTGCATAATATACATCTAAGATGACGCCTGTTATATAATGTCTTTGCATAAGCGGGAAAATGTAGCAGAGAGATGATTCCAAAATAGAGCCTGTTTGCAGTTGCAACTGTTTGCAGTTGCCTACATAACACTGAAACACCTCTGTAAGCTTAGATAGTACACTTATCATGATAATAGTCAATAAAACATGCCTAATGAGCACAATGCAAATATGCGTGTAAATGCATGTTAACCTCCTTAGCTTGTTAACACTTGGTGGATGAAAATCTAATATGGTTCTCTCTTAAATGCCTAAATGAGATCAACACAAGTCTACAGGGAGGCAAAGCACAAAGAGATGTTCAGACAAATCTAGAAAGTTTCTATATGGAAGTTGAGTTGTTTCCAAAGGAAAATTATGAAAGTGATGTCTTGCTTGATGGATACAACACATTGTTTTTGGTGGATTAAGTTACTGCTTTTCATCAAGCCTATTTCCTATAACAGAATTGGATGCGATGAATAGATTCCGTCACTCTGATTTGTAGTCACTTGCTGAGCTGCTAGTATTCATTTTAGCCAGCATTTTGACATTGATCGAGCAGGTAGCCCTGTCACTTGAGCCCTGTAGTCATCAGTATCTAGATTGATAAAATATAGAAAATAACACCTCTCCAAACAGCCATCCTTGAGGACAGAGAATTCTTCAGGCTATAGAACAAGGTGAAATCTTGACAATTAGCAGAATAATTGGCAACCCAGGGTAGTGGACAGGCTGTGAGCATCTGGGCAGACTAGAGACAAGTAATTGCTATTTGTTGTTCAGACTGTCCTCTGTTCCGATGTTTGGGATTTTTATGAAGTTGTAAAATTTCAAAACTTTAGGCAAACATATTATCAGCTTGCTTTTTCAACTGGAGACTTAAATATTAAACACTAAATGCCGGTATTAATCCACAAATTAAAGGGTATTTTAACATCAAGATTAGGAAGGATGAAACTAAAAATAAAATATATTAAACAGTAATTTTTCAATATAGTTTTCTTAATTTTTTTCAGTACAGAAACTCATTTACTGGCCCCAGATGATGAGCAGACATTTGGGAAACATGATTTCTGAGCACTAGCAAGGCCCTGAAATAAAGATTCTGTTGTTGACCAGACTCTGGAGACCCAAGACCAGAATGCACTGTCCAAAGGTCCAAGATAAGACAGCAGTGACTTGGTGTCAAAGCTGAGGTTCACAGGCCAATTGCAATCTTGACTGAAGCACTAGAGGAAACAGGAGCTGGCTAGGTTACTTGAGGTCACATTCAAATTCAAAGGGCAACATATTGAGACCAAACATCTGGGGCAAAGGTAAAAGTCCAGGATAAACATGTAGCTGAGTTCGTACTTCTGGCATGAAAGCAGAAACAAAAGAATTTAACACTGAATCTCCTCAGTTTCTGAATTAGGAATAGTCCTTAAATTTCTGAGGATGAAAGACACAGTTTGCATTGCTAAGGCTGGAGTTGAATCTTTATGTAGTGGTCATTTCCCCATGTATCCAGATGAGAAGGTTATGGATTCAGGACTTTTCATGGAGTCACGGTTGGACCACTCAATGGCTTCATGGGAAGCTTCTCTGTAGTCACTTATGTCTCTGGAAAACTTTGTAAAATGTTCATATATAATTTTTCCACCCATGGGACAGTAAAACAAAATACCTATCCTTGTAAGACTTCAAAAGAAATCAGTANAATATTAAAAGAAGAGAGAGGAATGAAATTATTCTGTGCAAGAAGAATAGAAGACACAATGCTTGCTCAGGAAGAGTATATAATCTAATTAACACCAAGTGTGTGTGTGTGTGTGTGTGTGTGTGTGTGTGTGTGTATAGCAAGAAGAGAAAATATCTACAAGTTTCAGCAATTGTAGAATGAAGGAGAAATTAATGTGGGACAGATTGTTATTGTTTAATAATAGCATTATCTTCCTCATAAGAGCTACTTTAGAGTTCACATTTGTTACATAGGCTAGAAATGTCCAAGTGAAGAGCACTGTAAAATTATAAAGACAAATGTACATATGTACACCAGTAAATTGTGTGTATTGTCAAAAGCATTCTTCAAAATGACTTATTAATAACCTTAATTTTTCTTTTCCTTTTGTGCTTGGTGTACTGTTCTTTACCTGCTTTCCTTGGTCTTTGCATTCCTCACTAATACAAACAAAAAACATTCCTTGTTAACCCACATGTTGATAAATACCAACTACTGTACCTAAGTCAACAAAGGGTTATGTGAAGAAGGCTCAAATACAGCTTGTGTTCATTGTTAATAAATGTAGCCAAGTTTCCAACTTTTTATTGATTGCTTTCCATGATTTTCTTGACAAAGACAAAATGGATAATTATTGAGCCATGGAAAGATAACTCTTGTAAACAGGCTAACTTTGTCC
This sequence comes from Neotragus pygmaeus, assembly GCA_006410875.1. NCBI lineage: Eukaryota > Metazoa > Chordata > Mammalia > Artiodactyla > Bovidae > Neotragus > Neotragus pygmaeus. The sequence continues at coordinate 396,672 of SJYV01031192.1, read as the reverse complement.
CCAGCCCTCTGTATAAATTCTTCCCTTAATAGTCAATTTCTGGATCCCTCCATTTATAGACATATAGGGTCTTGAGTAAAAAAAAAAATATATATATATATATATTTATATATACACACACACACACGTGACTTCTCTGGTGGCTCAGATGGTAAAACATCTGCCTACAATGACGGAGACCCAGGTTCAATCCCTGGGTCGGGAAGATCTCCTGGAGAAGGAAATGACAACCCACTCCAGTATTCTTGCCTGGAGAATCCCATGGACAGAGGAGCCTGGCAGGCTACAGTCTATGGGGTCGCAAATAGTCAGACACGACTGAGTGACTTCACTCACTCACTCACTCACTCACTCACTCATATATACATACACACGTATGTACATATTTATATGCACTATGTGCTATACTTAGTTGCTCAGTCATGTCCGACTCTTTGTGACACCATGGACTGAAGCCCGCCAGCTCCCTCCATCCATGGGGGTTCTGCAGGCACAAATACTGGAGTGGGTTGCCATACCCTCCTCCAGGGGATCTTCCCAACCCAGGGATCTAACCCTGGTCTCCCGCATTGCAGGTGAATTCTTTACCATCTAAGCCACCAGGGAACCCCAAGTATATGTAAATACAAATATTCATGAGAAGAAAAGCCTGTAAATAGCACTCTCAACTTATGTGTGTGACTTTTATTGAACATTAAAGTTCTGCTGACAACATATATCATACATACTCTAATTTTCACCTTTGTCAATGTTTATTTCCATTAGTTAATTTATCTGTAATGCATTTTGGTATGATTTTCAAAACAGACAAGCATTTGCCTCTGATTTGATTTCTCTCAAAAATTAAATGCATGACATTTCTCTGGGGAAACAATATATATTTAAAACTCTTAGCTTGGATAACAGCAGTTTATACTGGAAATTCCTGGAAAACTACCTATGACTGGAGGGCGTATAAACTACCTATAAACTGAAGGTCAGACAAATGCCCTATCTCTTGGAAATGTTTATTTCTGAACATAAACTTTGAAATTGAATCTGAGGGTGTACATTGTAGGCATAGGTGCCGGTGAAGGCAGAGCTGTCCCTTCTGCAAGATTATTTGGGTTACAACTAGGTCCATAAACCTGAAATGAACCAATGATTTTCTTAACACATATCTCTATAGCCAGGAAGGACATGAATAGGAAGGCTTCATCTTTTTTTCTTGCTGATCCTGGTGGCAGTTCTATTTTTTAACCTTGCTTTCTGGTTATTTTCCAAGTAAGCAGGCTCACATTGCTTTCTCTTGGCTCAGCTCAGTTTGGAGTCACACGTGCATCTGTCGGGGCTTTCCAGGTGGTGCTAGTGGTAAAGAACTTGCCTGAAATGCAAGAGACGTAAGAGGTGCGGGTTTAATCCCTGAGTCGGGAAGTTCCCCTGGGAGAGGAAATGGCAACCCACTCCAGTATTCTTGCCTGGAGAATTCCATGGACAGAGGAGCCTGGCAACTACAGTTCATGGGGTCACAAAGAATCAGACATGACTGAGGCAACTTAGCATCCATGATTCTGACAATCATTGAATTTACATTTGTACTGCTCAACAAATAAGGCTGTATTCATCTATCGATTCCTTCCTTTATTTTTTGCCCATTCATTACACAAACATTTATTGAAGAATTTATGTTTTCCAGCATTGAACTAAATCTGAGCTTATAAAGAAAATTAAGACATTTTTGAAGTGACTTTGGAATTAAAATTTTTTCTCCTTTAAAATGTTTTGATATTTTAGATGTGTTATTCAGTTTTATTATTTGGCATTTTATGCATCATTTGGCTGTATAATTCAAAGCATTGTACTTCAGGCTGACTATTTTTGTGACTGTCTTAAAACTTGAAACCATAAGGTAGTCAGTGTCTTCAAAAGATGAACTGATATTGACTGGCTACCAATTATTGAGCTTGGGACAGTACATTATCTCGTTTAATCCTCACAACACTTAGGTGAGGTAGGTACTATTATTACCATTATTTATTATCCCTGATGCCTCAAACAGTAAAGAATCCACCTGCAATGCAAGAGATTTAGGAGGGGCAGATTTGATCCTTGAGTAGGGAAGATCCCCTGGAGGAGGAAATGACAAGCTATTCCAGTATTCTTGCCTGGGAAATCCCATGGACAGAAAAGCTTAGCAGGCTACAGTCCATGGGGTCACAAAGATTCAGACTGAGCACACTTGAATGCATTATCTGTAGAATCCCTATTTCACAGATGAAAAACAGAGATTCAGGGAGGTTAGTTAATTTGCTGATAATTAACATTAATAATTGTCAGAGCTTGAGCTTGATTTTGGGCTATTGGACTCTAAAACTATCTCTTGGACCATATCACTAGATTCCAGAGTCAGTTACACTTGAGTCTTCAATATATTCAGGAAATTTATCAAAATGTTATTTTGAACCTCAACCAGCTCTGGAAGAATCAATTATTCCCACCTAAAGTTGGTGATGGGCAGGGAGGCCTGGCATGCTCCAATTCATGGGGTTGCAAAGAGTCAGACATGACTGAGTGACTAAACTGAGTTGAACTGAAACAATATAAGATGTTTTAAAGGCACAAGTAGAAGGAATGTGTGGTCTGTAGATCCTAAGTATCCTCTGCCCCAAATGCCAAACAAAAAATCTCCACCAGATGGGATACAAGGGAATTTTCATTTGAGTTTGCTAGACAGCATCATGTGGGGAAGAGAGGGAGCTTTTGGTAAGTCATTGGTAAGCCTTTGGTAAGCCTTGCCGAAGGAAAAGATAAAAAGCACTTGCCTTGTGAAAGGATGTTGACACAACAATTACAGCTAATTCATGTAGAAGTGGGTTCACTTAAATATTGTGTACAGCAGTATTCAGAGTAGAACTATGGTAAGAACACAGACTCTGGAGTTAGAAAAGCTTGCTTTCCAAAATAAGTGCTTTGTCACTTATTGGCCATGAAAGTGAAAATGGAAGTCACTCAGTCATGTCCAACTCTTTACAACCCCATGGACTATACAGCCCATGGAATTCTCTAGGCCAGAATACTTGAGCAGGTAGTCTTTCCCTTCTTCAGGGGATCTTCTCACCCAGGGATAGAACCCAGGTGTTCAGCAAAGCAGGCAGATTCTCTACCAGCTGAGCCACACGGGAAGCCCAAGAATACTGGAGTGGGTTGCCTATCCCTTCTCCAGAGGATCTTCCCTACCAAGGAATCGAACCGGGGTCTCCTGCCTTGCAGGCGAATTCTTTACCAACTGATCCATCAGGAAAGCCTGAGGTAAATGTAAAATTCCCATTCTCTGTCAGTTAAAACCCTTTCCTATCAGTATAATAAATAGCTACCTTATAGATTGATGTGAAGATTAAATGAAATATTAACTGTAAAATTCACAAAACATGGTGTAATACAGAGTAATCCCTCAACAGCGCTATTTCCATGGCTACTGATGTACTTAGTATTTTTGAGCGTGTATCTACATTTTATTACTTGTCATCCCAGAAAGAATAATAATGCAATATCAGATGCTGTGTGAGTGGTCCCCAGCTTAGTCTCATCTTCTTCTCACTATGCTTCAGCTTCCCTGGCCTTCTTACAGCTCTTCAAAGTTACTAGGGTCTCTCCCTCCTTAGGCCTGTCGCTTCCCATTCTCCATGTCCTGTCCAGGCTCCTCTGATTCTTCAGGCCTCAGCTGAAATGTCACTTTCTCAGACATCGTACTTGACCCTAGCCCTCCAGGCTCACAGTTATCCATGTTACATGCTCTTTCTGCCTTTTATTATGGACATATCAGCCTCCATCACTGGGTGAACCAATTCTTCAAAATGAATTTTCTTTCATATGATATACAAATACTTGTTTTTCATATGAGATTATTTATATGTTATATATATAAGCATAGACATCACCAGATGGCCAATACTGAAATCAGATTGATTATATTCTTTGCAGCCAAAGGTGGAGGAACTCTATACAGTCAGCAAAAAGAAGATCAGGAGCTGACTGTGGCTCAGATCATGAACTCCTTATTGCCAAATTCAGAGTTAAATTGAACAAAGTAGGGAAAACCACCAGACTATTCAGGTATGACATGATAATACAGTGGAAGTGACAAATAGATTCAAGACATTATATCTGATAGACAGAGTGCCTGAAGAACTATGGACAGAGGTTCATGACATTGTACACGAGGCAGTGATCAAGATCACCCACAAGAAATAGAAATTCAAAAAGGCAAAATGGTTGTCTGAGGAGGTCTTACAAATAGCTGAGAAAAAAAGAGACGCTAATGGCAAAGAAGAAAAAGAAAGATATACCCATTTGAGTGCAGAGTTTCAAAGAATAACAAGGAGAGATAAGAAAGCCTTCTTCAGTGATCAATGCAAAGAACTAGAGGAAAACAATAAAATGGGAAAGACTAGAGATCCCTTCAAGAAAATTAAAGATAACAATGGAATATTTCATGCAAAGATGAGCACAATAAAGGAAAGAAATGGTATGGACCTTACAGTAGCAGAAGATATTCAGAAGAGGTGGCAAAAATACTCAGAAGAACTATACAAAAAAGATCTTCATGACCCAGATAACCAGAATGGTGTGATCACTCACTTAGAGCCAGACATCCTGGAATGTGAAGTCAAGTGGGCCTTAGGAAGCATCATTATGAACAAAGCTATTGGAGGTGGTGGAATTCCAGTTGAACTGTTTCAAATCTTAAAAGGTGATGCTGTGAAAGTGCTGCACTCAATATGCCAACAAATTTGGAAGACTAAGCAGTGGCCACAAGACAGGAAAAATTCAGTTTTTATTCTAATCCCAAAGAAAGGCAATGCCAAAGAGTTTTTAATTATGGCAGTCACTTCAGTTACTGCACAATTGCACTCATCTTACAGGCAAGGAAAGTAATGCTCAAAATCCCCCAAGCCAGGCTTCAATAGTGTGTGAACCGTGAACTTTCAGATGTTTAAGCTGGATTTAGAAAAGACAGAGGAACCAGAGAACAAATTGCCAACATCCATTGGATCATCAAAAAAACAAAAGAATTCCTGAAAAAATCTATTTCTGCTTTATTGACTATGCCAAAGCTTTTGACTGTGTCAGTTCAGTTCAGTCACTCAGTCGTGTCTGACTCTTTGTGACCCCATGAATCGCAGCACGCCAGGCCCCCCTGTTCATCAGCATCTCCCGGAGTTCACTCAGACTCACGTCCATCAAATCCGTGATGCCATCCAGCCATCTCATCCTCGGTCGTCCCCTTCTCCTCCTGCCCCCAATCCCTCCCAGAATCAGAGTCTTTTCCAATGAGTCAACTCTTCGCATAAGGTGGCCAAAGTACTGGAGTTTCAGCTTTAGCATCATTCCTTCCAAAGAAATCCCAGGGTTGATCTCCTTCAGAATGGACTGGTTGGATCTCCTTGCAGTCCAAGGGACTCTCAAGAGTCTTCTCCAACACCACAGTTCAAAAGCATCAATTCTTCAGCGCTCAGCCTTCTTCACAGTCCAACTCCTNATCTCCTTCAGAATGGACTGGTTGGATCTCCTTGCAGTCCAAGGGACTCTCAAGAGTCTTCTCCAACACTGCATTTCAAAAACATCAATTCTTCAGTGCTCAGCCTTCTTCACAGTCCAACTCTCACATCCATACATGACTACTGGAAAAACCATAGCCTTGATTAGACGGACCTTAGTCAGCAAAATTCTGATGTAGATAGGGATTAATATTACATTAGAGTGGTGTGTGTGTGCTCAGTCATGTGACTCTTTGCAGTTCCATGGACTGTAGCCCATCAGGCTCCACTGTCCTTAGGAAAGACATGATTAAAATTTGTAGAAAAGATGTGGTGAGTCTACCCTTAACACCAGCGTTCTGCCAGTGACCAGTCATCATAGTCCTAGGGGTTGTAGAAGACAAATCAATCAGTATAAGGCACCTAATTCCTTTGTACCAAGTTATACTCAGTGGGGTTTTATGAAATCTTTTGAATCAGATGGGGGAAAAAATGTTTCAATAAGCATTTCTTTTTAGAATGCTTAACACTTGATGCTTTTTTTTTATTTTATTTTTTATTTTATTTTACTTTACAATATTGTATTGGTTTTGCCATACATTGACATGAATCCACCACGGGTGTATACGAGCTCCCGATCCTGAACCCACCTCATCTCTCTGGATCATCCCTGTGCACCAGCCCCAAGCATCCTGTATCCTGTATCGAACATAGACTGGCACTTCATCTCTTACATGATAGTATACATGCTTCAATGCCATTCTCCCAAATCATCCCACCCTCACCCTCTCCCTCAGAGTCCAAAAGTCCGTTCTATACATCTGTGTCTCTTTTGTTGTCTCTCATACAGAGTCATCATTACTATCTTTCTAAATTCCATATATATGTATTGGTGTTTTTCTTTCTGGCTTACTTCACTCTGTATAATCGGCTCCAGTTTCATCCATCTCATTAGACGTGATTCAGATGTTTTCTTTGTAATGGCTGAGTAATACTCCATTGTGTATATGTACCACAGCTTGCTTATCCATTCATTTGCTGATGGACATCTAGGTTGTTTCCATGTCCTGGCTATTATAAACAGTGCTGCGATGAACATTGGGGTACATGTGTCTCTTTCAATTCTGGTTTCCTT
>SJYV01031192.1:347578-389202 GCA_006410875.1 Neotragus pygmaeus | reverse complement strand
AAGGAGATCAGCCCTGGGATTTCTTTGGAAGGAATGATGCTAACGCTGAAATTCCAGTGCTTTGGCCGCCTCATGCAAAGAGTTGACTCATTGGAAAAGACCCTGATGCTGTGAGAGATTGGGGGCAGGAGGAGAAGGGGATGACAGAGGATGAGATGGCTGGATGGCATCACTGATTCAATGGACATGAATTTGAGTAAACTCTGGGAGTTGGTGATGGACAGCGAGGCCTGGCATGCTGCGATTCACGGGGTCGCAAAGAGTCGGACACGACTGAGCGACTGAAGTGAACTGACTGAATTTGCTAAATAGGAAGACCTGGTTTCTTCTACAGACCACGCCCAACTCTTTGGACATAATGCCTGTGCTAGAGATGTAAGTGAAATTCGGCTCAGTTGTATCTGACTCTTTGTGACCCCCTGGATTATATAGTCCATGGAATTCTCTACACCACAGTGCTGGAGTGGTAAGCCTTTCCCTTCTCCAGCAGACCTTCCCAACTCAGGGATCAAATCCTGGTCTCCCCCATTGCATGCAGATTCTTTACCAGTTGAGCCACAAAGGAAGCCCAAGAATACTGAAGTGGGTAGCCTATCCCTTCTCCAGTGAATCTTCACAACCCAGGAATCGAACTGAAGTTTCCTGCATTGCAGGTGGATTCTTGACCAACTGACCTATCGGGGAAGCCCCATAGAGAAGTGATAGAGATCACTTGCCAGGAAGTGATAGAAATACTTTCAAGGAAAAGGAAAGTTTGTCTTTTCCGTTCCTGAAAAAGTGTGGAAGGACGAAAGGATAAAAGACTTCCAGAGTATGTGATATCATATGGTATTTGTCTTTCTCTTACTTCACATAGTATCATCATATCTAGGTCTAATCCACGTCTTTGCAAATGGCCCTATTTTGTTTCTTTTTATGCCTGATTAATATTCCACTGTATATATGTGCCACATCTTTATCCATTTCTCTGTTGATGGGCATTTAGGTTGCTTCCATGCCTTGACTACTGTAATTAGGGCTGAAATAGCATGCATCTTTTTGAATTAGTTTTCTTTGAAAATATGCTCACGAGTGGGTTTGTAGGATTATATGGTAACTCTAGTTTTTTAAGGAACTTCCGTACTGTTCTCCATAGTGGCTATAGCAATTTACATGTAGAATCAAAAAAAAAAAAAATTAAAAAGACACAAGTGAACTAACATTTTTATAAAACAGAAATAGACCTACAGACATAGAAAACAAACTTATGGTTACTAAAGGAGACAGGTGGTGGAGTGATATTTGGATTAACAAATCCACACTACTATATATAAAACAGATAACCAATGAGGACCTAGTGTACAATACAGGGAACTAGGCTCAATATTTTGTAACAACCTATAAGGGAAAAGAACCTTAAAAAGTATGTATATTTGTATATGTTATATAGAGAGGTGAATCACTGGTGTATACCTGAAATGAATACAACATTGTAAATCAAATATACTTCAACAAAATAAATATATATTCTATGTAAAAAAATACATACAATAAAATAAAATTTCACCCGCTCTTTAAAAAAAAAAAAAAAAGTTAACAGAGTAGAAGAGGAAAGGGTAGATAGGTTTTACTTTTCCAACTGGGACTGGGTCACTAGATAAGGTAAGACAATCACAGTGGACAAGGGGGTTTTCTTACCTTCTTGAGTGTCTAGAAGTTAGTTTTAGACACTAATTTTACTTGAAGTGTTGTGGAGCAGAGACCTAAAGTTTATGAGAAGCAGCAGTTTTAAATGACTTCGATGAGGCTGGCCCTTCCTTACTGAGGAGTTCCTGCATCTGACCTCTGTCCACAAGGCCTGAACAGACTGCAGAGTAACAGCTGCAGGTAGGAGGTGACTATCCTCTCAGAGTCTAAGATCTGGCTGAAAAAGGATGAGTGTTTCAAGGAAGCCCCAGCTATTTTTTCAGGGTTTCACAGATTATTGTTGCTGCTTAAAAATCTAAGACGCTGCATTTTATAGGAGTGTCAGTGCAGGGGCCTCTGACAACTATTTAAAATTGTCAGCAACTCCCACCTGCTGCCCATTTCACTTCCAACCACGGTACTCTATGTGGGGTCTGCAAGCAGCAGCTGGGATGCTTAGAAGCCGAGCAGAAATCCTGACTGATTCACAGGGCAGAGGAGTTAAAATAGGACTCCGAGACTTGCTGAGGCTTTGTTCACAACCTAAAAGGCCATCTTGTCCTTTAATAAGAGTAGCATGAAAACAGATCAGCCCTCACAGAGATTATAATTAGAGCCTCAAATCATTCTATGATTTTTCATATGTAATCTGACATTCAGTTCAAAATGATCCTGTGTTTGAGAAGGTGGCACTTGATAGGAATCCGAGAGAAAAAAATAAAATAGAATCAAAACCCGCATCCCCGTAAGTTCAGTCTCTCATCTTCCCTTGCTTTACTTACCTTTTTACCTTTCAATATGCTGTGGGGGTTTTTTTGTTGTTGTTTATGGTCTGTCTCACTAGAATATAAGCCTCCTTAAGACATAGATTTGTTTCTGTTTTATTCAGTGTTGCCTGACAAATAATAGATGCTCGAGAAATTTTGTTGAATGAGAGCGTAGTCAAATTAATTTGCACAACAAATGATTGCTGTGAAATGTTAGCGATTTGAGCTTTTACTTAGAATGGTCACTAAAAGAAAAACTTTATGGAAGTTAGGAAAAAAAGCAAGAGTTATTTTGGTAAAAAATGAAAAGAAGAATAAGAGGAGGAGGGAGAAAGTAGTGGTGAGGAAGAGGAAAACTGAGGTCACAGGGAGAAGAACTCTATCTCTATGTATGGTAATGTAAGAAAAGTGAAAGAGTGCAAGACTGAATTCCAAGTAAATATAACAATGTTTTGACAGTATCAGGATTGTTATCAATATTAATAAATTTGAGAAATAACCAGGAAAAAAGAAACATATGCTAATAAAAAAGATAAGAGTCTGCATATTTTAATGAGCTTAACTGAATCCTACTGTATGGAACTATCCAACTATACAGTTGAATATCCAGCTATATTCAACTGTATGGAAAAGTCAGTGAGACAGTGATGAAATGAATCAGAGCATCTCTTCCCCAGAATCAACTGAACCTATACTGGACTCGGTTTTTAATTTCTCATCTAAGAAAGGAATCGAAGTTTTAAATGGTTTACAGAGTTCAAAATCAAGGAGAAATTTTTAAAAAGTGAACCCAAAAGTATACTTAAAACAAAAACAAACAAAAAAAACCTTTAATTGAGGAACGAGAATTTGTTTTTAATATATAGAATATACTAGTTGTGAATGAAACTATTCTTCATGTACAAATGATAAGTATTTAAGATGATTGAGGAAAGGTGCAGAATCATCCACCATATATTAAAGATTAACCATAAATGGATTTTGTGTTTTCTTCTCTCAATTTTGTTTTTAAATCTTTGATTTTATTACTTATACAGTGATCTATTTATATACTGTTTTTAAGTACAGAAATTATTAGAATGTTTCCATAAAATAAAGGTTTAAAATGTCCTAAGAACAGACCACAGCTACATATTTTTTTATAACCTAGTATATCATGGGGGCTAAGTGGCTGTTGAATCATAGTCAAATTAATAAAACATTAACTATTCAAGCTATAATAACAGTCTATTGGAGTATTGGTTGAAATGAAAAAAATGACAGTAACAAGGAAAGTGTATAGGGATTAATTGTGATACCTAATTGAATTTTTAATGATAAATCTCATATGGATTTAGACAACCTTAAAATTGCAAGAAAAGCAGAATATGTACCAAATCACTTTTTACAGATAGAAAGCTCTGTTGTAGGAAGATTTCTACAGAACTCAATAGTCATGAAAAATTGACATAGACTATAATTAATTATTCATTGGAAAAAAAAAATCCCTGGGAGAAATAAGCAAAAATCAAATTGTAAACACATAGAAGAAAATGGGAAGAGGCCAAATAAAATCTGTGCTGTGCCTGTCAGAATGGTTTGCCTTCCTCCTAGTAGACAGAATTAAACATGATAGATGTGAGCTTTCAAATCCACCATGAGAGCTTAAATTTTTTTAGGTGGGGAGGGGGTCATTGTTTTCTGAATTTCTCTGCATACAAAAACAATTCCAAAAGGTCTTTTTTAAAGCAAAGTATTTTAAATCATGTTTTAAAAATTTAGGAGGTGGATGCATTTAATTCTGCTCAGTGGGCTTTTAGTGACTGAATCTGAAAACTCCCGAAGTCTGACCCTTCACTCTTTTTTTGCTCCCTACCTGGTACCATGGCTCTCAAGACTTAAAAGTAACCTGTTTGGTTTAGTACAAAGAATGATCCTGAAGTAGCTGTGAGAAATGGAGTCCCCCGAGGCTGGCTAGATATTAAAAGCTTTGTGCAAGTGGGATCCAGAGGAGCTGATGTAACAAAAACCAAGGCAGTTTCCTCTCAGCTCAGTTTTACTGAAAATAGAGCAGCACAGCAGAGTCTGTTGCCCGCTGCCCGTCTCTTCCTTCGATGCAAGGAGGAACTTTTCTTTTTCTTTTCACTTTGATTAGAGTGCTGTTGCTTCCCAAAGGAGGGGAAAGTACTACATCAGCTTTTAAATATGGGCTTTCTGTCTTAGCCATGTAAGAGTGTTAGAGACGTGGAAAGATTTAAATTAGTTCTCATCCTCACTATTCCTTACCAGCCTCTGTACTAGGTTGAAACTTTTATGTTTAACCAAGCTCATGGGTAGCTATCCAGCTCAAAGCGGGAGATATTGGGTCAGATAACATCTTCCCATATCAGAAATCTTTTTCTCTCTTGTTGTCCAGCCTCCTCTTTTATTAGCATTACTTAAAAAAAAAAAATCATCTCTGTGTTTTATAAATCAATACAAAAAAAAAAAAAGACTGATTCAAATGTTCACAAAGGCACAAGGGATTCACTAGGTTTCAATTGTGTACATTAAACTCACACAGGTGTAGACATGCATGTGCACACAGACTAATCTTTATGACCATTCTATTTTTTGAAAAAAGCAAGAGAGTTCCAGAGAAACATCTACTTCTGCTTTACTCACTACGCCAGAGCCTTTGACTATGGGGATCACAACAAACTGGAAAATACTTCAAGAGATGGGAATACCACACCACCTTACTTGCTTGTTAAGAAATCCGTATGCAGGTCAAGAAGCAACAGTTAGAACTGGACATAGAACAACAGACTTGTTCCCAATTGGGAAAGGAGTACATCAAGACTGTATATTGTCACCCTGCTTATTTAACTTATATGCAGAGTACATCATGTGAAATGCTGGGCTGGAAGAAGTACAAGCTGGAATCAAGATTACTGGGAGAAATATCAATAACCTCCGACACACAGATGACCCCACCCTTATGGCACAAAGCGAAAAGAACTAAAGAACCTCTTTGATAAAAATGAAAGAAGAGAGTGAAAAAGTTAGCTTAAAACTGAACATTCAGAAAACTTAGATCATAGCATATGGTCCTACCACTTCATGACAAATAGATGGGGAAACAATGGAAACAGTGACAAACTTAATTTTTCTGGGCTCCAAAATCATTGCAGATGGTGACTGCAGCCATGAAATTAAAAGATACTTGCTCCTTGGAAGAAAACCTATGACCAACCTAGACAGCATATTAAAAAGCAGAGACATTACTTTGCCAACAAAAGTCCATCTAGTCAAAGCTATGGTTTTTCCAGTGGTCATGTATGGATGTGAGAGTTGGACTATAAAGANACTCAACATTCAGAAAACTAAGACCATGGCATCTGGTCCCATCACTTCATGTCAAGTAGATGGGGAAACAATGGAAACAGTGAGACATTTTATTTTGGGGGGCTTCAAAATCACTGCAGATGGTGACTGCAGCCATGAGATTAAAAGACGCTTACTCCTTGGAAGAAAAGCTATGACCAACCTAGACAGCACATTAAAAAGCAGAGACATTACTTTGCCATCAAAGGTCCATCTAGTCAAAGCTATGGTTTTTCCAGTGGTCATGTATGGATGTGAGAGTTGGACTATAAGGAAAACTGAGCACCAAAGAATTGATGCTTTTGAACTGTGGTGTTGGAGAAGACTCTTGAGAGTCCCTTGGACTGCAAGGAGATCCAACCAGTCCATCCTAAAGGAAATCAGTCATGACTATTCATTGGAAGGACTGATGCTGAAGCTGAAATTCCAGTATTTTGGCCACCTGATGTGAAGAACTGACTCATTTGAAAAGACCCTGATGCTGGGAAGGATTGAAGACAGGAGGAGAAGGGGATGACAGAGGATGATATGGTTGGATGACATCACCAATTCAATGGACATGAGTTTTGAGTAAGCTCCGGGAGTTGGTGATGGACAAGGAAGCCTGGCATCCTGCAGTCCATGGGGTAGCAAATAGTCAGACATGACTGAGCGACTGAACTGAACTGAACAGTTTGAAGGCATCAGTTCTTTGGCGTTCCACCTTCTTTACAGTCCAACTCTCACCACTGTTCGTGACTACTGGGAAGGCCATAGCTTTAACTATATAGACCTTTATCAGCAGAATAATGTCTCTGCTTTTCAACACACTGTCTAGGTTTGTCATAACTTTCCTGCCAAGAAGCTTACTTCTGCTCACTAGTTGTTTAATAGAGGGTAGGGTTTGGGGTTTTGTTTTTTTAATCTCTTTGAGCCTTAGTGTCTTCATTTATGAACTGCGATAAAAACTATTTCACACGATGGTTTTTGAAGATCAGGTAGCACATATGAAAACAGTCGAGCAGAAATCGGCACATATTAGGCCCCTGAGTCAGCTGCATCTGACTCTGAGTATAGCTGCAGCGGTATAGCCAGCTGTTTGGAAAATGTGCTGGTAAGTCATGGAAGTAATCGTGTATAAATTGGACCAGATCTTCATAGGAAGTTTGCCTCACTTTGGAGATCTACGAAATAGATGAAAAGAAATTGGTGTAACAAATATTCAGATTACATATTCTTCCCTGTTGTTTCATTTGTGTTCTCTGTTTTCCTTTATGGGCTGTCTTGTCTGCTTCCTTTCAGTTATATTTTGAAAAGTGTTAATCCTCTTTCTAATGTTGCTAATGGCTACCTTTTACAAAATATATTGTAAATATGTTTAACTTCATTTTTAAAATGATTCAAGTCTACAAAGAAGTTGCAGAAATCATACAAAAAATTCCCAAATAGCCTTCTTTACCTGGCCTGGGCTTAGCCGGGTGGTTCATCTGCTAGGGGCCAGGTTTAGCTCATGTCCTTTGGGATTCGTTCATGTGTGGAGAACGGATTGGTCAATGGAGCCACGTCATTCTCAGCCACAGGACTTCCCCTCCTAGGGCAAGCTAGCTTGGGTTCATTTCCATAGTGGTTTCAGGTTTCCAAGTACAGCAGGAGAGCGAGTGCCAGTGTCCAGGTCATTTCCAAGCTTCTGCTGGTATCACCCTTGTTGCTATTCCAAAGCAAGTTACACGACTCATCCAGATTCCAGAGGGAGGGAAATAAACTCCGCCTCCTGAGTGGGAGACTGCCTGCACTGTGCCACAGTGTGGATATACAGTTAGGAAGAACGTGTAGCCATTTTTATAGTCTGCATTTTCAACCGCAAGACAAAACTGATTGCTGATCACTCACCTTTTTGCCTTGTAAAACTTGAGTCGTGTTACACTGATTGTTAATATGAAAACCGAAAGCACTGGGGTATGGACTACAACGTGAGTGCATTTAGAGAGTCCCATCTGGATGAGAACATATTTATGTGCCTTTTTTTTTCTTCCCTTAAGATTGCCAACCCTCCTGATAGCTGAATGTGTGCTGGTGTACATGACTCCAGAGCAGTCTGCAAACCTCCTCAAGTGGGCCGCCAACAGTTTTGAGGCTGCCATGTTCATAAACTACGAACAGGTAAGAGGAAGCTCAAGAAATCCACGTTCTGTGCAGGACTCCAGGGTTGGCTTTCTCTCTCTTGAGCACTCTTGGAAGATGCTTTCCCTTATTATTTTCCTTCTGCCTCTGTAGCTCCTTTGTTAATCAATTCCAGCAAACCTAGTATGCTTNACAGGTAAGAGGAAGCTCAAGAAATCCACGTTCTGTGCAGGACTCCAGGGTTGGCTTTCTCTCTCTTGAGCACTCTTGGAAGATGCTTTCCCTTATTATTTTCCTTCTGCCTCTGTAGCTCCTTTGTTAATCAATTCCAGCAAACCTAGTATGCTTTTCTTTTCTTGAGGTTTATGTATTTAATTTTTTGGGGGTTGAACAGGGTCTTTGTTGCTGCATATGGGCTTTCTCTGGTAGCAGCCGGCAGGGACTACTCTCTAGTTACGGTTCCAGGCCTTGTTGTGTTGGCTTCTCTTGCTGCAGAGCACGGGCTCAAGAGTGAGAGCACAGTAGTCGTGGCATGTGGGCTTAGTTGCCTGGCGGCATGTGGGATCTTCCTAGGTTAGGGATTGAATTGGTGTCTCTTGCATTCCAGGGTGGATTCCTAACGACTGCCCTAAACCTAGTATTTTTGAGTTCATGACTGCCTGCAAACTTTTATCTAGAGTTTCTGGAACTTCCATCTTGGCTTTTAAGGAAGCTTTTTGTGTTCTTACTTTATCACTGTGTTTACTGTAAAGTCATAGATCTTGATGGAGGGAATTTTGGCTGTCATCAGGGTAGGGGTAGCTAACTCACATGCCTTCAGAGGCAGATAGTGATGTAAATGGAAGAAGCTGGCCAGGTGTCATCTGTTGTGAAGTAGTGGGGCCTGTGGTGACCTGGGACACCCACGTCCCATTTCACGGATGCCCGCTTTTCACTGCCAGTCATTTACCATGTGGAGTGAGCCTAGAGTTGCCTGAACTCCCAATTTTTCAAGAGAGACTAGAAATCTAGGATTTTACTGTAACATTTCCTGTGGCTCAGTTGGAATGAGCTGAGCTGAGCTCATTCAGTGAGCTCATAGCTCCTGCAATGGGGGAGACCTGGGTTCAATCCCTGGGTTGGGAAGATCCCTTAAAGAAGAGAAAGGCTACCCACTCCAGTATTCTGGCTTGGAGAATTCCAAGGACTGAATTCCTGGAGAATTCACTTCACTTTCCCAATTTCTAAAGTCACTGAGTCTGGCCTATGGCCCGCTGTTCTCTTCTCATCTGGTGCCTAAAGGGTTATGTTTTAGTGTTTGGAATAATTCGTCTTGGGTCTGTATGACCTGCAGCAGGATTGCTCTGTGGTTGGGAGTTCATGCTGTGGAGANACGGACTCGATGAACGTGAGACTGAGTGAACTCCGAGAGATGGTAATGAACAGGGAGGCCTGGCGTGCTGCAATTCGTGGGGTCGCAAAGAGTTGGATACGACTGAGCGACTGAACTGAACTGAACTGACTATTTAAATGAATCATTTGATATCGGATTTACTGTTCAGTCATTGAGTTGTGTTAAACTTTTTGCGACCTCATGGACTGCAGCATACCAGGCTTTCCTGTCCTTTACTATCTCCTGGAGTTTGCTCAAATTCATGTCCATGAAGTTGGTTGGTGAGGCTGTCTAACCATCTCTGATTTGCTTAGCAATAATTTTATCTTTTGGAACTCATAGCAAATTAGTGGGGGGGGGGTGGAATGCCACAATAATGGGAGTTTTTGTCATGTACTTATGTAGACATAGGTATTAAGCTGAATTTCACTCCAACCTACGAATACTCATTAGTCACTGCAGCCCCTGAAGGTTCCATATGCTCCTGACAGTCCCCCAAGACAGATGTGCTCTGTTCTTTAAGATTGATGGTTATGCCCATGAATCATCACTATATATAATTCACAAACTGGCACTTGCCCTTGTGCTAGAACATTCATTTTTCCCATTCTATCAATGTTTACATCTTATTTTCTTAGAAGTTATACTTATTTTGTCTTAATAAAATGGGTAATGATATACGTTTATGAGCCAAGTGTCTTTTAAATTATAATTAATTAAGTATGAGAGGAAATACGATCTCACAGATATACAGGTACGTTTGAGTTGTTAAGGTTAGATGTCTGGGTAAGCAGAAAAGTTTTGGTTTTTAGAGAAGGCCAAAATTTTTTGAACTTGGAAGTCAGACTTGAGAAGAAAGCATGGCCTCTAGGTCAGCATCATTGTTGTTCCATATGCCTAGTCTGCTAATAGGAATGAGGATGAAATGCAAGGAGCAAAATTGATGGTATCTGAACTGGAGCATGTAAGTGTGGTGGTCTGTACACACAATATAAAGTAGGTTGTTGTTGTTTAGTAGCTCAGTCATGTCTGACTGTTTGTGACTCCATGGACTGCAACTCGCCAGGTTTCCCTGTCCTTCACCACCATCTTCTGGCATTTGCTCAGACTCATGTCCATTGAGTTGGTGATGCCATCCAGCCATCTCATCCTCTGTTGTTCCCTTCTCCTCCTGCCTTCAATCTGTCCCAACATCAGAGTCTTTTCCAGTGAGTCAGCTCTTCGCATCAGTTGGCCAAAGTATTGGAGCTTCAGTTTCAGCATCAGTCCTCCCAATGAATATTCAGAGTTGATTTTCTTTAAGACTGATTGCTTTGATCTCCTTGCAATCAAAGGGACTCTCAAGAGTCTTCTATACCACAGTTAGAAAGCATCAATTCTTTCTCAGCTTTCTTTGTGAGGGGTGGGGGTTAAGCTGGGAGCTGCCCACAAAGTAGGTTTGGCAGCTACATAAAGTAATTGGACATTCAGAAAGATGAATTCTAATCCTGTAAGCAGATATCACAGTGCTAAGATTAACCTTCAAAGTCACTCCCAGTTTAAACCCTGCCTCTGGCTCCCTAGTGCCTTAGGGATGGAATCTCTGTTTTATCTTGTCATAAAATATCTCTCAGACTCCATCTTGAGCTTCTTTCCCAAATTCCTTCTGTCCTTTCCCATATATCAAATTTCTCATCATCTCCCAGGAAATTTCTGTGATTTTACAAAGTTCTCTTATCTCAGAATGCTGTTCACATTTTTTAATTTAAAAAACAAAACAAGGCAACCTCTCAGACATCTTAGATGAAATAAATTCTCTCTCTTCTCTGTATGCTTTCCATGTCTCTCCAGGTGGATTAATTGACTCCCTCTGCTGTTTCCTTTTGCACTTTATGTCTCTACTTGAGCTCTTAGCATGTTGTATGGTAAGTGGATGTTTATAGGTATTTATTGCCCATTAGACCTTAGAAGAATTTAAAGTCTAATGCATCTTAGAAGAACTTAAATTCTATTCTCAATTCTGAAACACAGATGTGTACAAGAGGGCAGGCAGATAATGGAGATGGATTTTTGGAACACTGCAGCAGTTATGACGATAAATGGCAACTCAATGAAAGTGTTGACTGAATAACCACAGAGCACGTGCTGAAAAATGCAGCTAAGTGATCTCAAAACGCAAGTCAGGTAATATCTTTATTGCCTAATGCCTCAGTGTTTTTCTAGTGTTTTAGTCATAGTTTAATCAAGTCCTGCCTGACCTGAAATCTCCTAGCCTTTCTATGCTCACTATATCACATTCCTTCTTACTCTTTCTTCTTGAAGCCTCTCTCTGTTCTTATACCTATAGAGCTTCTCCTGTATGGCTTTTTACATGCTTCTCTCCTTTATTAATGCCCACTCATCTGAGTTCTACCGAAAGTTCTTCATCGAAACCACCAAATACTTCTGTATCACTCACCACAATGTAGCACTAGTTATTAATGCAATGTATAAGTGGTAATCACAATTATCTGTCTCTGCAGACAGATCCTAGATTTTGAGGAGGCAGTGATCTTTTAACCAGTTATTCTTACTGTATCCCCAGAAATAAGTATAGTGTCAAGGAAGACATAAGTAATATATTTTTTAAATAGATGATTGAGTAAATAAATGAAAAATACTAAAAATACATGATTAATTTTTAAATGGATGGACAAATGGAAATGAAGATGTCCTCAAAATTCAATTACTCTAATTACACAATGAGAGAATAGGTCTATGAAAGAAGAAACAAAATTGTTTAAGATCTTATTGCACGCCTTTAATTTAGGCTTGGAGTCACTATTTCAATAGCAAAATTATTAAATAATATTTAAATATATATTAAATGCCTATGTTTATTAACATCAGTATAAATAATTTGATATAAGAAAGATGGAAAATAGTTTTAAAAGGTTCTTTTTCAATTTCATTAGTGGTGGAGAATAGATAGCTTGGTGAGAAAAGATAACCTTTAGCCCTCAGAGAGGCGCTTCGACTTTTGCTGCCAGATATTTTCCAGCCAGGGTTTCTCTACATCATTCTATTAGAGATTGATCTTTCCCCTTTTGACTTAACTCTAGAGAGAAGTAATATTTCACTGTGTGCAGTTTTAACCTGAAAACACAAAAATCCATGTGCAACAACAGTCATTCCTTGATGAAAAATAGGAAATTAAAAATCAGTAATGATCAAGAAAATCTTTAACTTCTAAAAGACAAGAGAAGTAATAGAAGTGGTAATAGGAAATGACATAAAAAATAGTCTCATTTCTTTCAGCATTTAAATTTGAAATGTTTTTGTTTCTCTCACCAAAATATTTAAATAATGCTAATTACACTGCTCTTAACACAAACACATTACAAAAGACATCTAAAATATATTTTCAAATATATGTTATATGCACATATATATATATATATCAAATATATATGTATAAATGTGTTGTTGAAATACATCTAGAATCACAGGAGTTCAGTTTAGTTGCTCAGTCGTGTCTGACTCTTTGTGACCCCATAGACTGCAGCACACCACGCCTCCTTGTCCATCACCAACTCCTGGAGTTTACTCAAACTCATGTCCATTGAGACGATGATGCCATCCAGCCATCTCATCCTAAGTCATCCCCTTCTCCTGCCCTCAATCTTTCCCAGCATCGGGGTCTTTTCAAATTAGTTACTCTTCACATCTGGTGGCCAAAGTATTGGAGTTTCAGCTTCAACATCAGTCCTTCCAATGAACACCCAGGACTGATCTCCTTTAGAATGGACTGGGTGGATCTTCTTGTAGTCCAAGGGACTCTGAAGAGTCTTCTCCAACACCACAGTTCAAAAGCATCAATTCTTTGGCACTCAGCTTTCTTCACAGTCCAACTCTCACATCCATACATGATCACTGGAAAAACCATAGCCTTGACTAGACGGACCTTTGTTGGCAAAGTAATGTCTCTGCTTTTCAATATGCTATCTAGATTGGTCATAACTTTCCTTCCAAGGAGAAAGCATCTTTTAATTTCATGGCTGCAGTCATCTACACTGATTTTGGAGCCCCAAAAAATAAAGTCTGACACTGTTTCCACTGAGTGCTGATATGTTTCCTAAAACTGCATTGGACTCTATTTTCTCTTGCAAGAGATCACGTCTGGCCATCCAAAATTCTTGCACTAGGAAGCACCTGCTTGGACCTTGGGACTTACATTAACTTGAGTTTGTGCCCAGCCCTGTGTGTTGCCTGACTCTCCACCTGAGTGCACTGATACCCAGAGTGCTGCCGGCCTTCCAGCTCAGTCCCCCTGCCCTTGCCCTGTAATTCCAGAGACGCCTCCATCTCCCTTGACCCTGGTATCTCTGTAGCAGACTGTACCCCTTATCTCTGGGCTCTCTCCCATTGCTGGAAGCATTGGCCACCAGTGGTCACAATGGGTTCCTTCAAAGAGATAGGACTGGGGGATGGAGGGAAGGCAGGACCATCTGGTTCTTCTCCAGAGAGACCCACTCCCAGGCGTGCACACCCTTGGCCTTAAGAGCAGGACAGAGGGAAGAGTCTGGGCTGAGAAACTGGAAGCCTCATTCTTGGATCATTCACTCACTCCTAGGGACTTTGGGCAAGATGTGCTCATTTGGTTTCTTCATCTGTAAAATGGAGAGGAGCTCCAGAAATTGCCATCTCAAGGTCTTCATGTGGCCACAAACACTCTTCTGTTCCATTCTTGCTTGTGCCGCACCCCCAGAGCAGTTTGAAAAATCAAAACAGTTCAAATAAAAAATCCAACTGTCCAGATGTTTCCTTGAAAAGAGAGAAAATGGCACCACTGACCTCATTTCCTGTAGGACAGAGGTAGCTGCAGTAGAGCTCTGGCCGTCCCAGGGGATGGGACGCTGGCTCTCCAGACCTCCACTCCCAACCCGCTAGGGTGCCCCCAGGTCAAGGGTCAGCTGTCTTTAACACTGTTCTGATGGTTTGTTATAAAGGAGGAATAATTCTTGGTATCTCTCTAAGATGAATGAGGGAAAAAGCTGAACACAGAATTTACCTAGGAAAGGGAAACGTTCCCTTTCTCTCCTTCTTTTACAATATTTTGGTTTGATCTGGTTTGGTCTGGTGTGTGGACGTGCATGCACACACATGTACTCACTCATGCACACGCACGTATTCACTCATGCACACATGCACACAGGCATGGCAATGACAGCTCCTCTTATATAATGTGCAAAGTGGGCCCTTCGTTTCCATGGTCGGCATCTGCCCCCGAGACCTCGGAGAAGGCTGCTGCACAGGGCTGGGAGGGCTAGAGGTCCCTTCCCGGGGGACAGGCTCTGCAGCAGTTGGCTGACCGCATGGCAGCCCAGAGGGTCAGCCGCCAGGAGGCTGAGTCCAGAACGCACTGTTTTGTTGTGTAATTAACACACAGTGTTCATTTTTAGGGCCTGTCTTGGGAACGAGAGCCAAAAGCATTCCTATGGGGTCAGAAGGGAGCGTGTTTACTGTCAGGCTGGAGAAGGCACTTCCTCCGATAAGCCCCTTGGGTAGTGCTTTCAAGATCCAGGACTCAGTAGATTCTCAACAAGCACCTAGTGCACGTGGGCCCTGGACCAGACTTGGAGAGCAGGGCCAGCAGTTAGATGGCAGCCTGTCCTTAGGGAGCTCCGGGGATGTGGGGGACCTGCCCTGTAAGAAGAGCACCCCTGAGGGGTGAGGGCAGGGGCAGTGAGGAGCCCAGGGAACTGGAGGCACTGAGGGTGGGGAGACTGGCAATCTGGGGCGGTGGGTCCAGAGAAGACAGGAGAAGGGTGAGTTTTCTCCTCCCCAAGAGCTATTTGCCAGCATCTTCTTTTGGAATCACAATGATTTCTTTTCCTGACTGCAAGTATAATTCATTCTTTTTTCCAAAAAAAATCAGGACCCCTGGCTCCAGGTATGGGCTCTTAATCCTGAGGCATGGGAAGTCAAGATACTCATCCATCCTCACCCACATTCATCAGCTAGTCTTGTTCTAGAATGCTTGGACTTAACCCCCACTCTCTGCTGCCTTCAACATAATGATTAAGCCCATACACCTACATTGAAGTATTATTTCCCCAAATGGTCTCATGGTGTACTAAATATTCCACATTTCAGGTCAATCTTGTGCCACTTTCACTCTTAAATAGAAGCAAATCTGCTCTTCAGTTCGAAATCTGTTTGACACTCCAAATTCGAACATACTACCATTGATCTGACCCATCTCTTCTTTATGGTTTTTTTTGGGGCAGTTTCCAACTTTCTTAAACACAAGGCTCCCACAGAGACCTTGGCCAAGGCCGAAGAGCATTTCAGCTGGACTGGTTCCTGGAAGAGGGACCTCGGGGTCAATGGTGTGGACCCGCAGCCCAGAGAGGTCTGCCAAGCCACACAGGAAAAACTGCTCGAGGGCTCACTCCCCTCTGCTGGAGCAGGAAGGTCTGAGCCGGGTGGTGTTTAAATGCCTCTCGCGGCCTCCACGCACTTTGCTCTTATCTGTGCTCTCGGATGTCCTTGAGAAGGTCATAAAAATAACCAACAAAGCCTGTGATGTGGTCAGCCACTACACTTCCCAGGAGGACAGGTTGGTTTGGAGGTACTCAGGTGTAAGTTACAAGGAGGGCCCCCTTCCTCCTCGCAGCCCCCAGCCAGCAGGCACAGTGCAGAGAGCAGAATTCAAGCTGGACTTCAGCCTCCATTTCTGCCCCTGTGTAGGGTACACGTCACTCTAGTTAGGGCAGTGAGCTGGATCCTGGATGCCTGGATTCAAATCCCACCTCTAAGTCCTATGAGTCATGTGCTCTTGGACAAGCCACTTAACTCTACGTGTCAATTTCCTGGTGTGAAATAGATGCCTGTTATAATAATACTGCCTCTCTGCCTGGCCAGCAGCAGTGAGGATTAAGCTGAAATATCGAAAGCCTTTAGAGACGTATACAATAAAGATTCAGTAGATGATTGCCACCGGGCAGTTAATCATCCCCCTGGGCAGTTATTAGGGTTTGGCCATCCCTTCCAGAGGCTTTGGTTTTCTCCAGCATGAAGGCTTGTTTTCGCCTTCAAGGCTGCATGTTTTATTGGAAAGATATAAGACTTGGGAATCAGAGAGAAAGGAGCTGGGATCTGACTCTCCCCTTCAATCCATGTGACTTCAACCGACTCTCTTTCCTAGTCTGATCTTTACATCTCAGAGTTTTGTGTATATGTACTTGAGACCTATCCATGTACCTAGCCTAGAAGTGCCCCACAAATGCTGGTTCCTCTGTCAATTCAAGAAACCAAGACAATAGAGGGTAGGAGGTGGAGAATTCGGGACAAGGAGGGAGGAGGAATGTATGGATAGATCCAAAGAGGAGCTTGTATTTTTGGCTCACAGGGGAGCCTTTCCAAAGCCATCGATGGTGGCCATGTCCTGCCTTGTCAGCGTCCCTAAAACCCACCACAGAGCTATCCAGATGCCAAAGCACTAGCAGGCTCAATATACCAGGGCACAGCACATCCTCTCCTCCATCTCCCTCATCCTTCAAGACCCAACCTTGTGCCGCCTCCTCCTGGAAGCGTGGACCTTTCTCCAGACTGGAATCGTCACTTCCTGGGATCTCCCCTGGCTCTTCTTTTGTACCTTTTGGCAGGGACTTCATTCCACTCATATTTCAGCCACCTGGAGCTGCTGTTCTCCCAGGGAGATGGAAGTTTCCAGAAGGAAGAGGCTGGCGTAATGCAAGGTAGGTGGGGATGGGGGCATTGGAGTCATGACTTACCATCAGGCAATTCCAGGGACAAAGCACTTAGCCTCTCTGCCTTAGCAGGAGTAGGGCCACACTTGGCTAGCACCACCCCACCATGTTCTGTAGTGGGTGGGCTGCGTGCATTCCGTGGGTTCTTGGAGCCAGTGAGTTCTTCTCCCTCTCCTGCTTTTGTAGAGAAGGAGGGGAGACTCAGAGGGAGCAAAAGCTTTGTCCAAGGACACACAGACTATAAGAGGCAGGGCTGGAATCTGAACTCAATTTTACAAGTACATGTCCCCAGAGTGTCGCCTCCTTCAGAGGTGGAGGACTTAGGAGAGGCTTTGGATGGGGCTAGTTCAGTCATTCCAGTTGCTTGGTTGTGTCTGACTCTTTGTGACCCCATGGACTGCAGCCCGCCAGGCCTCCCTGTCCATCACCAACTCCCGGAGCTCACTCAAACCCACATCCATTGAGTCAGTGATGCCATCCAACCAACTCATCCTCTGTCATCCCCTTCTCCTCCTGCCTTCAATCTTTCCCAGCATCAGGGTCTTTTCCAATGAGTCAGTTCTTCACATCAGGTGGCCAAAGTGTTGGCGTTTCAGCTTCAGCATCAGTCCTTCCAGTGAATATTCAGGGTTGCTTTCCTTTATGTATCCTATAAAACAGGGGTCCCCAACCTCTGAGCTCTAATGCCTGAGGATCTGAGGTGGAGCTGATGTAATAATAATAAAAAAGTGCACAATAAATGCAATGCACTTGAATCATCCTGAAACCACCCCTTTCCTGACCCTGGTCTGTGGAAAAATTGTCTTCCACCAGACCAGGCCCTGGTGCCCAAATCGTTGGCAACCACTGCTCTAGAACACCCAGCACAAGACTTTCAGGTAAGGAGTTGACCTGGCAGCAGCACACAGAGGTTCCCGGCCTTGTGTCATCATGATTCGAGTTTTTGAGTCTGGGTGGAGCAAATGACACCAAGAGCCGCCCTCCCAACCCCCACTAATGCCTTGCCAAGCTGGGAGACACTCCGGAAGAAAAGGAGCAAGGAGCGGTCCCATGAGCCTAGGGAACCTGTTTTGCTGAGAGAATCTGGAAGCAGCATGAGTGAAGGCCCTGTCCCCATGGCGACTGTTGTCAGAGATGAGGAAACTGTAGGTTAGGAAGGTGAAAGGGCCCCTGGAATTCCAACTCAGGTGAGCTGGCAGTGTTTTTAAACACCAGACTTGATGGCTGAGGTTCATCTGCCCTAAGCTATCCAGGCATAGGGAACAATCACAGCATGACTATGGTTTCAAAACTGTTAAAACTATAGTGNGAAGGCTTTCTTATCTTTTATTGCTATTCTTTGGAACTCTGCATTCAAATGCTTATATCTTTCCTTTACTCCCTTGCTTTTTTGCCTCTCTTCTTTTCACAGCTATTTGTAAAGCCTCCCCAGACAGCCATTCTGCTTTTTTGCATTTCTTTTCCGTGGGGATGGTCTTGATCCCTGTCTCCTGTACAATGTCACGAACCTCCATCCATAGTTCATCAGGTACTCTATCTATCAGATCTAGTCACTTAAATCTATTTCTCACTTCCACTGTATAATCATAAGAGATTTGATTTAGGTCATACCTGAATGATCTAGCGGTTTTCCCTACTTTCTTCAATTTAAATCTGAATTTGGCCATAAGGAGTTCATGATCTGAGCCACAGTCAGCTCCTGGTCTTGTTTTTGTTGACTGTAAAGAGCTTCTCCATCTTTGGCTGCATAGAATATAATCTATCTGATTTCGGTGTTGACCATCTGGTGATGTCCATGTATAGAGTCTTCTCTTGTGTTGTTGGAAGAGGGTGTTTGCTATGACCAGTGTGTTTTCTTGACAAAACTCTGAAACTCCAGTACTTTGGCCACTTCATGCGAAGAGTTGACTCATTGAGAAAGACTCTGATGCTGGGAGGGGTTGGGGGCAGGAGGAGAAGGGGATGACAGAGGATGAGATGGCTGGATGGCATCACTGACTCTATGGACATGAGTCTGAGTGAACTCCAGGAGTTGGTGATGGACAGGGAGGCCTGGTGTGCTGCAATTCATGGGGTGGCAAAGAGTCGGACACGACTGAGTGACTGAACTGAACTGAACTGAACTGAGCATGGCCCCGTCCATCAGAACAAGACCCAGTTTCCCCCTCAGTCAGTCTCTCCCATCAGGAAGCTTAAGCCTCTTATCCTTCTCCATCAGAGGGCAGACTGACTGAAAACCTCAATCACAGAAAACTAAAAAATCTGATCACATGGACCACAGCATTGTATAACTCAATAAACATATGAGCCATGCCGTGTAGGGCCACCCAAGATGGGCGGGTCATGGTGGAGAGGTCTGACAGAATGTGGTCCACTGGAGAAGGGAATGGCAAACCACTTCAGTGTTCTTGCCTTGAGAATGCCATGAACAGTATGAAAAGGCAAAAAGACAGGATACTGAAAGATGAACTCCCCAGGTCAGTAGGTGCCCAATATGCTACTGGAGATCAGTGGAGAAATAACTCCAGAAAGAATGAAGAGATGGAGCCAAAGCAAAAACAACACCCAGTTGTGGATGTGACTGGTGATAGAGGCCAAGTCCAATTCTGTAAAGAGCAATATTGCATAGGAACCTGGAATGTTAAGTCCATGAATCAAGGCAAATTGGAAGCAGTCAAACAGGAGATGGTGAGAGTGAATGTCGACATTTTAGGAATCAGCAAACTAAAAGGGACTGGAATGGGTGAATTTAACTCAGATGACCATTTTCACCATATTTCTCTACAAAAATATTTTGTTTTTCTATTTGCTCTACATGACTGTTCAGTCTGTACTTTGTGACTTAATTTTTCACTGAAATATATTTTAGGTAACCAGCCATGTTAACATGTGAGATGTATTTCAGTCATTTACACAGGCACATATTATGTCATTGTAGGCATATGGTGTATTGTATTTATTCATTCTCTTGTGGATATTTGTTCTGTTTTCCATGTTAATTTCTTAAGAACAAGGCTCTTATGAGTAGTGTGATTCTTCTAGTGGATATGTGCAAAAGTTTCACTGAAGTATATATCTAGGCAAAATATGGCTAAATGCAAAACTGCTTTTTTAAGTGACTGCACTAATGTATACTCCCACCATCAGTGAATGGGAGTGCTCACTAGGCTTTGGATATCCTCTGATCTTGGTAACATTAGCAGACTTAAAATTTGCCAGCCTAGTAAAAATGGTATTTCATTGTTTATAAGTTTGAGAATGAAATTCAGTGAATTTTAACATATTCACAATTACATCACCATCAACACAACTGAATTCTGGAACATTTTTATCACTCCAGAAAGAACGCATTAGGAGTCACTCTGTATAATCTTCTGCTCAGTCATAGGCAGTGCTTTTTGTCTGTATAGATTTTTCTAATCTGAGTATTTTGTATAAACAAACGCATACAATTTGTGATCTTTTATGACTGGCTTCTCTTAGCATTATGTTTTCAAGGATTGTCAGTGTTCACATGTATCAGTATTTCATTTCTTTATATTACTGAATAATAGTTCATTGTATGGATACATTGCACTTTGTTTATCCATTCCTCAGTTAATGGACATTTGAATTTTTTCCACGTTTTGATTCTTATGAATGATATTGCTATGAACATTTGTATACCAGCTTTTATATGGATGTGCATGCATGCTCAGTCACTTCAGTCATGTCCAACGAGCAACCATATGTGCTATAGCCTGCCAGGCTTCTCTGTCCATGGGATTCTCCAGGCAAGAATACTGGAGTGGGTTGCCATGTCCTCCACCTGGAGATTTTCCCCACCCAGGGATGGACACACATTTTTGTTTCTCTTTGTTATATATTTAGGAGTGATATTGCTGGATTATATGGTAACTCTGTTTATTTAACATTTTGAGGAACTACCAAAGTGTTTTCCAAAGTAGCTATTTTACCCTCCCACCTGCAGTGGTTGAAGACTGATTTCTCTACAACTTCATCAACACTTATTTTGTGTATTTTTGTTTATAGTCATTCTATTAGATGTGAAGTGGTCTCTTATCGTGGTTTTTCTTTGTATTTTCCTAATGGTTCACGGAGATACTCATTTTCTTATTCACCATTTATATATCATCTTTTAACAGATGTCTATGCAAATTCTTTATCCAAATTTAATTAGACTCTCTTTTTACTATTGAGTTGTAGGTTATTTTCATATGTTCTAGATACAAGCCCCATACCAGATATATCCTTCAAGTGAGTTCCATTTCAGGTCAAATAATGACAATGCTCCATAGACAGGTATTTTCCAGGGAGCTGTAAGGTTACCTAATGACAGTTCTTTGGCCATAGGCCTTCTTGCCAGGCCTCAAATCCAGTCTTCCGCTGTCCAATGACTGCAAGGCTTCTGATTTTCATAGCTCTGTGGTTTTGAGGCTGATAATTTTCAAGGCTACTGTGGAGCTGTAAAGAAGAGGGCTTATATCCAGAATACATAAATAACCCTCACAATTCAATGATAAGAAACCAAAGACTTGATTTAAAAATTGGCAAGAGACTTAAAGAGATACTTTACAAGAGCAGAAGATATGAATGACAAATTAGAACTTGAAAAGATGCTCAATGGCATTAGCTATTAGGGAAATGTAAATTAAAATCTTTATGAGATAACATGACACACCCACCAGAATGGAAAAGACTCAATACCAACTGCTGGTAAAACTTAGAACAACTGGAGTTCTTTCACTGTACTGGTGGGAGTGAAAAAACAACGGTACAGATATTCTGGAAAACAGTTTTTTAATTTCTTACATGTCCCAGCAGTTCCACTCTAGAAATTAACCCAACGGAAATCAAAACAAAATCCATTAAGTGAATGTTCATAGCAGCTTTATTCATAATAACCAAAATCTAGAAACAATTCATAAGTCTATCAAAAGGCAAGTGGATTAAATCCATAGAATGTGAGCAGCATTAAAAAGGAAAGAACTGCTAAAAGGTACAATATGGATGGATTTCAAATGCATTACACTGAAGAAGCCAGACACAAAAGACTGTATACCGTATGATTCTGTTTGTATGGCATTCTAGAAAAAGCAAACTAGTAGTAATACAAAATGGATCAATTTGCCAGAGGCTAGGTGTAAGGCAATGGAATTGCCTGTAGTGAGGCTGAAAGGAACTTTTTGGAGTGATTGAAAGTTTTCAGTATCTCGATTGTGGTGGTGATAACTGTACATTTATCAAAACTCATTGAATTATGTACTCATGGTGAATTTTACAGTATGAAAACTATACCTCAATAAACCTGGCAGAAAATATTTATACAGATATTGACCTTTATATTATTATAAATATTAAATATATTTATATTTACATTTAATAGAGACTAGACAAAAAATATGTATCAATAACATTACTTACATAGCAACAGTATCAACAATAGCAAATGTATAAAGTTTAGAGGAATAAATCTAATAAATTGTGTGAAAATATCATGTAGGAAACTTATGAAGCCTTATTAAAATAATTTAGAGAAAATCTTTATAGATGAGGAGAGCCATCATATTAATGGATCAAAAAACTGAATGTTATAAAGATATCAGCTTTCTTTAGATAAGTCATAAATTCAAGTTAAATTCATTCACTCAGCAAATATCTACTGAGTACATATCTTTACTCAAGCAAGATTTATTTTAGGTACTTGAGATGTACCAATGAACAAATTCAAAAATAACCCTTCCAATTTTGAGTTTATAGTCTAGCTGGTGGGAGATGGCTAGGTGAGAGGGAGAAAAAGTAACAATAGGCATATGAATAAATAAACCATGTAGTATCTTAGAAGATAATCCTTTACTGTGAACAGAAAGTAGAGGCAAGAAAATGATTTAAAATGTTGGATAAGGGGTTATAGCAATTTTAAGTGAAGTTTTCTTTAAAATCAGATTTATTCTAAAATATGCATGTGGAAGAACAAGTGAGCCAAAAAACTAATTCATTACTGAAGAATACATA
Organism: Neotragus pygmaeus; assembly: GCA_006410875.1. Lineage (NCBI taxonomy): Eukaryota > Metazoa > Chordata > Mammalia > Artiodactyla > Bovidae > Neotragus > Neotragus pygmaeus. Next base: position 366,205 of record SJYV01031192.1, on the reverse strand, counting down.
AATACTAGAGAGAGATTCTTGAAGAGATACTAAGACTATATTAAAGCTATACTAATAATGGAAGTATTGTATTGGTGACTGTTAGACAAAGGGAGAGAATAGAGAATTCATAAATAGACCCAAACAAATATGGAAACCATATAAGCAAGGATGGATTATTTAATAAACAGTCCTGGAATAGATACCTACTTCACATGTCTCAGGAATAATTTCAAATGAAAAGGCTTACAAGACAAAATATTTAAGATGATAGTATAAGAGAATACCCTCATGAAATTCTGTTAAGAATGATGTTCTTAAGCGGAATTTAAAATGGCAAAAATTGCCAACTTTTTAATCAAGATTTAATCAGGAAACTACACCATATTTAAGAACTTTTCAATTTCAATAAGAATACTTACTGTATCAGTAACCAAAATCTGAGTTAAATTGACAGCATCATTTCATATTCATCAGATTGACAAAAAGTAGAGACTAACAGTTTCAAATAACAGCAAGGATGTGAAACAAGGATACCATATCTTATTTCCAGGAGTACAGAGAGGTATGACTTCTTTGTAAAGAAACTCATGATGCCTCATAAGATGCTTGCTCCTTGAAAGAAAAGTTCTGACCAATCTAGACAGCATATTAAAAAGCAGGGACATTACTTTGCCAACAAAGGTCTGTCCAGTCAAAGCTATAGTTTTTCCAGTAGTCATACATGGATGTGAAAGTTGGACTATAAAGAAGGCTTAGTGCCAAAGAATTGATGCTTTTGAACTGTGGTGTTGGAGACGATTCTTGAGATTCCCTTGGACAACAAGGAGATCCAACCAGTCCACCCTAAAGGAGATCAGTCCTGAATGTTCATTGGAAGGACTGATGCTGAAGCTGAAACTCCAACACTTTGGCCACCTGATGCGAAGAACTGACTCATTTGAAAAGACCCTGATGCCGGGAAAGATTGAAGGTGTGAGGAGAAGGGGACGACAGAGGATGAGATGGTTGGATGGCATCACCAACTCAATGGAAATGAGTTTGAGTAAACTCCAGGAGTTGATGATGGACAGGGAGGCCTGGCTTGCTGCAGTCCATAGGGTTGCAAAGAGTCAGACACGACTGAGTGACTGGACTGAACTGAACTGAATTATGTAATACCATACAGTATTTGTCTTTTTTGACATGTTTTACTTTAGCATAATGCCCTCCAATTCTATCTGTGTTGTTGAAAATGGAAACTTTTCATTCTTTTTTTAGTTGAATAATATTCCACTGTGCACATGTATATATATATGTGTGTGTGTGTATATATATATATATATGTTCTTTATTCATTTATTGGTTCTTAGACACAGATTGCCTCTGTAGCTCAGCTATTGTAAATAATGCTGCCATGAATATTGGGATGCATGTTTCACTTTGAATTAGTGTTTTTGCTTTGGATAGGAGTGAAATTGCTGGATCATGTGCCCATTCTGGTTTTAGGTTTTTGAGAAAACTCCACACTGTTTTCCACAGTGGCTGCACTAATTTACATTCCCACCAACATTATACAGAGGTTCCCTTTTTCCACATCCTCACCAACATTTGTTATTAGTATTCTTTTTTATAATAGCCATTCTGACTGGTATGAAGTAATATCTCATTGTGGTTTTAATTTGCATTTTTCTGATTAACAATGTTGAGCATCTTTTCATGGGCCTGTTGGCCATCTGTATGTCTTCTTTGGAACAATGTCTACTCATGCCTTCTGCCCATTTTTCAATTGAGTTTTTTTTTTTTTTTAATGTTGAGTTGTACAAATCATTGATATATTTTGGATATTAATCTCTTATGGGTCATATCATTTACAGATGATTTCTCCCATTCAGTAGGTTGCCTTTTCCATTTGTCATTAGTTTCCTTTGCTGTGCAAAAGTTCATAAGTTTAATTAGATCCCATTTTGTTTTGTTTTGTTTTGTTTTGTTTTGCTTTAGAAACAAGATCCAGAAACGTTATGGTTTATGTCAAAGAGAATCTGCCTATGTTTTCTTCTAGGAGTTTTATGGTTTCTGGCCTTAATATAAATCTTTAATCCATTTTGATTTTATTTTTGTATATGTTGTGAGAAAATATTCTAATTGAATTTTTTACATGTAACTGTCCAGTTTTCTCAGGACCACTTGTTGTACAAACTTTTGTCATCATTATATATTCTTGCCTAATTTGTTGTAGATTAATTTCACAGAAGCAGACAACTAATTTAAAATTTTGTATGGAAAAACAAAAGATCTTAAAAACTTTATACAATTTTTTTGAGAAAGAAAGACTGAAAGTCACATTCTTCCTGACTTCAGACTGTACTACAAAGCTATAGTAATCAAAACAGTATGGCACTGGCCCAAAAACACACACACGCATGTGCACACACAAATTTATAGATCAGTAGAACAGAATAGAGAGCCCAGAAACAAACTATACACTTATGTTCAATTAATCTATGACAAGCCATGCCAGACTGTATATTAGAGAAAAGACAGTATCTTTTAAGTGGTGCTGGGAAAACTGGAAAACTACATGTTAAAAAATGAAATTAGAACATTTCCTAACACCATATACCAAAGTAAAATGGATTAAAGATTTTGCTTATTTTTTATAGCTAAAAGTTTAATGTTTGCATAGGTATTTTATTGTATTAAAACACTGAACATTCTTTAGTGAAGTGAAGTCTCTCAGTCATATTCAACTCTTTGCGACCCCATGGACCCTACCAGGCTTCTCCATCCATGGGATTTTCCAAGCAAAGGTACAGGAGTGGGTTGCCATTTCCTTCTCCAGGGGATCTTCCCGACCCAGGAATCAAACCCAGGTTTCCCACATTGCAGGCAGACACTTTACCCTCTAAGCCACCAAGGAAGCCCAAATACTCTTTAATTCTATATAAAAAATAATTGCTATTTTAATTCTTAAAAATATTTTTCCTTATTCTTTTAATTCTCCGTAAAAAGTTATAAAGTGTTTCTTTCCTATGATAACTAAACAGAAGTTGATAATAAAGGATATGTTAGTTATGTGCAGAGTGCTGCCACAAAAAGGACTGAAAAGTCGATTGGCTTATATGGCAAAGATGTTTCTTTCCCTCATGAAAAAATTTGAATTGCATTTTTTAGGCTGCCAGGAAGTTCTGCAGGGAGTTATTTTTCCCTTGCAGCCATTCAGGGGCTCAAGTTCCTTCCAGGTTCTTGCTTCTCCCATTCTCCAGGGCAGTCAGGGTTCTCAGACTTTTTTGTGTCATGGACTTCTTTGGTAATCTACTAAAGTATATGGACTTTCTTATCATAAATGGAAAAATAAAATGTATCAGATTAAAAAGGAAACATGCATAAAATAAAATGCATCAGATTAAAAGGGAGCAAATTACATTAAAACACCATAATCAAAATATATAAATGTATACTTCCTTAAAAGTTTAAATTATGATGTAAAAAGTCTGTATTATGGGTATAAACACCATAATTTTGAAGCAATTGTGGATATAAAGCAATATCTTAAAATATCTGCATTGACTGTAATGATTTGAAGATACCTGTAATTTCTATTTTTCCCAAAGCTGCATGTACTACAGTGTAATGTCTCTGTTTTCAACAGAAAAAAAATCTTAAATTAATAAAAATGAGGATAAAAATCTTCACTATCCAAATATCATGAGTACAGTGAATTCTATCTAGTTTTAGCCCTTAGGTTACAGATTGAAAGCTCTTTTTCTGTGATGTTGATATCATGGTCATGGTCCAGTCTGAGTGCAATTGGCAGGAAAATGTGGGAGTCTGAAAACTTAGGTCTAGAAGTTGCCACATAGTTCTTCCAGCCCAATCCATTTGAGATAAATCAGTCTCTAGAGACCTGGAGAAATATAGACCAGTCATGCATCAAGATGGAAGTATAGAATTAGAGCACCACCAGCAGATTGCCACATAGGCTGCACTCTTCATCTCCTCTCTCCTTCTCCTTCCCTTTCTGTGTTTGTCTTATTCTGTTTAAAGTCAATTAGTATTCTTACATATGTTCCTTTTGGGTAGTCCCTCAGTCTTAGAAAATCTTCGAATATTAGGATTTTCAAAGGATGTTTTACTTCAAGGTGCATTAAATATGAAGACATTTTTAGCAATATAACCCAAATGCTGGGCAGATTATTCAGAGATAAGAAATGCAAGTATATTATACATGATCAAGTATATGATCCAAGTTGATCTATTTTTATAAAATTTCATTAAATAAAATAGTCCTTAAAATAAGTGTATTATCAGACGGATACGATATTAACTATAAAATGTATTAAATTGTTAAAAATTCCTTCTATATTTTTGTGTATGTACATGTACATATTGCCTTTAGTTTTTAAAATTCTAAATCATACAAATTTAGTTTTTTAGATTCATACAAATTAGTCAATAACAAAATAACCTTGTAAACGAACAATATGATTATAAGCTGACCTTCTAACACTGCCTAAGGAAGAAGGACCAGTTTTGAGCAATGGAGGTAACTATCCATCAGGTTATTCTGTTGCAATATCTCTGCTATACCCAGTGAGACCCCAGTAATTATGCCCTCTTTTGCCACCTCATGTGAAGAGTTGACTCATTGGAAAAGACCCTGATGCTGGGAGGGTTTGGGGGCAGGAGGAGAAGGGGACAACTGAGGATGAGATGGCTGGATGGGATCACCAACTCGATGAGCGTGAGTCTGAGCAAACTCCAGGAGTTGGTAATGGACAGGGAGGCCTGGCGTGCTGTGATTCATGGGGTCGCAAAGAGTCGGACACAACTGAGTGACTGAACTTAACTGAGTCAGATGAGAGAAAGGAGAATTCACCTTTATTAACTATTTATTTATAAGAACATTTTAAACTTGAAAAGTTATTAGATCTGAGAACTTTATATCACTTGTAATCACCTCAGTTTTTTTTTTTTTAAGGATATAAGATTGAAGGTAACATAGGCTACTGATAGAAGGAAAAATTGCTGCTGGGTAATCAGTTCCATGTGATCCATCTTCATTGGGCCCATCTTATCTTCATCCAGTGCTGCTGCTGCTGCTGCTGCTAAGTTGCTTCAATCATGTCCGACTCTGTGCAACCCCATAGACAGCAGCCCACACGGCTCCGCCGTCCCTGAGACTCTCCAGGCAAGAATACTGGAGTGGGTTGCCATTTCCTTCTCCAATGCATGAAAGTGAAAAGTGAAAGTGAACTCACTCAGTCGTGTCCGACTCTTCGCAACCCCATGGACTGCAGCCTACCAGGCTCCTCCATCCATGGGATTTTCCAGGCAAGAGTACTGGAGTGGGGTGCCATCGCCTTCTCCAGTGCAGAGGTGTATATATCAGTGCTTATTTTAGTGGTTTATATAGTCTGTCTTTAAAACCACAATTTTTTTTAATAGAGAGTGATGAGTGATTTCTTTTAGTAATTATAAATAGAATATATTATCTTGAATCTGTTTAATATTGACAATTACATAATTATATCATTGTGTTGCATCAGTGTTGCTTAACCTTTTAGGGGGACCACTTGGAAACTTGGTAAAAAGCTGTGGACTCTTTCCCCCAGGAAAAAAACACATGCACACAAATAAACACAAATTTCACATAAAGTTTAGGGGTGTTTACTGACACCTTAGTACTCTTCCAGAAGCATCTCTAAGATTCAATTCAGGACCTGTTTAAAACCCTGCTTCTACATTTTCATGTAATGGCAAAGGAATCAATAAAAGAGTGGTAAGATCATTTTTCTATAAGTCACTTCTACAACAGATTTCTTTTTTTCATTATGCTGGTCTTTTTGCTGGCAAAATCACCTTGGTGATATTTTCTTGTTCATTCTTGATACAAATGTATTAACTCTTATCTTTCTACTATAATTTGATTCTCACTAGTACAAACTAATGAAAGTAAGTGATGTTGAGAGTCATCTAAAATAATATGTTATTCACAAGGTTCAGTTTTTATATACACTTATTTAAAACAATTTAAGACCCTAATTATATTTTATTTACTTTTAATATAAAATTGTATGCATTTCTCAGTATATATTACCCTAGAAGAGACAGAAATTCAGAAGTTTATTAAGTGACAAAGGAAGTTTCTCATATATAATAGGATTTCTCATATAAAATAGACCGACTAGGCATTTTCCAGTTGTTCCAGAATTGGTGACTAGAACCCAAAGCTTGCATTTGAAGAGGTACTCACTTTCTGAAGAGATACTCCAAAAATGGAGTTCAGAATCCTCTCTGTAGGGTTTACCAGGCAGGATAAGAACCAGCCCTGGAAAGCTACAGAGTGGTTAGTATTAATAGCACAGGTGCTGTATTGAGTTGGCTTGCTTCAGATCCTGGCCACACTGTGTATCTATGAGCAAGTTACTTAATCTCTCTTCCCTGCAGCCTCCCCAATAAAATGGGAATAATAATAGCTAGAAAATAGTGCTCACAGCACTTACTCTTAGCAAGGTAAGTGCTCAGTGTGCTTATGCCTAGCAGTTAGCAACACTACTGGATAATTTCTGTGCTGCAGTGTCCTCCTTGGCAAATTCCTACTTCATAGGATTATTGTGACGATTAAATGCCAGCACAGGCATAGATAACAGGAAAATTAGCTGGGCCTAGATAAGTAATAAATGTGTATTATATACACTTAATAGTTAATACAACCTTTTTACCAGGTGTGTGTACATGTGGACGGCTGTGTGTGTGTGTGTGTGTGTGGAAAACCTGGAGAAGAGACACGTAGAAGGCATAGGGGTAGCAAGCCTTGTGGAATGGAAGTGTTTTCTTTGATGGCATTCTTTCTGTATGAGGAAAGATGTCTCCTCTACATCCAAAGGAAATTAAGGAGGCTTCATAAGAATCAGGCAGAGACAAGGGCTCCCTGTTGAAGCAGGGACTCCATTTCCTTCTTAAGTGCCTGTTTAGCAAGACTTACTGACATGCCGTGTTGCCGGTATTCCTTCCTACTCCACTTAATGTCTAACCATCCGTTAGGTATTACCTCCAGTGTTACTTCCATAGGTAGCTTTTCCTATCCCTCAAACCAGATAATATCCCCTATACAGGCACATAGCACTTCTTTTTAAAGAACTTATCAGAGTTGACACTTTAATATTCAGTTAGGTCTACTTAATACTTCTCTACTTTATTAAGGTAAAAAATTTAATATGGCAGTGACTACGTATTCGTACCTCACTCTAGTGTCTAGCTTGATGACGGGCTTATGGTTAAACACTTGATAATTTGGGGGTAAATAAATGAATTACATAAATTGGGGGAGAGATTTCTCAATGTTCATTTTAAATTGAATGGTATTGAATATTGGGTTAACAAGATCCTAAAGAAACACAAATGCTGATGAGTTCAGCTAGGGAAGAATGAGATCAATTCTCGTTAGGTGATCATAGGAGGTTTATCATATAATGGTGGATTAGAATGAGAATTTGAAGGAAGGTAGATTTATCTATCTTCCTTTATATGATAAACCTCCTATGATCATCTAACCAGGATTGTGAATAAATGAATCTGGGAATTAAAAAAGGGACTTTATTAAAAAAAAGGATATATATATAATTGTGAGAAATTTATCATTATACAGCCCCTTTCGTGTAATGTTAAATACTTAAGATTCCCATAAAGAGTGTTAGATATTAAAGCATTTAAGCAGAGAAGAACATGAGAGTATATTTAACAAGGTTGATATAGAAAACCAAAATTACTTCAGGTATTTTGCACAGAAAGTGACTTAACAGAGGATTTGGTAATTGAAAAATTGTTGAAACAGTTTAAGAAGTGAACACCAGCCTAGATCTTCAGAGTTGGCTGCACAATGCTTCTCAAAACCCAAGAAGCTAGTAAGTAGACACTAAGACTCTGCCAGAAAAGTTTTAAAGCTGCTGCCAAACTTTGTATCCATGACTTTGATTAGTGGCAGAAACAAACAAACCAGATCAAACATACAAAATGTCTCTATATTAGTCCTGCCTTTCAAATATTACAACATTGCATGTAATAGGCAAATGTAATTTGCATCAAGAGATCCAGCAGTGGAGCTTCTAGGTTGGTGAACACAGGGATGTGCTGGTGCATCCACAGGGGTCTGAAAGCCCCCACCCACCTGCACTTTGTTTTATGCCTGTGTTCTATTTGGCGTTTCCTGAAATGTATTTTTTTAAAATAGAAGCAGAATCTTGAACTTTATAAGGAAAGCATTGGGGTTTCACAGTTTCTGCCAGGTCTCCTTACAGATGCAGTCAATCGCAGTTCTATCATACCTTGATAGTGTTTTCCTTGGCCAGAAGTGCACTAAGTACAATTAACATGGAACAACACAGGTTTGAACTGTGCGAGTCTACTTATATGTGGATTTCTTTTCCAGTAGTAAATACTATGGTTCAAGATCTGTGATTGGTTGAATCTTTGGCTGGGGACACCATATACACGAGTGGCCAACTATAAGTTATTCCTAGATTTCTGACTGCACAGAGGATGGGCACCCCAAATCTCCTCATTGTTCAAGGGTCAACTGTAGTCTCAAAAATCTAAGCATTCAGAAATTTATGGCAAGAAAGAACCACTTAAAATAGTCACTGGATTTCCATGGCACATTTGGTAATATTGTGGTAGCCAGCAGAACCATTTTCTGTGTTGTCATATGAGTGCTTGCTATCACAGGATGGAACAGAATGGAACCTCATAGAGACATCCTAAAGGAGTAGAGAGATCAGCGNTAGTTAATACAACCTTTTTACCAGGTGTGTGTACATGTGGACGGCTGTGTGTGTGTGTGTGTGTGTGGAAAACCTGGAGAAGAGACACGTAGAAGGCATAGGGGTAGCAAGCCTTGTGGAATGGAAGTGTTTTCTTTGATGGCATTCTTTCTGTATGAGGAAAGATGTCTCCTCTACATCCAAAGGAAATTAAGGAGGCTTCATAAGAATCAGGCAGAGACAAGGGCTCCCTGTTGAAGCAGGGACTCCATTTCCTTCTTAAGTGCCTGTTTAGCAAGACTTACTGACATGCCGTGTTGCCGGTATTCCTTCCTACTCCACTTAATGTCTAACCATCCGTTAGGTATTACCTCCAGTGTTACTTCCATAGGTAGCTTTTCCTATCCCTCAAACCAGATAATATCCCCTATACAGGCACATAGCACTTCTTTTTAAAGAACTTATCAGAGTTGACACTTTAATATTCAGTTAGGTCTACTTAATACTTCTCTACTTTATTAAGGTAAAAAATTTAATATGGCAGTGACTACGTATTCGTACCTCACTCTAGTGTCTAGCTTGATGACGGGCTTATGGTTAAACACTTGATAATTTGGGGGTAAATAAATGAATTACATAAATTGGGGGAGAGATTTCTCAATGTTCATTTTAAATTGAATGGTATTGAATATTGGGTTAACAAGATCCTAAAGAAACACAAATGCTGATGAGTTCAGCTAGGGAAGAATGAGATCAATTCTCGTTAGGTGATCATAGGAGGTTTATCATATAATGGTGGATTAGAATGAGAATTTGAAGGAAGGTAGATTTATCTATCTTCCTTTATATGATAAACCTCCTATGATCATCTAACCAGGATTGTGAATAAATGAATCTGGGAATTAAAAAAGGGACTTTATTAAAAAAAAGGATATATATATAATTGTGAGAAATTTATCATTATACAGCCCCTTTCGTGTAATGTTAAATACTTAAGATTCCCATAAAGAGTGTTAGATATTAAAGCATTTAAGCAGAGAAGAACATGAGAGTATATTTAACAAGGTTGATATAGAAAACCAAAATTACTTCAGGTATTTTGCACAGAAAGTGACTTAACAGAGGATTTGGTAATTGAAAAATTGTTGAAACAGTTTAAGAAGTGAACACCAGCCTAGATCTTCAGAGTTGGTTGCACAATGCTTCTCAAAACCCAAGAAGCTAGTAAGTAGACACTAAGACTCTGCCAGAAAAGTTTTAAAGCTGCTGCCAAACTTTGTATCCATGACTTTGATTAGTGGCAGAAACAAACAAACCAGATCAAACATACAAAATGTCTCTATATTAGTCCTGCCTTTCAAATATTACAACATTGCATGTAATAGGCAAATGTAATTTGCATCAAGAGATCCAGCAGTGGAGCTTCTAGGTTGGTGAACACAGGGATGTGCTGGTGCATCCACAGGGGTCTGAAAGCCCCCACCCACCTGCACTTTGTTTTATGCCTGTGTTCTATTTGGCGTTTCCTGAAATGTATTTTTTTAAAATAGAAGCAGAATCTTGAACTTTATAAGGAAAGCATTGGGGTTTCACAGTTTCTGCCAGGTCTCCTTACAGATGCAGTCAATCGCAGTTCTATCATACCTTGATAGTGTTTTCCTTGGCCAGAAGTGCACTAAGTACAATTAACATGGAACAACACAGGTTTGAACTGTGCGAGTCTACTTATATGTGGATTTCTTTTCCAGTAGTAAATACTATGGTTCAAGATCTGTGATTGGTTGAATCTTTGGCTGGGGACACCATATACACGAGTGGCCAACTATAAGTTATTCCTAGATTTCTGACTGCACAGAGGATGGGCACCCCAAATCTCCTCATTGTTCAAGGGTCAACTGTAGTCTCAAAAATCTAAGCATTCAGAAATTTATGGCAAGAAAGAACCACTTAAAATAGTCACTGGATTTCCATGGCACATTTGGTAATATTGTGGTAGCCAGCAGAACCATTTTCTGTGTTGTCATATGAGTGCTTGCTATCACAGGATGGAACAGAATGGAACCTCATAGAGACATCCTAAAGGAGTAGAGAGATCAGCGGCCATTACAACTGCTCTAATACAGGATTGTCTCTAAATCAGTTTGTCATCTAAGCACTCAGCTGCTCATTATAATATAACTGAAGAAAGGAAATACATTTGAAACCTAAAAAAGAAAGCAAACAAAAAATCAAGCAGCAAAGAAACCAAAGAAATGTAGTCTTGGTCTCTGTGTCTTCAATCTTGACCTTCTCTTCTTTCTCTCCACACCGTACTTTCTATTGCCACCCAGAGCTTGGGTCAATGCACAGCATCCATTACAAAAAGTTTCTTTTTAAATTAATTCACTGCCAATGTATTAGTTGGCTTGAAGTTAAAAGATTGAAATAGGTAGTGAGGGAGAGAATTCACCAATTACTTACTCCCTGGTACTTTCAAATATATGGTGATTTCAAATATGACCAAAAATTCAGGCAATGTAATAGATAACTTTTTCTTTCAGGGTTAGTATATAATCATTTATTCCCTTTAAAGTATATAATCAATATGTTTAAAAAATCCTTTAGAAACTGAATTTGAACCGTAGCAACATTTCAACTTATATTGAGGAACCAAAAGTTCAGTAAACCTTTTGAATTGTTTTCCATGAAAAGACAGAAATGTGGACAAAAAAATGTAATATTGTGCAATGATATGGTATTAGCTTTTAATAAAAGTATTTGATGTAATGACCAAATGTCATTAATTTTTAAATATTAAGGAAATATTGCCTATCAGTATTAGTTTTCCAAGAATAGCATCCACACTTGGTTAATCACCAATAATCCATTCATCTAGTTTATGTATAACCATGACCAGCCTACAGCCCACATCCCAGCCTACATTTTGCTTTTTACGGTTCTTCCATTTGGAAATGAAAGTTAGGATCCTTGCCAATAATAACCACCTCCAATGTTTTCGATATTGCTACCATCACCCTGGCAACACAGAAGACAGGACATAAATAGTTGCTCTGCCAAACATATCTATTGCCTTGTTATACTTGTGGGAGTTAGAGTTGTTAAGGAAAGTTTATACCAAAGTTAAAAGTAAATTTGGACTTATCAATGGCAAGATTTTTCTAAAAAGTACATTCTACTATATGTAGATAATTAAGTAAAAGTGTAGATAAAATATAAACGACATGATACAAAAAAAAAATTCTATTTTGTTCCCCAGCACTGAGCATTAGTAGATGCTCTATAAATATTTGCTGAGTGGACAGATTTCTTCACTGTGTATTTGGATTTCTAAGGTCAAAGCATACAGTTTAACATTATTTATGATTACTTATGTTACTATAGTCATATATGGATGGAGAAGGCGATGGCAACCCACTCCAGTACTCTTGCCTGGAAAATCCCATGGACAGAGGAGCCTGGTGGGCTGCAGTTCAGGGGTCGCAAAGAGACAGACATGACTGAGTGACTTCAGTTTCACTTTTCACTTTCATGCATTGGAGAAAGAAATGGCAACCCACTCCAGTATTCTTGCCTGGAGAATCCCAAGGAGGGGGGAGCCTGGTGGGCTGCCGTCTCTGGGGTTGCACAGAGTCGGACACGACTGAAGCGACTTAGCAGCAGTCATGTATGGAGAGTTGGACTGTGAAGAAAGCTGAGCGCCAAAGAATTGATACTTTTGAACTATGGTGTTGGAGAAGACTCTTGAGAGTCCCTTGGACTGCAAAGAGGTCCAACCAGTCCATCCTGAAGGAGATCAGTCTTGGGTGTTCTTTGGAAGGACTGATGCTGAAGCTGAAACTCCAATACTTTGGCCACCTCATGCGAAGAACTGACTCATTGGAAAAGATCCTGATGCTGGGAGGGATTTGGTGACAGGAGAAGAAGGGGATGACAGAGAATGAGATGGCTGGATGGCATCACTGACTCTATGGACATGAGTTTGGGTAAACTCTGGGAGTTGGTGATCAACAGGGAGGCCTGGCGTGCTGTGATTCATGGGGTGGCAGAGTCAGATACAACTGAGTGACTGAACTAATATTACTGTATTGGTGACATTAAAACTTTAAAAAAAAATAATAGTCCAGAATGTTTTTAGATGATAGAATTGTAAATGCATATGTAGATTTAATTAAGTAATTTCAGTTGAACTATCTGGTATCTATAAATAGACAATATCATCAGATGTCATCAATGCTCTTGACACTGAATTAGGTGCTTTTTTTACATTTGTGGCATTTTAACCTCCCCACTGCCACATGTTGTAGGTATTTTGCAGATAAGATCTATACTCTAGTCAGTCAGCAAAGTTAAGCAAGATTAACATACCTCGTTAGGGGAAGGCAAGACATGAACCCAGTTTCATCTGGTATCAAAGTCTGCAGTCCTGCTGGAATAGTCCTCTGACTACCTCTCCTCTTATCTCTCCTCCATCTCTCAAGTTGTTTGGACCTTTCTGGAGGTGGTGGTGTTCAGTTGCTACGTCATGTCTGACTCTTTGTGACTCCATGGACTGCAGTACACCATGCTCCTCTGTCCTCCAATATCTTCTGGATTTTGCTCAGATTCATGTCCACAGAGTCATGATCCTATTGAACTCTCTCATCCTCTGCTGCCTCCTTCTCCTTTTGCCCTCAATCTTTCCCAGCATCAGGATTTCTTCCAGTGAGTCGTCTTTTCACATCAGGTGGACAAAGTATTGGAGCTTCAGCTTCAGCATCAGTCCTTCCAATGATTCAGTGTTGATTTCCCTGAGGATTAACTGGTTTTATCTCCTTGCAGTTTAAGTGACTCTCAAGAGTCTTCTCCATCACCTCCTTTCTGGAGGTAGGAGGCTAATTTAGCAATTAGGCTGTTGTACAAACCTGGTTGTACTGGCTTAGAATCCCTGCTATCATCTCTCTTGAATAGGACCCTTGGCACCTTTTCCAAAGCTCAGAAACTTGCCACTTTCAAAGGAGAGGGACTGTGGGAGCAGAGCAATATGGAATATCCCACATGTGTACTGAGGATCTTTTTGAGAGTAGAAAATTAGACACATCACTGACTTCCCAGATGAGGAAATACTTGGCCTGGTAATGAAACCATGAAATCTGGAATCAGAAATTTCAAGTTTGAATCTTAGCCCCCTCACCTACCAATTATTCTCACATAGAAAAATTGCTTAAAGCCTGATCCCTCTTATTTGTAAAATGACTTATTACAAACTTTGGCTTTTGAGGCAATTGGGAGTTAACTGATAACATATGGAAGCATTTTCTAAAGCATAAAGTGTTGTCCAAATATGTTATTTGTGATAACAGTATAGTTATTATGGTATTAACCCTAGGACAGAACACAGAGTATCTAATCTAACATTGTAATTTTGCACATAAGAAAACTGAATAAAACGGAATAAAAAGAAACTTGAAAACAGACACAAACTAATATTGTCCAGAATCTATGTATTCCGATACATTGTCTAAGCACATATACAAGCTTTTAAATGGCAATCATTGCTTTCTATATTTAGCTAGTCTGAAGTTTTCTTCAGCAAGCTTGAATCAAGATTGCTGGGAGAAATATCAATCACCTCAGATATACAGTTGACACCACCCTTATGGCAGAAACTGAAGAGGAACTAAAAAGCCTCTTGATGGAGAGTGAAAAAGTTGGCTTAAAGCTCAACATTCAGAAAATGAAGATCATGGCATCTGGTCCCATCACTTCACAGGAAATAGATGGGGAAACAGAGTGGAAACAGAGTCAGACTTAATTTTTTTGAGTCCCAAAATCACTGCCAATGGTGACTGCAGCCATGAAATTAAAAGACACTTACTCCTTGGAAGAAAAGTTATGACCAACCTAGATAGCATATTCAAAAGCAGAGACATTACTTTGCCAACAAAGGTCAGTCTGGTCAAGGCTATGGTTTTTCCAGTGATGATGTATGGATGTGAGAATTGGACTGTGAAGAAGGCTGAATGCCGAAGAATTGATGCTTTTGAACTGTGGTGTTGGAGAAGACTCTTGAGAGTCCCTTGGACTGCAGGGAGATCCAACCAGTCCATTCTGAAGGAGATCAGCCCTGGAATATCTTTGGAAGGAATGATGCTAAAGCTGAAACTCCAGTACTTTGGTCACCTCATGCGAAGAGTTGACTCACTGGAAAAGACTCTGATGTTGGGAGGGACTGAGGGCAGGAGGAGAAGGGGATGACAGAGGATGAGATGGCTGGATGGCATCACTGACTTGATGGACATGAGTCTGAGTGAACTCCAGGAGTTGGTGATGGACAAGGAGGCCTGGCGTACTGTGATTCATGGGGTCGCAAAGAGTCGGTCACGACTGAGCAACTGAACTGAAGTTTTCTTAAAAATTGACTATTTAAAAAAAAATCATTACCACAACTGCTATTTTGTCCAGACAGAGAAGTCCAATTTGTAAGATATTTCTCACTCTGTTAAGGACCAAATTATTGTGTCCCTCCAAAGTTCCTAATTTGGAGCTCCAACCCCCAATGCGATGGTATATTTGGAGATGGGGCCTTTGGGAGGTAGTTAGGTTTAGATGAGGTTGGGGCCCTCATGATGGGGTTTGTGCCTCCCCCTGCCCTGGAGAATGTGAAGGCAGCTGTGTACACGTAAGAAGAGAACTCCTCCACCATGCTGGTACCCTGATCTTGGACTTCCTATCCTCCAGAACTGGGAGAGGCAAATGTCTACCATTTAAACCTCTCATTCTGTGTGTGCTTAGTCACTCAGTAACGTCCAGCTTTTTATGAACCCATGGACTGTAGCCCACCAGGCTCCTCTGCCCATGGGGATTCTCCAGGCATGAATACTGGGGTGGGTTGCCATGCCCTCCTCCAGAGGACCTTCGCAACCCAGAGTTCAAACCCAAGTCTCCGCATTGTAGGCAGATTCTTTACCATCTGAGTCACCAGGGAAACCCAGGAATACTGGAGTGGGTAGCGTTTCCCTTCTGCAGGGGATCTTCCTGACTCTGGAATCGAGTCAGGGTCTCCAGGTTTTGCAGGTGGATGTTTTACCAGCTGAGCTCCCAGGGGAGCTTTCAGGGAAGCTCTCATTCTGTGAGCCCAAACTGACTAATACACATTTTGCTTTCTCGGATTTCTAAAGTGTTGGCCTAGGGCATAGGTCTGTATGCTTTGCTTCTTTGATTCTTATTTAAATAAGTTTTTTCAGTATTTGAAAAGACTTCTCTGACTTTCACCAGTTCTCTAAGGGAAAATGATCCTCTATTAACCTCTTAAAACAGAAAGCTTTACTTCCACCAGGTGGCGCCAAACCATAGCAGGGATGGGAATGAATGGCTTCAGCTTCTGCAGTGGAAGGCTGGAAACACGCTAGCTTCAGTAGTCAGGCCTGGACACTTGGGGAAAAAAAAAAGAAACCTACGTTTTATTCAGTTGCATTTTTAAGGCAGACTTCTTGGTTATGGTAGGTTTTGCTGTAGTTAGAATGAATGCTTCTTCCTCACTGTTTCTAAAGATGTTATTTCCTTATTAGGGCTGATAAAACTTCCTAACTTTTCAGCTAATGCCAAATTCTTCTAAACGCTAAATTCTTCTTCAAGCTGCATGTTCAGATAATTTTATTGGCCATTAGACTAGTTAAAGTTTATTTGGCATTCTATTTACTTTTCTAATTTTTTTAATATTGATAGCAATTTTTTAAATTTAAGGAAAGTTTAGTTTGATTCCCCCAGTACATCAGCTCACAATGTATTATTATAGCAGTGCCAGTCTCTGTCTACATTCAACTTGATGTTGCTTAGCCAAGCTGTGCCATGTTCAGAGTGTTCAAATGGTCAAAGTTCTCCATTGGACAGTATGCTCTAACATTACAAAAAGCTTGGAACATTCAACATTCGCTTTATAACTCTTAAGAATCTACTTCGTGAGATTTTGACTACATAAGACAAATATTTCTAAAGACAAACCACTCTATTCTTCTAACCTCATTTTAAGAGAAAGAGTAGTAATTATCAGAGTCCTGGTGGCCTGCTTTTGTTTAAGCATTATCTGTTGAAAATATGTAAAGTCATCCCTTGGAACTTCAATTTACATGATAGCCTTCACCACCACTCTTATGGACATTATAGGAATCTGAAATTTATTTATCGAATCTCATATTTTTAATAATTTACTATAAAATTAGTTGAGACTCCAACTAGAATACAGAATTGTTGTGTGTGTGTGTTTCCACAGTTGAGGCAAACATTTATAACATATTTTCAAAATGCTGAATTGAAACTGTTATCAGAGAACAATGACTCAAAACCCACTAATTTTACAATGGAAAAGCTGTGATATAGAATGGACTTCTTGAAAAATTATACACAATTAGATAAAATAAAAAGGGCCAGAAGTTAATGTTTGTTCATATCGCCTTATATTCTGTGTCTTTAACCAATCATTTTACAGCTCATTTTAACAGGAAACCTCAGGAGATTTAGGAGTCTTCTGGTGACTAGTGAAAAAATCCATCTGATAGGTTTCTCTGCTGCATGATTTTGGATTTAATTTAATCTCCTTGTCCTCTTTTGGAATCCCATGGACAGAGGAGCCTGGCAGATTGCAGTCCATAGGGTTTCACAGAGTCAGACACAACCGAAGCAACTTAATGTGAAACACGGTAGTGTTCAGACCAAAGTCATTGAAGTCAGTCCTCATTTTGAATTCAGAATGGTTTACTTGTTACATGCGGAAGTCTCTCAGTCATGTCTGACTCATAATGACCCCATGAGCTGTAGAGTCCATGGATTTCTTCCAGGCTAGAATACTGGAGTGGGTAGCTGTTCCCTTCTCCAGGGAATCTTCCCAACTCAGGGATTGAACCCAGGTCTCCTGCATTGCAGGCGGTTCTTTATCATCTGAGCCACCAGGGAAGTTCTACTTGTTATGTAATCTTGGGCAAATTAATTAATCTCTTATCTACTCTCTCTGCATCTCAATTTCCCTATCTTTTAAAGGGGATTGCCAACTACCTCTTTTATGGAGCTAGTCTGAGGTTGAATCAGTTCACTTCAGTTCAGTCGCTCAGTCGTGTCTGACTTGTTGCAACCCCATGAATCGCAGCATGCCAGGCCTCCCTGTCCATCACCAACTCCTGGAGTTCACTCAGACTCACGTCCATTGAGTCAGTGATGCCATCCAGCCATCTCATCCTCAGTCGTCCCCTTCTCCTCCTGCCCTCAATCCCTCCCAGCATCAGAGTCTTTTCCAACGAGTCAACTCTTCGCATGAGGTGGCCAAAATGCTGAAGTTTCAGCTTTAGCATCAGTCATTCCAATGAACACCCAGGACTGATCTCCTTTAGGATGGACTGGTTGGATCTCCTTGCAGTCCAAGGGACTCTCAAGAGTCTTCTCCAACACCACGGTTCAAACACATCAATTCTTCGGCGCTCAGCTTTCTTCACAGTCCAACTCTCACATCTATACATGACTACTGGAAAAGCCATAACCTTGACTAGACAGACTTTTGTTGGCAAAGTAATGTCTCTGCTTTTGAATATGCCATCTAGGTTGGTCATAACTTTCCTTCCAAGGAGTAAGCGTCTTTTACTTTCATGGCTGCAATCACCATCTGCACTGATTTTGGACCCCCCCAAAAAATAAAGTCTGACACTGTTTCCACTGTTTCCCCAACTATTTCCCATGAAGTGAGGGGACCAGATGCCATGATCTTCGTTTTCTGAATGTTGAGCTTTAAGCCAACTTCTTCACTCCTCTTTCACTTTCATCAAGAGGCTGTTTAGTTCCTCTTCACTTTCTACCGTAAGGGTGGTGTCATTTGCGTATCTGAGGTTCTTGATATTTCTCCCAGCAATCTTGATTCCAGCTTGTGTTTCTTCCAGTCCAGCAT
>SJYV01031192.1:320354-346938 GCA_006410875.1 Neotragus pygmaeus | reverse complement strand
TGGTTGGATCTCCTTGCAGTCCAAGGGACTCTCAAGAGTCTTCTCCAACACCACACTTCAAAAGCATCAATTCTTCGGCACTCAACTTTCTTCACAGTCCAACTATCACATCCATACATGACCAATGGAAAAACTATCATAGCCTTGACTAGACGGACCTTTGTTGGCAAAGTAACGTCTCTGCTTTTGAATATGCTATCTAGGCTGGTCATAACTTTTCTTCCAAGGAGTAAGTGTCTTTTAATTTCATGGTTGCAGTCACCATTTGCAGTGATTTTGGAGCCCCCCCAAAAAAAGAGTCTGACACTTTCCCCATCTATTTCCCATGACGTGATGGGACCAGATGCCATGATCTTAGTTTTCTGAATGTTGGGCTTTAAGCCAACTTTTTCACTCTCCTCTTTTACTTTCAGCAAGAGGCTCTTTAGTTCTTCACTTTCTGCCATAAGGGTGATGTTATCTGCATATCTGAGGTTATTGATATTTCTCCCAGCAATCTTGATTCCAGCCTGTGCTTCTTCCAGCCCAGCGTTAATCATGATGTACTCTGCATAGAAGTTAAATAAGCAGGGTGACAATATACAGCCTTGACATACTCCTTTCCCTATTTGGAACCAGTCTGTTGTTCCATGTCCAGTTCTAACTGTGGTTTCCTGACTTGCATATAGGTTTCTCAAGAGGAAGGTCAGGTGGTCTGGTATTCCCATCTCTTTCAGAATTTTCCACAGTTGATTGTGATCCACACAGTCAAAGGCTTTGGCATAGTCAATAAAGCAGAAATAGATGTCCTGGAACTCTCTTGCTTTTTCGATGATCTAGCGGATGTTGGCAATTTGATCTCTGGTTCCTCTGCCTTTTCTAAAACCAGCTTGAACATCAGGGAGTTCACGGTTCACGTATTGCTGAAGCCTGGCTTGGAGAATTTTGAGCATTACTTTACTAGCAGGTGAGATGAGTGCAATTGTGCGGTAGTTTGAGCATTCTTTGGCATTGCCTTTCTTTGGGGTTGGAATGAAAAGTGACCTTTTCCAGTCGTGTGGCCACTGTTGAATTTTCCAAATTCGTGGGCATATTGAGTGCAGCACTCTCATAGCATCATCTTTCAGGATTTGAAATAGCCCCACTGGAATACCATCACCTCCATTAGCGTTGTTCGTAGTGATGGTTGAGTAAGATACTGCTTATGATGGAGTCTGAGGAAGCCTTCAGTAGTGTCAGTTGTTGTTACTGTCATCATTGCTGGCCCAGTCATCCCTGCAGTAGTCACTGCAGTGTAAGTGATTCCAGATGTGTTTATACTAGTTTATAAAATCAGTAGAAGGTGAATACAGGATTTAAAACGCAATTATAGACCTCAAGTGTTACATCTCTGAATCCTCACTGATGTATGTACAAAGTTGCATCAAGTAATGAGAGAAGTTTAGCGGAATGGGAATAAAGCAGATAATATTCATCACAAATAGTTACTTCAGTGGGGTTGGAAGTGAATAGCAACTTTATAATTCATGAGACTGTTTAACTACATTTGGAAAAAAATAAAAACATGTTTTGAAATGTGTTAGTTTCATTATTATCATTGGAGTAAACTAAGAAATTATTTAGGTACTCAAATATAAATTTAAAAATCACCTTAAGTTCCACCATGTGAAGAGAACTAGTTTAATATGTGTGTATTCTATAAAATGTAAAGATAACATTTCGATATATAATGTTGCATACTTTTTCTATACATCTATAAAGACTTTAAGAGAGTGAGGGAGTAGGCCATATGGCTAACAAAGAGAACAGTGAAGCAGTTTTAAAGGCAGAGAAAATAGTAAGTACAAAAGCTCTAAATTGGGAACATGCCTAGTATATTCTAGTAGCATTGAGGTGGGTAATGTAACTAAAATAGATGGATGAAGAAAAAGAGTAAACTAAAAAATGTAGCTAATTAAAAAGCTAAAGTTGACAGTAGCTTAGATCAGAGTGAAGGCAATTGGTGTGGGGAAAATGTGATGTACTTGGATATCTGGATATATTTTGAAATTATAGACAAAAAATTTTTTTTGGTGAATTGTAAATGAGGTGAGCTGAAAGAGACCAGTCAAGTACAACTCCAAGTTTTGTGTATGAATAATCAAAAGACTCAGAAGACTGGAGCTGCCAGCTGCTAAGATTGGAAAGAACACAGGAGAAGTTTAGTAGCAAGTGGAGATATGTCAGGGATTCCATCTTGAACATGTTAAGCTTGAGAGGCAGAGCAAAATTCTAAGTGAAGATATGAAGCAGGCAATTGCTTATCTTAACCTGGAGTTCAGTGGAGAATTCTGGGCTGGAGATATGAATTGGAGAGTCATCTGCACCTAGATAGTTTTTAAATCCGAAGAATGGATAAGATCATCTAGGGAGTGTTAAATAGAAGAGTTTAAGGATCTGAGCTGTGGAGCACTTCATAGAGTTTATAAGGCCAGCAAAGGAGGCTGAGATGAGTGGTCAGGAAGTTGGGAGAAAATCAGGAAAGTATGTGAAGGCAATATCTTAAGAAAAAAGGAGTGATA
Source organism: Neotragus pygmaeus (assembly GCA_006410875.1). Taxonomy (NCBI): domain Eukaryota; kingdom Metazoa; phylum Chordata; class Mammalia; order Artiodactyla; family Bovidae; genus Neotragus; species Neotragus pygmaeus. Next base: position 344,398 of record SJYV01031192.1, on the reverse strand, counting down.
CACTATGTACATTGCTGTCTGTCATTCAAATTGTGCAACAATGGATTTAGAAAGGTCGAAGTCATTCACTGTTGTCCAGTTCTGTTAGAAAATCCTTTATCATATTTTAGAATTGCCTTCAAATTTCAAGTACCTGCTCACCCTCAGCTAATGACCTGCTGCTTATTCCAATGCAAAAACAGAAGCAAACAGAGAAGGATTTATGCAGTCTCATTTATGTCTCTGCCCAGAGTGTGCCTCTCTCTTGTTACACGAAAGACTCTCTGTGCTCTTAACAGTGGCCAGCCCATCTACCTGTGCAAGACCCAATCTGTTCTTGACTATCCATGAATATTGTCTCAGCAATACTCCCTTCCTGTATGATTGTTTTCTCCATATTTTATTATTCTCATCAGCATTCATCTTTCTGGAAGTAAGTTTATTTGTCAGGTGAATATGTACTTCTTAAAGGATGCACAGAATCTTTTTTTACTGAAATGGTTTAATAATTATCACTATCCATGTACATTCATATACCCCCTGATCTATACTTATTTTCTTTGCATCAAAATCCATCTGTGTTGAGATTTAACTTCCTTTTAAATGTGTTAGATATAAGGACCTGACTTGGTGTGCACAACATCACAAATATCTGGTGATTGACAGATTCTGATTCCATAGGCCTAGAGAAGACCATCATCATTTTCTAGTTTGAGGAACAGCTACCACACAGCATCAGATCTAACTTTACCATAATTAATGTATACCTGGAGTGGCCTGAAGTTCCCTGTTATGCAATTCCTTCAGACAAAGTGTCTTGGATATATTATATCATGGATGAAGAGGTTATTTGTAGTTGTACTGGTGGGGCTGGGTAATAGAGTTCAAACAGTGATTAATATCTAGTTTCTTTTCTCAAGTTTAAGTTCAATAAGGGTACTAATATGTAAACAACTTACTTCAGTGTAGTGTCATTAGTTCTTGTATTATGGGAACACATAGAAGGGATAGTTAACCCAGCTTAGAAGGATACATAAATTTGATTAAAAGAACACTTACATGTTGGATCAGGAACACAGAAAAGGAGCCAGCAGAAAGGAGTTAGGGGAAACCCAAGGACTCTGATGTCATAGAAGCAAAGATACCTTCCTATATTTCTAGACAGCAAAGTGAAGAAACAGAAGCAGAAGGTAGAGAAATAGGGGGATACAATCAACAGTCCAGATTCACAGGAAAAAAACATGGAAACCAAATTTAAAGACAGAGATTTAAACACGTTCACTTCAGAGGTCACAAAAATGGTGATTTTTTTTAAAAATCACTTTATTAGTCTGCCTGGAGGACTGGGCAGATGTATAGTTATCACTTAGTAGACACTTGTAAACCAAGAGCAAATACAGATGGAGGTCAAAAGCGGGGCAGGCAAGTGCAGCGCTCCAAAGAGAGTGTGTGGAAAGGGAAATCTGGCATAGTGTTCCAATGGCCAGGTTTCCCAAATGAGATAAAAGTGTTTAAATCTTAAAGTTACAATACCACTACTGGCAGTTGCTTGAACTAAAAATAAAACTCGCTTGTCTGCATGATGTTCCAGCGTCTTTAAATGTGAAAGAAATTAGTCAATAACCACACTATTCAATCTACCTAAGTCGAACAGTCAAGTCCTTCACTGAATTGAGGGATTATTTTGACGGCCGCCATCCATCCCATCTATAACCACCCCAAAAATTGACTTTGAATCAAAGGTACTTTAGGCAGATTTTGAAATTTTGAAGTGCATTTGGCACTCCAAGATGTCAGAATGTAATGAGCTGAGAATCTAGTTTTTTAGAGTTCTGACAAGGGACATGGCCAGCTTTGGCAGCCACGGGAAGTAGGCTATTTGCCCAGAGTGTCCAAGGATTCACCTTTCTGGGCCTCTTTATTGTTCCTTGGCTTCTCTCTCCTCTCTTGCCATTAAAACCATTAAAAAAAAAAAAAACCCACCTCAGAGAGTATCTCATATCAGTCAATTATATTTTAATTTGAGTCTAGATACGTGTGTTCTCTATCCCAGGGTTATTTTGCATATTAAGTCTTAGCATAAATTCTTTATTCTCTCCAAAGAATTTCAAAAATTAGAAAGCAGAAAGACTTGACAGTGGGAGACGATCCTTCCCAGGTCTCTAAATATGCCAATCCATAGATTTCAAATCCTGCTAAACACAGAAATTTAATAAAGAAGTCTCTGAGGACCTAGAAATATTATACCTTAATTATGGTCCGTCTAGTCAAAGCTATGGTTTTTCCAGTAGTCGTGTATGCATGTGAGAGTTGGACTATAAAGAGGCTGAGTGCCGAAGAATTGATGCTTTTGAACTGTGGTGTTGGAGAAGACTCTTGAGAGTCCCTTGGACTGCAAGGAGATCCAACCAGTCCATCCTAAAGGAAATCAGTGCTGAATATTCATTGGAAGGACTGATGCTGAAGCTGTAACTCCAGTACTTTGGCCACCTGATGGGAAGAACTGACTCATTAGAAAAGACCCTGATCCTGGGAAAGATTGAAAGTGGGAGAAGGGGATGACAGAGGATGAGATGGTTGGATGGCATCACCAACTTGATGGACATGAGTTTGAGTAAACTGTGGGAGCTGGTGATGGACAGGGAAGCCTGGCATGCTGCAGTCCATGGGGTTGCAAAGAGTTGGACATGATTGAGCAACTGAACTGAACTGAATCATGGTGATATCTGGCTTCCCAAGTGGAGCTGCTGATGCTAAGTCGCTTCAGTCGTGTCCAACTCTGTGTGACCTCATAGACAGCAGCCCACCAGGCTCCCCTGTTCCTGGGATTCTCCAGGCAAGAACACTGGAGTGGGTTGCCATTTCCTTCTCCAATGCAAGTGGCACTAGCGGTAAAGAAACCCGCCTGCCAATGCAGGAGATGCAAGAGATGCCGGTTCAATCCCTGGCTCAGAAAGATCCCCTGGAGGAGGAAATGGCAACCCACTCCAGTACTCTTGCCTGGAGAATCCCATGGACAGAGGAGCTTGGCAGGCTATAGTCCATAGGGTTGCACAGAGTTGAGTACAACTGAAGCAACTTGGCATGCATGCATGGTGACACCTATTGTTAATCTGCCCCAAATCCATCTAACCTTTCTTGGGAATAGCATCCTATTTTTCTGTAAGGGATTGTCAATTCCTTACTCTTCTGATTTGTGTAGGGTTAATTCCAACTCTGGCTCCCAAAATGAGCCTATGATTTAAATTTAATTAATCAGAGCATCAAATTCCCCCCAAGCTCAACAATTATTTACCATTAGCCTCAAACCAAGAGGCTCTGATGTAAGGAAAACAAAGATACATTAACAACATTCTGAGTGGGACAAACTAGAGCCAGTGAAACTCAATCACGGGACTTTGCCTGGACCTACAGGGGAAGAAATATCTTTGTTTTCTGAGCCACCAAGTGGAATGCATGTAAGGTGTCACTCCTGCCATTAAGAGAAGTAGCGTGCCTCAGAATGAAGCCTGGAAAGGAAAGTGAGGTCAAGAAAGAGGAGAAAGTGTTTCCAAATCTTAATCATTTCATTTGAGCCCACTAGTCTTTTCGGTTATGTGTGTCAATACTCTTAGTCAGTTTTAGTCATTTACAACTAAATAAAGCATCAAAATATTCCCATTTCTGCTTGATTGGATTTCTTGAACAAGCCCAAGCTAAACCTTTAATGATGTTCCAACTGCTGGGAAAGCTCTGAGGACTTCAGGCTGCTACTCTGACTCCCTTGCAGTCCTGGAATTTCTTCCTGTTAACCCCCAAAGACTGATTTATTTTTCACATTTACTTAATAGAAATTTAACTTCTTAATTTATATTTAATTAATAGAATTTTAATTTCTTATTTAATAGAAATTTACATAGTCATGGCTAGTATCCTAATTACTTTACAAATTTCAACTTATTTAATTTGTTCAGCAGTCCCATAATGTAGTCACTCTTTCTCCATCTTTATTTTATAAATGAAGACACTAGGCAAAGATCACACACCTAGGGTGTGGGGGCACGGGGGGAGCCAAGAACCCATTACTGAAGAGAGCCTAATCCTTAATAAAGCATTTACATCACAGTTTCTCAACCCGTGCTCAATACGGGTTGCAGGAATCTCAGGAATTTTTAAAAATCTAAAGAATACTGTCTCACAGGTTCCAGCCTAGAGACTTTGATTTAATTGGTCTGTCCAGTAAACAATACTGGACATCAGTATTTTTGAAAGCTTTATAGGTGATTTCTGTGGTTTGTGTAAACAAGCATCTGTTTACCTAAAAGCCTTGAGTATCCAAGAGGGAACTCATTTCAAAGCCTCTGTTTATGTGCTTCTGTACTATAATCACTAGGAAATAATGTTTTTAAAGGCTTATAAAGACAACCCATTGTGATACATTATACGCTGAAGTTGCAATTGATATTTACTAAGACTAGGGGGCGGGGCTATGTCTCATGAGACCATGACTATACCTAATGTGGGAAATGGATGGCCACAAAAGTGAAGGTACTTAAGTTTAAATAACAAATGACCCAGTTTTAACCGTTTCTTCATGTTTAAACTGTGAGTAAAATGGAAAAGTTTTCCGTGCATGACTTGTACCTGGCCCAGAAAAATTTAATGGCAATAAAATCCTGTTTATTTGCATGTTATCTATCTCAAGGAATATAGACACTTTCAAACTCGCTACTCTCCTTTTTGTCTGGGCTTTAAAAAGACGGAAGAAAAAATATCTAACTCTCCTTTCCATTTTCTGTTGGCTTCTTACCATGCTCAACCCCTCAACTACCGTCTAGTGCTTAGGATCACAGACAGGCTATGCTTTCTGAGAAATATATGAATAAAAGGAGTAAGATTTCGAAGACATTTTAAATAATGAAGAAAATATTTTGCTTTAAAAAACCTTCAGTTGCATTGCTTCTGATGAATGAACGTTCTTCATGTCTTGGAAAATTTGTGTAGCATAATTAACAGTCTCCAGCCATCCCTCCATTCCAACTTCCAGTTCAGTTCAGTTCAGTTGCTCAGTTGTGTCTGACTATTTGTGACCCCATGGACTGCAGCACACCAGGCATCCCTGTCAATCACCATCTCCGCGACCTTACTCAAACTCATGTCCATCAAGTCAATGATGCCGTCCAACCATCTTATCCTCTATCGTCCCCTTCTCCTCCCACCTTCAATTTTTGCCAGCATCAGGATCTTTTCTAATGAGTCAGTTCTTTGCAACAGGTGGCCAAAGTGTTGGAGTTTCAGCTTTAGCATCAGTCCTTCCAATGAACACCCAGGACTGATCTCCTTTAGGATGGACTGGTTGGACCTCCTTGCAGTCCAAGGGATTCTCAAGAGTCTTCTCCAACTCCACAGTTGAAAGGCATCAATTCTTTGACCCTCAGCTTTCTTTATAGTCCAACTCTCACATCCATACGTGACTACTGGAAAAACCATAGCTTTGACTAGACTGACCTTTGTTGACATAGTAATGTCTCTGCTTTTTAATATGCTGTCTAGGTCGGTCATAGCTTTTCTTCCAAGGAGCAAGCATCTTTTAGTTTCATGGCTGCAGTTACCATCCGCAGTGATTTTGGGGCCCAAGAAAATAAAGTCTCTCACTGTTTCCATTGTTTCTCCATATATTTGTCATGAAGTGATGGGACCAGATGCCGTGATCTTTGTTTTCTGAATGTTGAGTTTTAAGCCAATGTTTTCACTCTCCTGTTTCACTTTCTTCAAGAGGCTCTTTAATTCTTCACTTTTTGCCATTAGAATTTGTTATCTGCATATGAGGTTATTGATGTTTCTCCTGGCAATCTTGTTTCCAGCTTGTGCTTCATCCAGCCTGACATTTCTCATGATGTACTCTGCATATAAATTAAATAAGCAGGGTGACAATATACAGCCTTGATGTACTCCTTCCCCATTTTGGAACCAGTCTGTTGTTCCAAGTACAGTTCTAACTATTGCTTCCTGACCTGCATACAGATTTCTCAGGAGGCAGGTCAAGTGGTCTGGTATTCCCATCTCTTTCAGAGTGTCTTTAAATATTATCTTTCTTATTCAATTTCAGTTAGAGATCTGCTTATTCAAGGTAGAGAATAAATATTTAAGCTTGTTTTCTGATTTCTTTTTCCTTGGGGAAATGAGAAGCCATTTTTCTGAAATGTAAAAATATCGTTGAAGATTGTTTTTTTTAGTTAGAGTCTGTGATCAGCAATCTATGTTCATAGTTCAAATAAATATAATCCTAATATCTAAACAGGCTTCCCAGGTGTCACTAGTGATAAGGAATCTGCCTGCCAATGCAGGAGACTCAAGAAACATGGGTTTGATCCACTGGCTAGGAGGGTCCCCTGGAAGAGGAAATGAGAATCCACTCCAGCATTCTTGCCAGAAGGATCCCATAGACAGAGGAACCTGGGAGGCTACAGTCCATAGAGTCACAAAGAGTTGGAGATGACTAAGTTTCTGAGCAAGTAGTGTATAAATACTTATATTTCTTTTATCGTGTTTTTAAGTAAGAGACTTTTCCTAAATAAAATTTTTACATTCTTGTAAAGGTTTCACTAAGCTCCTATGGTCTAATGACACCCTGCCATCCTCACCCAGACTTTCCATAAATCATTTTGTATTTTAGATAAATAAATATTCACACTTAGAGCAATATAACATTATGGTTCAAGTGGTGAACATAGAAAATGAAATCTTTGTCCATTCTCATTATGTAATGTTATCACAAATATGTAAGCTTTGTTAATTATTCCTTAATCTGAGGCTGTTAGTCAGGGAGGGTAAAGTGGCACCCACTCCTTCAAATTAGTAATAATTGTACATAGAATTCATGCCTGAGAATGCTAACCTGTCTGGGGGAACGGACTGTGTTGTCTTCATGCAGTCTAAAGCAGCCCAAAGATTTGCTGGTATTATTTGTGAAAGACAGAAATATAGTTAATAAATATATTTTATGTATTTATTTAATTTTTAATTTAAAAATAAATTTAATTACATGTAATTAAAGAAAGAAATATATGAGAATATGTTTTTTTACTGAGAGGAAACATAGGAAAGCATATTCTTAATTACTGAAAGATAGTAGCAGTTTAATAAGTAGCATTTGGCCATCTTTTTGACACAGCACTGGATTCTGAATGAATTGCTTGATTGAATGTTGAGGCTTTTGTTTATGTGTCATGAGATAGAATTTGGGAACAAGTAGTGTTCAACGATTTTCTCATTTGCACCACCAGCAGGCACATTCAACAATTAGATTGCCATCTACAAAGTAGTTTCTCTGTTCAATAATGACTCGTTGCTTGTGCTTCCTCTTAAAACAAACAAACAAAAAAAAAAACCCTTTAAAAAAAAACACACACACACAGAAATTTCTACTGAATGTCCTACTGCTCATTCCTTTCTTTCTGAGGCTCCTGCTAAGTTGACAGGGTCATTTGGGTCTGGGATTTTTATCAATATGTGGTAATAAATACCAAGGGTGTTAATAATTCTAAAAATACAATAGAGTGAGAAAGATATTTTCCTAAACTTCATTTACTAACTCAGTAAATAAAATCAGCCAGTCCCACATTAAACTGTGAAATAGATAAAATATGCCATTTCCCCCCCATAGGAAGCTGACTTCTTTGCCAAGCGTCTGTGTGATTCAATAAACATGTATTGACTTTTTAGTATACGCAAGGCATTATGCTAAGTGGTTGGAATACAAAAATGGGTAAGATGGATCAGTTGTTGCTATTATAGTGTGTTTGTCAGTAAACTCAGAAAGTTCTTCTCTAAATAGGATAACCATACACTCCAGCATGCTCTGAACACTCCCTGTTTACTCCTGTTGTACCAATACTTATAACTCCCCATTTTACTGTCAGAAAATCTGGTTTAATCCACCTGTATATGTATATATTTCCTTTTATCCTTAGTGACATCAGTCATCATTACCAAGAAAGTGATATTGATGCTAAAAAGACCTTAATATAGGACTCTTTCTTAATAGATATTGACTTGTATCCAACAAGGACTTGATGTTAGAAACTAGTTTTTTATTTTCCTTTGAAATTAATCATATATACAATTAGGCAAAAATAGCCTAAAATTTTTTTGTTTACCCTTCCACTAGATTTCTTAAATGTTGACATTTTATAAAACCACAGTAAAATGAAAGAAATCAGGAAATTAATATTGATACAATGCTATTCATATTTTCTAATCATAGACCTTATTCAACTCCCCCACTGATGTCTTTTTTCTAGTCCATGATCTAATTAAGGATCACACATTGAATTTAATTATAATTTCCCTGTAATCTTCTTTAACTCTGGAATAACTCCAGTCTTTCTTTTATTTCAAGACCTTTTTTGAAGGATACTGGTAGATTATGTCAGAAATACCCCTCAATTTCACTTTATCTTTCTTTTTTATGGTTAAACTGTCTTTTTAGCAGTAATACCAGAGTATGCTCATTACCTCACATTAGGATATACTCACAGAACTCCTTAAATTATAATACAAAGGCAGATTTTCACTTTTCTCTTTTGTAGTGATAGTCTTATTCACATTAGACCTTATATAATAAAGTCCTTTATATTATATTTTTTCTGTTGGTTTTATAAGTCAAAGATTTATAATGATCTCCTTGAAGAAGATTAACCATGAGGACAATTAATCCCCTTACAAATTATTAATAAATTTACCTGCATAACCTAGAGGACCTGGTTCTGATGCTGAAGAAAACTCTACATGATCCACTTAATCTAAAAATGTATGAACAAGCGATTGGAGAGGGCGTTTCTTATCCCTTGTCCTCATTCACATGTGACACTGATGAGTGAATGAGTTGAGTTATTAGTTGTAAAATACAAATCTTGTAAATTTTAAAATAAATAATGAAGCAATTTTTAATTCTCCCAAAATGCAAATAGACAGGCCTCTAATGATTCCATTCTATTTAATTTGTACCAAAATAGACATTAAAATTGGGGCCATATATTCATGGCATGAAATAATCAGATAAGAATAAAATAGTAGGAGGCTCTGGTTTGTCACAATCTAATTACACATCCTTATGAGTACAGAAATTAAGAATTTCCAGACCTTTTTACACTATTTTTTATTTAGCTATAACAAATCAAAGTACTCAAACTTTTGGTTAAATTAAATCCAAGCATGAGCCTATAGACATAGGATGAGAAATATCAGTATAAACAGACATGGCCACTAGTTGCTAGTAGTAACAGTTACTAATTATTTTCTCTTTTAATATATTAGGTATTCTGTCTTTGCTTCTTATTTTCAACACGATTTTAAGTTAGCACACTAAAATAATAGTGAAAACTTTATAAGTGAATTAAATTCTCTGAAATTTCATGTCTCATCTGCTAAAATATAGTCATACTTCCTTAGAAGACTTTTTAAATTAATTTTTATTGAAGTATAGTTGCTTTACAATGTTCGGTTAGTGCATCAGTTATAGATATACATATGTCCTCTTTAGATTTCCTTGCCGTTTAGGTCACCACAGAATACTGAGTTCTCTGTGCTATACAGTAGTTTATTAGCCACCTCTTTTCCCAGGTGGCTCAGTGGTAAAGAATCTATCTGCAGTGCAGGAGACCTGGGATTGATCCCTGGGTCGGGAAGATCCCCTGAAGGAGGAAATACTGGAAACCCATTCCAGTATTTTTTTTTAATTAATTAATTTTATTGATTGGAGGATAATTACTTTACAATATTGCTATGGTTTTTGCCATACATCAACATGAATCAGCCACATGTATATGTGTGCTCCCCTTATGCAGAACCCTCCCTCCTGCCTCCTTTCCCACCTTGCCCCTCGGGGTTATCCCAGGGCACCAGCTTTGGGTGCCCTGCCTTGTAATGGCCATCTGTTTTACATATGCTAAGATGCATGTTTTAATGCTATTCTCTCAAATCATCCCATCCTTGCCTTCTCCCACTGAGTCCAGAAGTCTATTCTTTACATCTGTGTCTCCTTTGCTGCGCTGCATGTAGGATCATTGGTACTGTGTTTCTAATTCCATATATATGTGTTAGTATACAGTATTTGTCTTTCTCTCCCTGACTTACTTCACTCTGTATAATAGGCTCCAGGTTCATCCACCTCGTTAAAACTGACTCAAATGTGTTCTTTTATAGCTGAGTAATATTCCATTGTGTATATGTACCACTACTTCCTTATCCATTCATCTACTGATGAACATGTAGGTTGCTTCCATGTCCTAGCTATTATAAATAGTGCTTCAGTGAACACTGGGGTACATGTGTCTCTTTCAATTCTGGTTTCCTTGATGTGTATGCCTATGCCCAGCAATGGGATTGCTGGGTCACATGGCAATTCTATTTGCAGTTTTAAGGAATCTCCACATTGTTCTCCATAGTGGCTGTACAAGTTTTTATTCCCATGAACAGTGTAAGAGGGTTGATTTTTCTCCACACCCTCTCCACCATTTATTGTTTGTAGACTTTTTGATGGTGGCCATACCGACCAGCATGAGATGATACCTCGTTGTGGTTTTGATTTGCATTTTTCTAATAATAAGTGATGTTGAGCATCTTTTCTTGTGTTTATTAGTCATCTGTATGTCTTCTTTGGAGAAATGTCTGTTTAGGTCTTTTGCCCACTTTTTGATTGGGTTGTGTTTTTCTGGCATTGAGTTGCATGAGTTGCTTATATATTTTGGATATTAATTCTTTGTCAGCTGCTTTGCTTGCTATTATTTTCTCCCATTCTAAGGGCCACTCCTGTATTCTTGCCGGGAGAACTCCATGGACAGAGGAGACTAGAGGGCTATACAGTTCATGGAGTTGCAAAGTATTGGACACGACTAAGCAACTAACACAAACATATATAGTAGTGTATATATGTCAATCCCAACCTCCCAATTCAACCCACCCACCCCTCTTTTCCCTCTTTGTAACCATAAATTCTCTACTTCTGTGTCTCTACTTTTGCTTTTGCAAATAAGTTCATCTGTATCATTTTTCTAGATTCTCCATATAAGCAATATTACATGATACTTTTTTCTTCACTCTGTATGACAGCCTCTAGGTCTATTAACATCTCTGCAAATGGCACTATTTCATTCACTTTTATGGCTAATATTCCATTGTATATACGTACCACATCTTTATCCATTTATCTGCTGATAGACATTTAGATTGCTTTACATTTATTACAAATAGTGCTTCAGTGAATATTGGGGTGCATATATCTTTTTGAATTGTGGTTTCCTTGGGGTGTACACCCAGGAGTGGGATTGCTGGGTCATATGGGGTTGTCCTATTTTTAGTTCCAGGGAACCTCCTTACTGTTCTACATAGTGACTACAGAGTACCAATTTACGTTCCCATCAACAGTGTAAAAAGTGTTCCCTTTTCTTCAGCATTTATTATTTGAAGATTTTTGGATGACAGTCATTCTGTAGGTCTGTCTTAAGGATAAATGAGAGTGGAGGGTTTTTCTTGGAATTCAACAACATGTCTAATCAGTAAACATAGCCCTCTTTAAAAAGATAAAAACAGTACTATTCTCTTAGGAATTTAATTTTAAGGGCATCCAACTTTTCATATGTATATTCTCTCATTCATAATGTTTGTTTGTATCTTAAAAAAAAGCAGGAAATAAACACGATCTAGATTGCCCAAAACGTATTTGTTGACCCAATAAGGGTTAATTTAGTATCCTTATTCTATATTAAATTAATCTTACTGCTGTAGCACAAAATTATATATTTAATTTTGGGGGAGGGATTTTGTTGTTTTTATTTTCTTCTATAAGAACTGTACCTATTCAAAAATGTGATAAAGCATACAAAGCTGTTTTGATAACTTATTTTTTAAGCTTTGAAAGGGAAAATGAGTCAATATCTTTCATCCAAATGTTCATAGATAAATATTAGGATGATCAAAGACTATTTGTGAAGATGTGTTTTTATATTTAAACATATCTTTGAAGGAAAATATACTTAATTTACTAAAGAAAATCAATCAAAATGAAAATTTTGACTTTACGTATTTTTATAGCAGAGTTCCCTCATTACTCAACTTCATTACTTGTAAGGTAAGGGAAAAGAGGACCACATTGTACATATGGGTGCCGTTGTGAAAGAAGACAGGTTTTTCTGTGTGATTATGTAATTTATATCTGTACTTTGGTCCTCGTATCCCATATGTGCATAGGATGCTGGACTGGAAAAATATTCATAAACTGCCTGAAAAAAATTGTTAAGCCTCTTGTAAAATACAGATCTTATAAATTTTAAAAGAAATGTTGAAGCAATTTTAAAATTCTATCAAAATGCAAATAGACAGCCCTCTAATGATTCCCCTCTACTGAATTTGTACCAAGAGAAACATTAAAATTGGAGCCATGTGTTCATGACATGGGATAATCAGATGAGAATAAAATAGTAGGAGGTTCTGGTTTGTCACAACCTAACTATACAACCTTATGAGTACAGAAATTAAGAATTTCCAGACCTTCTTTTTATACTATTTTTAATTTGGCCATAGCAAATCAAATTACTGAAACTTTTGGTTATATTAAATTCAAGCATGAGCCTATAGACACAGCTTGAGAAATGTCATTATAAACAGAGATGGTCACCAGTTGCTAGTAGTAGCAGTTACTATATTTCGTGTATTTTCTCTTGTGATATGTTAAACGTTCCAACTTGGGTTCCTACTTTCAGCACAACTTTAAACTAGCACACTAAAATAATAGTGAAAACTTTACATTTTTAAGTGATTTAAATTCTCTGAAATTTCATGTCTCATCTGCTGAAATGCAGCCACACTCCCCTTTTTCGAGAATTCAATAAGATAATATATATGAAAAACCTCTCACTTTATCTCATACAGAATAGAAGCTTATTTTTTAGCTATGATATTTTATCTTTATTGCTTTCTGATAATTTCACCAGATCCAAATTCATGTTCGTTATAACAGACCAGAATATCTTTGACCTTTATCATTCGGGTATTTTTTTCCTATTTATTAGAGAGCTCCACATACTATTCTTCACAAATCATTATTTCTGAAGCCATTCTCTGAGGTGTGAGCATCTGCTCGCTGTTAACAGAGGGTGCAGCTGTTGTTCAGAGGCTGCCTGTGTTGTGTTGCCAAGCAACTGCTGCAAACCAAATCCCGGGGCAGGTTGCTTGCCCAGGCGCACCTGCCTGTCGACCCAGCTATTTATTTAATTAAAAATCTGTTCCTGCACAACAGCTTGGCCAGAAAGGCAACAGCAGCAATCGATTACAACTGTATTAAATGACCTACCCATATTGTTTCATTGACTATTCATTGTGAACCTAAGGTGTCTCGGATCACCCTCACTTACTGTTAATGATTTTGCAAAAAGTGTGTAAGAGCACAGTAGAAATGGATTCTATTTGCACGTCAGAGAAACTGAAACCTATTTGTCAGGCACATCACCTCATGTAATCAAAGGTGCCAAAAATGAAATGTTTCATCAACAAGAGAGCTTCTAAAGAGGCATTACTGCATTTTTATGTAAAATAGGGAGAAAAGATGCAAAATATGTATTTACTATTAATTTGAAATTTGGAAAGTCAATGTTTTCAGAGGCCAAGTTATTTTTTTCCTTTCAATTAAGAAAAAAGACACCTTTAAGTGCATTAGATTTCATTCCTAGATTACACTGCTTTTCTCATTTTACTTTCCTCATTTTCTAAATTGACAGTGGCTCTTTTATGTCAACCAGATGACATTAGAAATAAAACTGTCAAGAATTAATACCAGCCATTAAAACTTCTTTTAAAACCACGGGGAGTCTTGGTAGTCCTTATATATATGTCAGACGTGCTCCATCCTTTGAAGTTCATTCCAGCTCCCTTTCCCTCTTAGGAACAACTAGATCTAATAAGGATTTCAAGAGAAAAACATAATAGTTTTGACTGTGATTGCTTTACAGATTTATTTTTAATACCTGTGAAGGAATGACTTAAAAGTGGGACACAAGTAACTAAAGTATTCCTAATTTTTATGGCAACTATTAAAGTCAAGAAAGGTCTTTATTAAGAATTCAGTGTTTGTTATATCACCAAGAGCAGCATAAATTATTATTAAAAAGCCTAGAATTCTCTTTGAGTGATGTATAAATTACATGTGCAAAGGAAGCTTGTTCTCAGAAAAGGTACTGAATATAAGTAATGATAATTTGATAGGAACTGGAGCTCAATTTAAAGAATATAAGAAAGTATTTTTTAATATTGTACGTTTATGTCTTATTTGCATGTGTGTGTCTTATTTTAAAATGAGAGTGTTTTACAGTTAAAATTGGGATAAAAGTATAAAGCAGTTCTGCCAACAAACATCAGTAGTCTCCCTTGTTTAATGCATTTTCTATTTTTACTCAGATATGTAGCTCATAGGCTTCTGTTTCAACTATCTGTTTCTTGTCTATGCCATATTTATATTTTCATTGTTGACATAGAAGTTATATCTATTGGCTGTATAGAAAATGCTTAATCTTGCTAATTATGTTATACTCATAAGGTACTGAAATTTCACCATACCTATTTCCAAGCAAATTTCAAAGGAGGATCTCCTATGAACCTACCTGATTCAATTTTTCTTTTTATCTCTGCGAAGTGTTTCACCAATTGAATGTCTACTTTTATAAACACTAGGATCTGCCAGCAACACACAGTTCTTCTGTGTATGTATATTTACAGTGTTTTTTTCTTTTTTCTCTCATTCCTTTTCCTTCTAATGAAATAACACATATACTAAATCTTCTATTGGGTGTAATTTAGGGGCCTGAAAGTCATTTTGAATCTAAAACAGTTACAGTGTTTTTAGTCCAGATTGATTACTTTTAACCACACAAAGAAGCAGTATTTAATCGGGTGTTTCTTTTTTTTTTTTTAATCTGAAAACTATTAATTGCACCATCACTGAGTTTAAGATAATACATACATGTAAATATGACACTCATATCATGTTCCCAAACTTTACTGTTTTCTTCTGCTTCAGTACACTTATTCAGAATCTACCTATTCTTCAAAGCCTAGCTAAATATCATCTTCTTTGTGAGGACATGTCTTCTCTAATGTATCATGATTTCCTCTTACACCAGATAAGTATAATCATAAGGGATTTGATTTAGGTCATACCTGAATGGTCTAGTGGTTTTCTCTACTTTATTCAATTTAAGCCTGTATTTAGCAATAAGGAGTTCATGATCTGAGCCACAGTCAGCTCCCGGTCTTGTACTTGCTGACTGTATAGAGCTTCTCCATCTTTGGCTGCAAAGAATATAATTAGTCTGATTTTGGTATTGACCATCTGGTGATGTCCATGTGTAGAGTCTTCTCTTGTGTTGTTGGAAGAGGGTATTTGCTGTGACCAGTGTGTTCTCTTGGCAAAACTCTATTAACCTTTGCCCTGCTTCATTTTGTACTCCAAGGCCAAATTGCCTGTTACTCCAGATATCTCTTGACTTCTTTACTTTTGCATTCCAGTCCCCTATAATGAAAAGGACATCTTTTGGGGGTGTTAGTTCTAAAACGTCTTGTAGGTCTTACAGAACCGTTCAACTTCAGCTTCTTCAGCATTACTGTTCAGGGCATAGACTTGGACTACTGTGATATTGAATGGTTTGCCTAGGAAACGAACAGAGTCCATTCTGTCATTTTTGAGATTGTGCCCAAGCACTGCATTTGTTGGACTCTTTTGTTGACCATGATGGCTACTCCATTTCTTCTAAGGGATTCTTGCCCACAGTAGTAGATATAATGGTTATCTGAATTAAATTTGCCCATTCCAGTCCATTTTAGTTCACTGATTCCTAAAATGTTGATGTTCACTCCTGCCATATCCTGTCTGACCACTTCCAATTTACTTTGATTCATGGACCTAACATTCCATGCTGTGTTCCAACAGTAACATGCAATACTGTTTTTTACAACATCAGACTTTACTTCCGTCACCAGTCACATCCACAACTGAGCGTTGTTTTCACTTTGTCTTAGCTCTTCATTCTTTCTGGAGCTATTTCTCCACTCTTCTCCAGTATAATATTGGGCACCTACCAACTTGGGGAGTTCATCTTTTAGTATCATATCTTTTTGCTTTTTCGTACTGTTCATGGGGTTCTTAGTATTCTTGGCTCCACGTCTCTATCAGAGACTCCTAGACACTCACAGACCTCCAGAGTGGCAGCTTCACTATCCTCAGCAGGATGGTGGTAGCCGTGACCCTGAGGAGGTCCTGGTGCCACATCTAACACATCTTCTTGAACTCCCTTTCCAACCTCTGAGGACTACCTAGCATCCATGCCTAAGCCTCTTATCCTTATCCATCAGAGGGCAGCCAAAAAGGGAACCACACGTACATAAAACTAACCAAACCAATCACTTGGATCTCAGCCTTGTCTAACTCAATGAAACTATGAGCCATGCCATGCAGGGACAGTCAGGATGGATTGGTCATGGTGGAGAGTTCTGATAAAACGTGGTCTAATGAAGAATGGAATGGCAAATCACGTCAGTATTTGCACCTCCAATTATATCCTTATTACTAACATAATTCAAGAGGCATAATGTCTCAGAATAAATGATGGAAGAAGTATGTTTTAATATAGGGGATAGAAGTAGTAAACACTGATAAGAATAATTTGGTTGGTCTCAGGATATAAGACAATACCTCCAAACCTATAATATTACCAGAATATTGAGAAGCTTTCTTTAAAAAATAAAGTTTCCATACCATCAATATTTATGTTCTGAATTATAATTAAGATGGCTTCTCAGGTGATTCTAATGACAAGGCAGTTTTGGCAGTTTTTAGAGGAGGAGATCAAATAGAATAAGGATTATTTTGTGAGCGTGTAGGGATTTGATATCTTATCTCCTGCTCCCACATTCTGGAGCCCAAACACTAATACAAAGGGCAAACTTGTATAAGATCTTGGCTAGATATGGGCATCATTTTGACGTAATTTACAAAACATACGTTAACAGGAGAGTAATTGTTCCAGCATGAGAAGTATAATTTTTGATACGACTTCTGGTGCTGTGATTACCATGGAGGTTCCTGTTCCTCCAGGCCTCATTATCAAGCCCTTAAGCCCCGTGAGCACTAATCCCTTGTCACTCTTCCCAGAGTAGAAATGGATCAAGTGGTTATTTATTGCCATCCTAAGCTGAAGGCAGGGCCTTAGGAGATTTATAGGGTATGAAGTTGATGAAAAGCAAGAAGAGAGAAGGCAGCTAGTGCATGGAGTTCTCTGCCCTCTACAGGCCCACTTCCCAACAGGGACCAGTTGGCTATCTTAGAAAAGTTGTTCTCAAATCTCCCACCATGTAAATTCAATAAGGGTTAAATTACATTGTTTGCACCTAAAATTATAAAGAAAAAGAAAAGAGGAAGCGTAAAGAACAGATTAATATTTACAGGATTTAATTATGTGCTCAGTGAGCTAACAAGAAAATACTTCGCTTATGGAGTATAGCAGCCATTCTTTATACAGTAGAGTTTAGTGTCAGAGATACATAATGATACCGTATTCTTGTGGGTGTTTATTCTATGTTGCTTTTCCAGAGCTAATCTCTGTGATTGACTGTATTATCAAAGATGTATAATACATGATCTCTACTCTCAAGGAACTCAGAGCCCAAGGAAAATCCTATTAGGAAACCAGCAATTACAGTTTCCTTTGTTAAGTATCATGGTGGAGACTGAAGTGACCAGAAAAGCTTGATCTGTGACTTCAATGGAAGGATATACAGGAATTTTTCTGATGAACAAGAATAAGGCTATATCTAGTTAGGGAAGTTGAGGATGTAAAGACATGAGCGTGTTAAATAGCATGGTGGTTTATGAGAAGTGAGGAGGAGGCTATATATCAGCTTAGAATATAAGGTTTGGGATCACATGGAGATTGGAAATTTTGCATCTGCTACAAACAGTGATATTGTGGCCTTGCCTGACTTTGTTTAGATTTCTGTTTCTTCTGCAGTGAAATGTTTATAATAATACCTCTGTCAGTTTTTTAAGTTTCATATTATGTATGTAAAGTGCTTAGCACAGTATGTAGCAGTGCTTAGCAAAGTACAACTTAAATAATAACTTAGTGGTTCAGTATGGTTGGACGAGGAAATACATAGAAATGTGTAATGGAATTTCAGTCTTAATTTATACATGACCAGATCAAAAGAGGCCATACAGCATTGCTAGAGAAAAATTACTGCACTCTCAAACCATACAAAAGATCTTTTGTCCTTTTATGTCTTGCAATGAAATATAATTGATTTTGAGTATTTTCCCTGATATTTAAAAGCAAAAAATACCTCAAAGCAAGCTTCAAAAAAAACCTAAAACGGATGTCTTTTTTATAATATTGTAAAGTATATTTATACAAATGACTCAGAGAAATGTATTTGTAAAGAAAATCTGTACTGTTAGACCCCAAGGTAACTAAACAAGAAAATGATAATATAACCCCCCCTTCACCATATGTCATTGTGTGCCTAACATAAAAATCAATAAACAGAGAGCACATGCAGTTTTTTAGCCTTCATATGATTTGCTCTTGATGCCATTCTTAAAATTCAGAGCAAAACATGACCCAGAGTTTCACTTACTTAGATGTCATTTGTATTACCATCGGGACAGGAAGTACACTGGCCTCTGTCGTTTGAAGATGTGACCCTCTCACTCATGTGACGTGTAGTTCACTTTAAAATTTCAAACACTGGATCATTAGCTACACTTGTGCAAGGGCTTCCCTTTCCTTTTGCTTCCTGCTGCTTTTGTTTTATTTGTATTGAATCTGTTACTCCCCTCCACCTCAACATGTATGAATATTATGAACAAACACAAAATTAGCAGAAGAAAAAGAATTTAAACCAGAAATATGTATGAAAATTGTCGCCTGTTCAGATTATGGAAGTGTACTAAAATAGGAAAAAATGTGTTTTACTCCTGCTGCTGCTGCTGCTGCTGCTGCTAAGTCACTTCAATTGTGTCTGACTCTGTGCGACTCCATAGACAGCAGCCCACCAGGCTCCCCCGTGCCTGGGATTCTCCAGGCAAGAACACTGGAGTGGGTTGCCATTTCCTTCTCCAAAGCATGAAAGTGAAAAGAGAAAGTGAAGTCGCTCAGTCGTGTCCAGCTCTTAGTGACCCCATGGACTGCAGCCTACCAGGCTCCTCCATCCATGGGATTTTCCAGGCAAGAGTACTGGAGTGCGGTGCCACTGTCTTCTCCATTTACTCCTGCTTTGCCCATTAAATGAAATTGAGCAGCTGTTTAGGCTATATGGGTTTCAGTTACTACACCTATAGAAGAGGTCACTTAAATAGTTGTACTCTGAAATCTATCCCACTGTGTGTGCGTACTCAGCTGCCTCTGACTCTTTGTAGTCCTCCGTGTTCCTCTCCCAATGGAGCTTTTCAGGCAAGAATACTGGAGTGGATTGTCATTTCC
The DNA here is from genome assembly GCA_006410875.1 of Neotragus pygmaeus. Lineage (NCBI taxonomy): Eukaryota > Metazoa > Chordata > Mammalia > Artiodactyla > Bovidae > Neotragus > Neotragus pygmaeus. Next base: position 324,914 of record SJYV01031192.1, on the reverse strand, counting down.
TATTCCAGAGGACCATCTTGACCCAGGAATCAAACCCATGTCTCTTGCATCTCCTGCATTAGCAGGCTGATTCTTATCCACTGGGCCTCCAAGAAAGTCCTCAGTTTTACATTTTAAAGCCCTCAGATCCTTGGGCTTTCAGAGTCCTTGGTCTGAATTTATGGGTTTTATATACTATGTACACCTTATATAACCACTGTATATTTCTTAAGTATACATTAATAGTAAAGATATATCTATTTCAAGGTATAGAATTTAATAGTATGGTTAGCTGTACCATTTACTGTGTTACAGTAATAATTTGCCCAGTTATGAAATAACAGATCCAAAAGATTTCAATTTTGAACCCATTTAATAAAAACTCAGTAGAAAGTGCTGCCAGATAATAATAAAATATTTTGTTAATTTATGCACAAAAAACCAGAACTGGTCTTACCATATATTATAAGTAAAGTGAAGAGGAACTAAAAAGCCTCTTGATGAGAGTGAAAATGGAGAGTGAAAAAATTGGCTTAAAGCTCAACATCTGGTCCCATCACTTCATGGGAAATAGATGGGGAAACAGTGGAAACAGTGTCAGACTTTATTTTGGGGGGCTCCAAAATCACTGTAGATGGTGACTGCAGCCATGAAATTAAAAGACGCTGACTCCTTGGAAGAAGTGTTATGACCAACCTAGATAGCATATTCAAAAGCAGAGACATTACTTTGCCAACAAAGGTCTGTCTAGTCAAGGCTACAGTTTTTCCAGTGGTCATGTATGGATGTGAGAGTTGGACTGAAGAAGACTGAACACCGAAGAATTGATGCTTTTGAACTGTGGTGTTGGAGAAGACTCTTGAGAGTCCCTTGGACTGCAAGAAGATCCAACCAGTCCATTCTGAAGGAGATCAGCCCTGGGATTTCTTTGGAAGGACTGATGCTAAAGCTGAAACTCCAGTACTTTGGCCACCTCCTGCAAAGAGTTAACTCATGGGAAAAGACTCTGATGCTGGAGGGATTGGGGGCAGGAGGAGAAGGGGATGACAGAGGATGAGATGGCTGGATGGCATCACGGACTCGATGGACATGAGTCTGAGTGAACTCCGAGGGTTGGTGATGGACAGGGAGGCCTGGCATGCTGCGATTCATGGGGTCGCAAAGAGTCGGACACGACTGAGTGACTGAACTGAACTGAACTGAACTCTGACTTTTAGCCAAGTTTTCTATGATAGCTAGCAGGTAATATTAAAAAACTGGAAACTTTTCTCTAGTATCAATGTATTACCATGTGTGCTGTCAGGTCATACATGATGTAAAGTCTAGACAGTAACATCTATGTTGATTGTGTTGATAAAATTCTCTGTAGTGCTGTGGAGCTAAAACCAAAGTGGTCATCCAACTAGCTTGACAAGGATGGCAAATTATTACCTAAAATCTAATTGAAATTGTGTTAGTTATTTTTGGTATCAGTGCTTTAGGGTATGTTTATTAAAAAAAGAAATCACAAGGTATCTTTATTGAGAAATTTTGTTCAGTAATATTTTTTAAGAAATTAATGAATTTGACTGGAAAATGTTCTACTCACAAATGAGCAATGAGAAAAAGGATGCTAGTGTATAGTAGAATTATTGGAGTTTAGCTAATTATTATAATATAAAAATAATTTGCCCAAGAAGACCTATCTAGCCCTGGTATTCTTTATTATAATCCACTTTTAATTAATTCCTTGTGGCTCAAGGTGTTTTTTTTTTTTTTAATGCTGTCATATCAACTGCAAAACCAAAATATGGTGGAGAGGAATTTTATTTACAGATCCTATTCACTTTTCTAATTAGCTTGCTTTATAGACAGAAAATATGAGGTATTATTTGCCCTGAACAAAAGAGTATACTTCTTTTATTTTTTTTTATTTTTTTCAAATTTTAAACTTTTAATTTTGTATTGGAGTATAGTCAATTAACAATGATGTGGTGGTTTCAAGTGAACAGCAAAGGAACTCAGCCATAGGTATACATGTATCCATTCTCCTCCAAATCTCCCTCTCATCCAAGCTGGCTCATAACATTGCGTAGAATTCCACATGCTATACAGTAGGTCCTTGTTGGTTATTTGTTTTGAAATTAGCAGTGTATACATGACCTTTCCAAATTCCCTAACTCTCTCTCCCCCCTGGCAACAATAAATTCATTTTTTAAGTCTGTGAGTCAAAAAGGGTATATATATACTTCTTTTAAAACTGATTCTCCTCCTAGGTAGTTGTGTGCTAAGTTGCCTCAGTCATATCCCAGTCAGTCTTTAAAATCCTTTGAACTGTAGCCTGTCCGGCTCCTCTGTTCATGAGATTCTCCAGGGAAGAACACTGGCATGGGCTGCCACTTCCTTCTCCAGGGGATGTTCCTGACCCAGGGATTGAACCCACATCTCCTGCATTGGCAGGCAGGTTCTTTACCACTAGCGCTGTGTGGGAAGCCCTAGGTAGTTAACTATCTGATTAAAACTCTCTCTACAAAGAAAGTGGGCATTAGGACTTCTGCTCTCATTATATTCCAGAAGTAGCAGTTATATCCTCTGTGGTTATTGTGTCCCACCAAGAGAAGTGGCAATTAGTAAAATCATTTATTTTAGGGTGGCTCCTGAGTAGCTGAGAGTGCTTGATTTTATTTGTTGCTTTTCTAAGAATGCCAAGGTCACCTTGTCTTTTAACAAAATAGAGAAAGTTTTCAAGAAGGGAGCCATCAAGTCTGTCAAGTACTTCTAGGCACTAAATCAACATAAGAACTAAGAAGTGTTCCTCTGATTAGTGTTGGGGAAATCATTGATTTCCTTGGCAACTGCAATTTCAATGAGATTATTGATAGGAAGAAGCCAGATTGCAATGGGTTGAGAAGTGGGTGGGAGGTAAGAAAGAATTCATTACAAGTGTAGAAAATTCTTTCAACTTGTTTTGTTATGAATCATGATGAAGAAGATAGCTGGAGAGGGTTAGAGAACTAAAAGAGAGTTCTCTCATTGTTTTCTAAATGGAAACTTTTTAAAATACTAATGGAATAAAGGCAGAAAAAAAAATGAAATTGAACTAGAATAGAGAGGTCAATGTAGCAATTTCCCTGAGAAGGGGTAGAAGAGTGTCAGGTAGGAAAAATGACATCACTTCCGACTTTAACAGAAACAGAATGTCCCAGTGTTTATTTGGGAACATTTACTAAGCCACTAGCACAATATTGAGGGCTTTTCTTTCTAACAACTTTTAATCTGACGTAGCAGAGAAGATACCTGTTGAACATAACATAGAAGATGGGAGAAGTAGCATGATTAAGAGCTCAGAAAAATAAATTTTATTAAAGTGGAGAACTGGGAGAAAAAAAAACAACAACTTTATTTTTTGAGTTGGGAATCCTGGGGAATGTTACCAGCATAGCCAACATTAACACCTCAACCAGGAATAAATATATATATATCTCAAAGCTTAATCTAATTAAATTTCTCCATCATCTCAGGAGAACTATGACAGATGTAGGGATGTGTTCAATGAAACCAGGAAAATGTAATTAGTTAAAACCCATGTATATGTGATCCAACTGCTTCATCAAAAACAGCAGTTTAAAAGGATAAAGGAACACTTTTTAAAAAAATGCAACTGAAAAAAATGAGCAGTAATGAGGTATTAGGTCATTTAGGATGACTGTTATTTTGTTAGGTATAGAATTAATAGCATATTTATTTAGAGTTGACTATCTGAGAGGTATGGAAAAGTATGAGCAATAGGGAATGATGTTTGAGATTTGTTTTTAAATTTGTCAGTGAAGAAAAGGGGTGGTGAGGAGTAGAATTAGAAGAAGCAAGAAGGGCAAAAATGCCAATAATAAATGTTGATAACTGTGGAGACAGTGATCCTGGGCATCTATTTCAAGACGTTTTGTTGTGAAAGCTGAAACTGTGAGGCAGCTGGCAAGAATGTGGGACAAAGCAGATTACTTATTTTAAGATTTTAAGTGGTATTCAAGCATGTTTGCCTGCTGGTGGAACTATCCAGTAGACAGGAAGAAATCACTGATATGAGGAAGAGAGTAATGACGGGCACAAAGTTGCTGACCTGAGAGGTGATGGCGTCCAGAAGTCAAACAGAGAAGTTAAAGTTCATCTTTGATAAAAGCAAGGAAGTTTCATCCACAGCAACAGTGAAGGTGGTGTGTATGTGTACAGACGTAGGTAGGTTACTTATGGGAGGAATTCAGAGTTCCTTAGTGAAGGCTTCTCATTTCACAAGCCACATAAAAGGTGAGAGAGTAAGTAAGATTGAAGAAGCAGTGAGGAACTGGAAGAAGTTCGAAAAGAAAAGAGAAATATGAAATGGTCCTAGAAACCCAGAAAGTGCTTTTTGGTAGGATTTTTCTTCTAAGTAAAAGCATCTGTCTGTATATATTTTTTTAATTGGAGGATAATTTCTTTACAAAATTGTGTTGGCTTCTGCCATACAACAATGCTAATCAGCCTTGAGTGTCTGTATATCCCCAACCTCTTGAAGTTCTCTTCCACCCCACCCCCTTATCCTACCCCTCCCCCCCCCCTCCTATCTCT
>SJYV01031192.1:284587-319025 GCA_006410875.1 Neotragus pygmaeus | reverse complement strand
GGAGAAGGCAATGGCACCCCACTCCAGTACTCTTGCCTGGAAAATCCCATGGATGGAGGAGCCTGGTAGGCTGCAGTCCGTGGGGTCACGAAGAGTAGGACATGACTGAGTGACTTCACTTTCACTTTTCACTTTCATGCATTGGAGAAGGAAATGGCAACCCACTCCAGTGTTCTTGCCTGAAGAATCCCAGGGATGGGGGATCCTGGTGGGCTGCTGTCTATGGGGTCATACAGAGTCGTACACGACTGAAGCAATTTAGCAGGAGTGTATGTATGTCCGTGCTAATCTCAGTTTGTTCCACCCTCTCCTTCCCCTAATGTGTCCACAAGTCCATTCTTTACAACTGTGTCTATTTCCGTCCTGCAAATAGGTTCATCAGTACCATTTTTCCGGATTCATATATATGCTTTAATTTATGATACTTGTTTTTCTGACTTCACTCTATATCACAGGCTCTAGGTTCATTTTTATTTATTAATGAAGGATGTGATGGGGTTCTAAAGGGAATGATACCATGTTTGTTAGATTATTTTCCTGTTAAATTATTTTATCTTGACTTCATCTTATCTTGAGGGAATCTGGGCAGTGAACAATTCTCAGTCATACTCTAATGAGTTTACTTACTCGGAGATAATCAAATGAAGGAAAAAAAAGGTATTTTTGACACCCCTGCCACAGGGCACTGTGCCTCTCATCTCAACCTTCAAAACTATCAGCTGTTCAGACAGTGAGATTCCACAATGGCTTTGTGTAGAAAATGCGACTGTAGACGCAGTGTCTTTCTTTACCTTCTTTGAAGATGTATCCTTTTAAAGTAGCTGTAGAAGGAGAGGAATGATTAAAGGGAATATATGAATGACACAACGGAACTTTGTTAGTGTATCTGAAACCAGGCTGTTGTTCACTCGGTACCACATAGCACATATCACATGAAATAATAATAGATTAACCTAACATCCTGGTGGAAGTGGGGGTCCGAAGGCCAGTTAGACAAAACAAGTTTTTTCCCTAATGTATCAAAACAGTGTAAGTGGCTGTGCTAAATAAATTCATGCTGGTGCACTGCTGTGGAAATTGAGTGATTAACAACCTTCAGTATTATTCCTGCTTCATTTAAGACACAGTAGACTAATGATCAGACATTATGCAACAATACCTTTCTATATGGATATTGTGAATTCTATTTTAATTCTCTGCTTTCTCTGAGACATATATTCCTCCAGATTTGCTTTTGTCCTTTCTGAAGATTGATATGAAAAGTCTTAGGTCTTAGGCTCGGAAGAAAGTAAGCTTTGAAACTTTAACCTAAAATGGGCTAGCTGTGTGGAAATGGGTTTCTAATGAATTCAGCATGTCTGAAATGCTCCCCTAAATTGGAGTTGAATTAATGCAGGGATATATATATATTTATTTGTTTCTACGTGTAATTCTTGGTTCCATAGTGACTTGATATGAAGAGTAACTTTAAGGAAAAACTGAACTTAAAAATACTTTATCAAAAATGTAGTGCATTATCATGGGTATTTATGATTTAATGTTTCTATTAAAAATGAGTACTATTTGAATCTTTTAACTTTACAGTGACTTATGTTTACTTATTGATTCTTTCCTTTATGAGGATTCAATAAAAATATGAAGGAATAAAGGATAAATATTAAGACTTGAGGTCCCTTCCTCATCTGGACACATTTTACCTTCTTTGAGGTTTTCTTGATATGAGATGCAACTTAGTTTTTTAATTATATGGTAAAAATTTTATAAACTCTGTCATATTTCTTAAATTCAATATGCATATATAATTTAATATTCTATTTACCATCCATTCATTGCAAGAAAATAGTGTGAAACAAAACAATACAATCTTTGCTAATCAGATGGTGCTAGTGGTAAAGACCCTGCTTGTCAATGCAGAAGACATGAGTGATTCAGGTGCGATCCTTAGGTGGGGAAGATCCCTTGGAGGAGTACATGGCAACCCACTCTGGTATTCTTGCCTGGAGAATTTCCTGGACAGAAGAACCTGGCAGGCTACAGTTCTTAGGGTTGCAAAGAGTCAGACACAACTAAAGCAACCTAGTACACACTCACACAGTCTCCCTATAGGAGAAATCTGCAGTGAATAAACTCACATATAGATCAATTGTCTCATTTCAAAGTTACTACATGAAAAAGTGGAGTTTTGACATGCCAAATATTTAAAAACTGAAGCTTATAAATGACATTTTATTTAGCATTTTTAATGAAATAGTATAATCAACAATAGGTAGTCACTAAAACACTTGGAGTTAGAAGAATCATAAAGTATCAGAAGCCAAATCAGTTCATTCAAAACATTGCTAGATAGGATTTTGCATACCGATATAAGATACCTTTCTTCCCGTCATAATTTTAGTTATAAAAGCATATATTAAGTAAACAGATTGTATCAAAGTTAAATTTCTTGAATTAAGTAGTTGTGGTAATAAAAGAGAACAGCCCATTTCTTAGGAAAAACTTGCCAAAGTACTGAGAGATGATGTGTAGAGTCATGATGTCTGAAAATTATTCTTACTGTGTAAGTGTGTGTGCAGTGCACCTGTGAGTATATGGTGGAGGAGACAGAGAGAGACTGACTGCTGTCCCCAAAAGCACCAAACACGTGGCACTGACTTTGGGAAAGAGTCGTTAAAGTTGGAAGAGCCTTAAGTTGGAAGATGGTTAGTAAGGGCTTGAAAATGTAAGTGTGAGATGGAGAGAACGGAATCCTTGTTGTAGTGTAAAGGAAAGTTTGGTAATACTAGCACTTGCAATTAAAAAAATAAATAAAGCATGGACCTAGTTAGTTTGTCGATCTGGCTGCAAAGATTTCCAAGAAGAATTGAGAAAACAGCAACTGGCTGTTTGTGGCTGCCTTCTATACATTGAATGGCGTCCCCGTACCCAAAAGATATTTAAAGTACTAACTTCAAATTAGTGAATTTGACCTTATCTGGAAATAAAGTGTTTTCAAATGTAATTAAGTTAAATGAGGTTATTAGGTTGAGCCCTAGTCCAATGTGACTGGTGTCCTTGAAAGAAGAGGAGAAGCCATAAACACATAGATGCACAAGGAAAATCTTATATTACAACAGAGGAGTGATGTGTTTACAGGCCAAGGAACACCATGGACTGCTGGCAATACCAATAGCAAAGAGAAAGAAATGGAACAGATTCTCCTGTAGAATCTTTTGAGAGAGCATGATCCCCTACCAAAACTTGGTTTTGTACTTTTAGCCATCAGAATTGTAAAAGAAAAGATTTCTGTTGCCACCCAGTTGGTGGCAATTTATTATGCATGTCAAGGAAATGAATATACTGTCTATGATAAAGGGATGAACTAACAAAGAGTCTGTTTGGTTTTAGGGAATCTATAAAATAACATAAAGGAGCTAGGACATTCTGGATTTTAAAATACAACTGTTTCATATCCCCAACCTTTCCTAGGAAAAAAAAAAAAAATCACAACATAAAACAGGACTTAGGGGCAAAGATCAATCCAGGATACCCCTGGAGGACCTTCTGTTTCTGTAAGTGAAAGAATAAATTGACCATTTCAGTGAAACAAACTTTCTGAGGTTCTGAAGACATTTCCTTGTAGTCCCTCTTGATTAAACAATAGATTTCTGGGAACCTTAAGGGAACTGTCCCCCAGAAGCTTCACTTTGGATACAAAATAAAGAGAGGCTTGTCTGAAGAGATCTGCAGGTATGACTTTTAAATAATAGGTTGAATCCCATTGTGACTCATAGAAAAGTACGAGCAGAAATACCACAAAGTGAAAACAGCCTTTTGGCTCCTGAAACTTCCAAGGACAAGTAGAAAATCCAGAAATCTATTCAGTTGCAAGTACAGACTATTTCTTATCAAAAGGACCAGATGACTCAGCCAGTAGAACCAGGCAAGAGCCCAGATGATGGATCCAGGAGTTTTGTAGAATTACTCCCAGGGAATAGGACTAGATTCTAATCAATGGAGACAAATGCTTAGCTGGCATTGAGGATCGCAGAGGATAAGTAACTTAGTACTAAGATTCTGTTTCCCACTCTCCCCTCCCTTTCAATGGGAGTGTCTGCTGTGATTATTGTATCTCAGCTTCACCATTTTATGTTGGGTTTGTGGACAGCAGGTAAATTCTCTCTTTGGTTGATAGGCCTTCAGACTGAAAGCAGTCATGCTCAATATATGTCATCCAGGTAGCTTCACAGGCACCTGCACTTGAATTAGGCGACAGGACCTTAGTCTAATGCTGTACTCATGAGACTTTGGGTTCTTGGGATGGTAAAGGTGCTAAGTACGTTTTCATATGAAAGAAATGTCAATAATTTATAGACCTAAGATAGACTACGGCAGACTAATGATGGCCACACACTCTTTGTTCATTCCAGTAAGAGGTGAAGTTTGTGTACCATCTCCTTGAATGCAGGAAGACTCTGTCTTTGCTCTGGCCAACAGAACATGGCAGAAAGGGTAGAGTGCTAGTTTCTGGGCCCAAGCATCAAGAGACTGGAAGACTCTACATCCTCTGGACAGTCACCATGCCGCGAGAAACCTAAGAGATGTTTTTAAGTGTAGATTTGGTTATTATTCAGCTATGGTAAGACCAGCAGTTCAGGAAACAACTACCTTTGGAAAAAAATAGTTTGTTGCTCACAATTCTCAAGAGGGAAGGATACACTGTACAATTCAGGGCCACACAGGGATTCACCAGGGTGGGTCAGGAGGCAGAAGGAGTGATGGAAAAGTATGATAAAGTGATGGAATCCTTATTATGATCTCCAGAGGAAAGGCAAAGCAAACAGGGTAAGAAGTTTTAGGATTGGCTAGTTTGAATAATTTCAGCAGGCTTTGTCATATAGGGACTGTCTTTACTGATCTGGTGGGGGGATGATTAGACCAGAGAGAAGATTGCCTCCTGGAGTGAAAGAGCCAGTATAGAAGAGGCAGTAAGAATACGGGCTCTAGATCAGTCATTTGCATACAAAGGGCATGCTTCCTTGTGAGTCATAAGCTGTCTCCCAGAATTGGCCAGCCCCGGGAGCGGCAGTCTCTCTCTCTCCAGTCAACAATGCCTACCAGTATACCAATAATATAGAAAATGTTCTAGTTCTCCATCAGTCTGGAAAAGCCTTGTTTAGGAGAATAACTATCGTGGCTTCTGGTTCTTTGATGAAACCTCAGTTATGGCAGGACCATTTGTTGTCTCCCAGTAAATTGCAGCTTTCTATAAGATTGCTGTGCCTGAGCCAATGAAGAAAGCATATGCAGATTTCTAGAGAAATTATGATTCCATAGATGATTTTGAGGAGACGAGGAAGGCTGGTATCCTTCAGAGTTCATAAGTGATTCTGAATGTAAGAATTTCTTTGGGTTGCTTTCGTGGAAGTTTGCCACTGACCCTGTGTTCCTGAACCTTGAAATTAGGAGCTATGAGTATGTGGGCTAAGGAATAGTTTCTCTTGATAAATAAATGATTAATGATACTGTGGGAGATGGAAAATACAGAAAATAAGAAAATATAGTTAGTACACGAGGCTACTTTAGCCAATGAATGATAGCCATGTGAGTGGACCATCTCGAGGGTTCAGTTAACTGAAAACTTCAACTGACTTCAGCCACATAAAAGACTTTGAACAAAAACCACCAAACTGAGCCCAGCAACCTACAGAACAGTGAGAGGTAATAATCAACTGTGTTTTAAGCCCCTAAGTTTTGGGGTATGCAAATTCCAGCAGTAGATAATCGAAACAGAATCTATGTGTGTCTGTGGATATATGTGTGTCTACACACACACACACACACACACACACACACACACGGAGAAGAGAACAAATGTGGTGGAACAGTAACAGTTTGTCAGTAATCTAGGTAAAGAGTTTAGGGGTATTCTTTGTAATTTCTCTTAACATTTCTGTGGATTTGAATTTTTTTAAGTAAAAATTTGAGGGGAAAAAAAAAACACATAGAAATATCAAAAAACCATCTTATGTGAAAGGTGGACATGAATTCAAATTGTATTAAGAAAGCCAGAAGGAAGAATGAAGACTTTTGTTAGGCTGATGATCATATAAATAGAAAGATATCCCCATTGTGGGTGAAGCCTACATAATCAGAGCCCTAACTTTTCTGCTAAACCATAAAAGAGAAAGAAGCTCTGTAAATAAAAGAAATGTTTAAAAACACTGCCAGATCTAAAAATATTCTCACATTAGTTAATTTCAAGATCTGGGAATTATTGTTGTTGCATCCTAGCTAATCTTTGGGGAAAAAAGGTGTTATTATGTTCTGATAGCTGCAAAATAGACATGCCTCTAGCATTCAAAAAATAAAATAAAGATACTTTGTTAGCTCATATAAATGAGAAGTCTAGAGATGGGTAAGGATTCATATAAAGCTGACCATAATTTCTCAAATACTTTAATAAGGGTCAAGTTTTTCCTGTCGCTACCTTCTGCCTTTCTCAGTGCCAGCCTGATGCTAAGCCTGATTCCAGTATGGCAGTGCATCCCAGGGCTACCTGCATCCTTATTCATTTAAGAAAGTGCAAGTGTCTTTAAAAATCTGAGATTCACTAAGACCAAATGCTTACTATGCTCATAAGGTACCAGGCCATTTTTATTTCCAGAAGATGGACTGTGATGATCAGCCCTGCCTTGATTATATGGTTTGCTTCATAAGACAGGAGTGATAGGAGCATCTCTCATGCCATCTAAAGGAGACATAGATGTGCTAATAATTCAGAAAGAGAAAATAGATGTTCCATGGGCAGCCAACCAGTAACTACTACAGCATGTAGTCTTTCTCCTGTTCACATCCTTTTCTCTTTGTTCAGAGTTTCTTTTCTCTCTCTCTCTCTCTCTCTCTCTCTCTCTCACAGTGTAAAGTGATTGCTGGCTGCCAGAGTCAAGTTTAGAATACTTCCTTCAAGCAGATAGCCAGGCTTACATTAGAAAGTTCTTCTCCCAGGGCAAATTTATAGGCAGCAAATACTGCCTGGCCTACTCTGAGTCATGTGACCAAACAAATGTGGTCAAGGCCTTGAGTCCGTTCCAGTAAGCAGAAGGTATCTGATGCATCTTTCTTTAATTGTGGATCATGGATGTCACTTTAAAAAGGCGGTTCGTGGGAGGACTGTGTAGTCAGCCAAAAGTTGTCCACTCCAGGTGTCATCCTAAATGGGGTATTGGTTATTGGTTTAATATCCTGTGATAGCCAGGCTCCGAGATGGCTCCCAATCCTTCATTCTTGATATTCTCATCCTGTGTAATTCTCTTCCACCATGAATGGTTTGCTCTATGTGAATACTGTGAATCTGATGGAATGATATCTAAGGCTAATTAATAAAAGGTGTTGTAACTTTGGCCTTGCTTTCTTGGATTGCTCACTCTAATGGAAGCCATTTACCATGTAATGAGACCTCTCAAACAGCCCTAAAGAGAGGCTTATGTAGACAAAACTATGGCTTTCTCCAACTGCTAGTCTCATCTGAACAGCCATAGTGATTTGGCAACATGGCAAATAGAATTTTGAACCCTGTTTAAGCTTTCAGATGACTATAGCCTCAAAGAGCATCTTGTTACCATGTCATAAGAGGCTCTGAGGCAGAGCTCCTCTATCTTATCTCTTCTGAATTTTGTATCCACAGAAACTGAGAGTGATATAAAAGTTTATTATTGTCTTAAGACACTAAATTTTGAGGTAATTTACTATGTAGCAACATGTGGCTAAAATAATCTTATATTCTCTATTTTATTAAAGAAAAAATGTTTTATTGCTAGGAGTGGGTGTGAGAAAGAATTCTGTCCCAGATTAGGCATATTAGGTATTATACTTCATTAAGTATTCTTTTAGAAGCAAAGGCAGCTACTGTTAGTTTTTCCTGATTAGGTAATTACTGATGTATCTTCTACTTTTAAAAATAATTAGTGCACGTGTGTGTGTGTGTGTGTGTGTGTGTGTGTGTGTGTGTAAGCTTATTTGAATGATTTCCCACAACATTATGAACTAGGTTTTAAGGAAAAAACTGAGGCTTAAAGAGGCTTGGGAACCTAGCCAAATTCACCTAGCTAGCAAGTGCCAGCTCAAGGATTCAAGGCCATGATATTTTACTTCATATTTTAGCCCATGCTTTTCATCATTACATTTTATTTAAACCTTCTATTCTTACTCTTGACCCTAATTGCTCATGATGTACTCTGAAATTTGGAATGGTGGTATTCATTTAGGATTTTGTATAACATTCACAGAAATGTTTTCTCTCTATCATATATACTATATTGTGACATTTGAGTGTCAGAATAAACCAAATTGAACTATTATGCCTAGATTCTGTGCCAGTTACAAAGTGAAGATCACATATTCCATTAAAATATGAAATAATTTATTTTGAAAGCATGGAATCAAACTTCTTGGTTTCAGAATCATTTTAAGAGTATTTCTGAATCAACATATTTTTATGTTTTTAATATTTTTATTGTGAAATAATCACAAAACTTACAAAAGACTAAGATTTTATTATTGTTGAAGTATAGTTGATTTACAATGTGTTAGCTTCTGGTATATAGCAAAGTGATTCAGATACATATATATATATTTCTCATTCTTTTCAATTTTAAGTTGTTACAAAATACTGAATATATTCCTGTGTGTTACGCAGTTGGACCTTGTAGTTTATCTGTTTTTACATATATGTATTAGTATGTATCTATTCATTACAAATTCCTAATTTATTCCTTTCCTCCTTCCCTTTTAGCAACTGTAGTTAGTTTTCTATGTCTATGAGTCTTTCTCTGTTTTGTAAATAAGTTCATTTGTATCAGAATTTTGATTCCACATTTAAGTGATAGCCAATGATAGTTATCTTTCTCAGACTAGAAGAGTGAGACTTTATAATGAATGATTTAAAAGTTAGTTTGTCAAACTGATAGCATATCACCCTCAAATACCATATTGTGTAATTCCTATAAACAAAAACATGCCCCTATCCAAACTAACACATAATCATCTAATCCTTGGATACCATTCAAGTTTCACTAATTGTTCCAAAAATATCTTTTCTACAAAATGGTTCAGTTTGTAACTACTGGCTACACTTAGCTTTCACATCTCTTTAGTCTTCTTCACTCTGGAAGAATTTTTCAGTGTTTACTTGATTTTGGTGACCTTGGTATTGCTGTGAAAGCGTTAGTCGCTCAATCATGTCCAACTCTTTGCAACCCCATGGACTATAGCTCACCAGGCTTATCTGTCCATTAAATTCTCTGCTAAGTCACTTCAGTCGTGTCCAACTCTTTGCGACCCCATAGACAGCAGCCCACCAGGCTCCCCCGTCCCTGGGATTATCCAGGCAAGAACACTGGAGTGGGTTGCCATTTCCTTCTCCAGGGAATCTTCCCAACCCAGACATCAAACCTGGGTCTCCTGTGTTGCAAGCAGATTCTTTACCATCTGAGCCATCAGGGTAGTTTACAATATTTCTTGACTTGAGTGTTCCTTTTAAAATGTGAATTTTTATTTCTTTTTAGTTATTTTAAAATATTTAAACCTTTTTCTTGATCTTAAAGATCATGTAGATTGGGTCTGGGGAGGGAAGGGGGGTGAGTGAGTCTAAGGATAATAAATAATCAGTGACTGAAACCATTTTCCCATCATCCTTTGTTCTGAGCATTCTCTACACCCTTTCAGATACCCACCTTTTTCACTTAAACCTCAGTCTTTCACTTGAAAGATTTTATTGTATAAAAGTTCCACAGGTAAAAAATTTAGAAGAAAATGAGTATTTGGTCCAAAAAAAAAAAAGGAAAAATAATCAAGATTTTAGGGCTTTTATCTTTTCTAATTGTATAAAAAATGGGGAAAAAACACATAAAAAGCAGAATTTTAATGTGAAGACATTTTTTGCTATAATCATTGGTTTTAGAGCATTGTTAGTTTAGCGTGTGTGCAGTCCGTTTCCCACATCTTTCCTCAAGTATCTTCTATTTTTATCATGAATTCCCTTTTAATCAACTATAGGTTATTTAAAATAAATTCTTACAACTTAATGGAAAAAAAAGTTTGGATTTATCTGACGTTTTCTTATGATTGATTTCAGGTATGGATCTTTGACAGGACTGTAACAGAAGTGACTGCATCGTCCTTCTAGCATCCTTTCAGGTGACACATAATTTCAATATTTCCCATTACTGTTGGTGGCTCACTTTGACCCCTTGATAAGGTGATGTCTACCAGAATTGTCCATTGTCAGGATACCCTTTCTTTTTAAATTAGTAGATATTTTGTGTGGAGATAGTTGAAGGCCATGTAAATATGTTCTCTGTGTATTTATTAAGTTATTTTGGGTATGGATTCATGGTCGGTAAAGCGTCTACCTGCAATCTGGAAGACCCAGGTTTGATCCCTGGTTTGGGAAGATCCCCTGGAGAAGGAAATGGCAACCCACTCTAATACTCTTGCCTGGAAAATCCCATGGATGGAGGAGCCTGGTGGGCTACAGTCCACGGGGTCGCAAAGAGTCAGNGCAATCTGGAAGACCCAGGTTTGATCCCTGGTTTGGGAAGATCCCCTGGAGAAGGAAATGGCAACCCACTCTAATACTCTTGCCTGGAAAATCCCATGGATGGAGGAGCCTGGTGGGCTACAGTCCACGGGGTCGCAAAGAGTCAGACACAACTGAGCAACTTCACTTTCACTTTCATGGTATAATTCAAAACTACCACTATTGGATTGTTTATATTCTTTCTGAATATATGAGACCAATGGGAACCGTATCAAGCCACCTCTTGTGTCCTCTTCACATGTTCCCATCATTCTTTGAGCAATGCCTAGTCTCTGGCACAAGATATTCTAGATTTATCTTGTAATTTCCTTGATAAAACATGATATTACCATTTCTTCCAGGAGCCCTGGTTGCTTTTAGTATAAATGGGTTTGAGAAGCCAAATCTGAGCTCTGTTTGCTTATGTTATAGAAATGTCATTAGTTCCAGACAGAGAACAGAGCTACAGAGTATATACATGTATGTGTGTACACACATGCACTCACGCACAGACACACACACACAATGTGCACTCTATTGCTTTGTCTGTCTATGTCTCTATATTGGAAACTCTAGTTCACACCAACACATGCAATTCCAGGCCAACACCGCATTTTCACTTGTTGCCCATCCACACCCCTAACTCCCTTCTATGATACTGAAAAATGTGGTTTTCATGTTACTTACTATATTTACTTATTTGACCCAATGTTCATGACCTATTTCAGAATTTCCCTGCCACCCTTCCCCCACACAGAAGCATCCCTCTTTCTTTTGCATCTAAGTCTTCACAGCATTCTCCCTATTTCCCTGGAGAGAATGTCAACTCGACCTTTCTGAGCCTAGTGTATCATTACCCTCAGCTTGGGTGTGACACCCTACCTTGTTAGGCGACACTCCTATAAAGATGCCATCTTTATTTTGCTCAGTTCTGACACTTCGTTCCAGGCCACAGTTCCGTGAAGTGATATCCTCCTTCCCCTGCTTGGGTTCTGACTTCCCACGGTTGGCAGCTCCTATAGCTGCTTGGATTGACACCTCACGTTGGGCCTCTCCCCTTCCCACTCCACTGCAGACACCTACTTTTCTCTGTCACACCTAATAGACTTGGAACCAAGTTGTTTGGGAAGGGAAGGGGAAAAAAAAAGAGTGGATAACTTTTCAATAACTGATTTCATTTTCCTGTACTAATAGTCTTTCCAAAAATTTCAAGTTTAAACTTATTTAATGTATAAATTTTTTAAAAGAGATCTAGTCATTTCAAAATTCTCAGAGGACAGAATAACCAGGACAAAATTCTAAGCCATGGCAGTTACAAATTTTGAAAAACAATTGCCTGATAATCATAGTTGTGCACATCTTGTGAGAAAAGGCATTTGGTGCAATTATTTATAATGTTTCTACATGAATTGTGAGTTGTTGTTTTTTTTCCTTAGACTATCTTTTTTCTTAGACTTAGCAAACAGCTTTGGATGATAGAGATTCTTTCAGAGCAGAGGACAGTTTTGTTTTCTTTTTGCTACCCAGTGTAATAAAGATGCCTCCCTCTGGGGCAAACGTTGAGCAGGTTTGCTTGCAGCGTGTAATAGAACACTGAGGTTTTCTTACTTGTAACACAACCCACTGTGTGGTGAGAACCCTTATCCTAACACTTGTGGGAGATGGGAACTTGGGAAATTGGCACAAGAAAATGATGATGCTCTAGCTTCTGATGCTGCTGGGGGTAATCAGCTCTCCTTTGTCTATAACTTAGCAGTCTTGTGTCTTCTGCCAGCTTCTATGAAACTGTCAACATTACTTTGAGCTTGCAACAGATGACTGCAAATAACAGAAAGNTATAATTCAAAACTACCACTATTGGATTGTTTATATTCTTTCTGAATATATGAGACCAATGGGAACCGTATCAAGCCACCTCTTGTGTCCTCTTCACATGTTCCCATCATTCTTTGAGCAATGCCTAGTCTCTGGCACAAGATATTCTAGATTTATCTTGTAATTTCCTTGATAAAACATGATATTACCATTTCTTCCAGGAGCCCTGGTTGCTTTTAGTATAAATGGGTTTGAGAAGCCAAATCTGAGCTCTGTTTGCTTATGTTATAGAAATGTCATTAGTTCCAGACAGAGAACAGAGCTACAGAGTATATACATGTATGTGTGTACACACATGCACTCACGCACAGACACACACACACAATGTGCACTCTATTGCTTTGTCTGTCTATGTCTCTATATTGGAAACTCTAGTTCACACCAACACATGCAATTCCAGGCCAACACCGCATTTTCACTTGTTGCCCATCCACACCCCTAACTCCCTTCTATGATACTGAAAAATGTGGTTTTCATGTTACTTACTATATTTACTTATTTGACCCAATGTTCATGACCTATTTCAGAATTTCCCTGCCACCCTTCCCCCACACAGAAGCATCCCTCTTTCTTTTGCATCTAAGTCTTCACAGCATTCTCCCTATTTCCCTGGAGAGAATGTCAACTCGACCTTTCTGAGCCTAGTGTATCATTACCCTCAGCTTGGGTGTGACACCCTACCTTGTTAGGCGACACTCCTATAAAGATGCCATCTTTATTTTGCTCAGTTCTGACACTTCGTTCCAGGCCACAGTTCCGTGAAGTGATATCCTCCTTCCCCTGCTTGGGTTCTGACTTCCCACGGTTGGCAGCTCCTATAGCTGCTTGGATTGACACCTCACGTTGGGCCTCTCCCCTTCCCACTCCACTGCAGACACCTACTTTTCTCTGTCACACCTAATAGACTTGGAACCAAGTTGTTTGGGAAGGGAAGGGGAAAAAAAAAGAGTGGATAACTTTTCAATAACTGATTTCATTTTCCTGTACTAATAGTCTTTCCAAAAATTTCAAGTTTAAACTTATTTAATGTATAAATTTTTTAAAAGAGATCTAGTCATTTCAAAATTCTCAGAGGACAGAATAACCAGGACAAAATTCTAAGCCATGGCAGTTACAAATTTTGAAAAACAATTGCCTGATAATCATAGTTGTGCACATCTTGTGAGAAAAGGCATTTGGTGCAATTATTTATAATGTTTCTACATGAATTGTGAGTTGTTGTTTTTTTTCCTTAGACTATCTTTTTTCTTAGACTTAGCAAACAGCTTTGGATGATAGAGATTCTTTCAGAGCAGAGGACAGTTTTGTTTTCTTTTTGCTACCCAGTGTAATAAAGATGCCTCCCTCTGGGGCAAACGTTGAGCAGGTTTGCTTGCAGCGTGTAATAGAACACTGAGGTTTTCTTACTTGTAACACAACCCACTGTGTGGTGAGAACCCTTATCCTAACACTTGTGGGAGATGGGAACTTGGGAAATTGGCACAAGAAAATGATGATGCTCTAGCTTCTGATGCTGCTGGGGGTAATCAGCTCTCCTTTGTCTATAACTTAGCAGTCTTGTGTCTTCTGCCAGCTTCTATGAAACTGTCAACATTACTTTGAGCTTGCAACAGATGACTGCAAATAACAGAAAGTCAAAATATTACTGGCTAAAATAAAAATTTGTTTTTCTAAAATAAATAAATATGTAAATAAAAATGTTGAGATGAGTGGTGCAGTAATAATGCAGTTGCTAAAGAATTATCATGATTTGGATTCTTTCTATTTCTCTGCTTTGTCACCTTTTCAAGCATGGTTTATTCTCAGAATATAGGCATCATCTATTTACCAGATAGGAAAATGAGAGAAGAGAAAAAACAACGGATGGGACCATTAATTTTGCCAGAAAAAAATTTTTTTTTCTCCTGGGAACACTAGCTAAGCCAACTTCCACTTACCACTTATTGTCACAGAGACTGCCCTAGGGCCTAAGAGCAAAAGTTTGAGAATATATCCTAGGTCAGCCAAGAAACAGTATCCACCATGAGTGTTAGTTATTCTATAATGCTTAGTCTTCTTTGAACACATTACAAAATTTTCTCATTTCTAGTTATTTGAATTTGTGTTTTCTCTGATCTACCTTCAATATGTTTGCCAAGTATCTCTTTTAATTATTATTAGTTTTATTTGAAAAACTTATCTTAGGGGACTTTTGCTTTTGACTACTGTTGCTTTCCTGGTAGCTCAGACGGTAAAGCGTCTGCCCACAATGCGGGACACCTAGGTTTGATTCCTGGGTCGGGAAGATCCCCTGGAGAAGGAAATGGCAATCCACTCCAGCACTCTTGCCTGGAAAATCCCATGGACGGAGGAGCCTGATAAGCTACAGTCCGTGGGGTCGCAAAGAGTCGGACAGGACTGAGCGACTTCACTTTCAAGGTGAAGTAATAGGAACTGGATTTATTCTCACATCTGAAACAATTGAAAATCAATGTAAAATATATTAAACAATGATCTTCAGACTTTTGACATCAGACAGCACAGGAAGGTGACACTAGAGAGAGGCGATGTCACGTGGTCCAGCAGTTCCTAAAGCAGGGGCATGGTGGCAGCTACTAGGTTAATTTGCCACGGAAAGGAAGACAGTGAGCCAAAATGGATCTGGACAGTGTGAATCTTTTAGCAACAGTAACAAGTTAGAACTGACTTTCCAGAATTCAGTTCCTACAAGTGTTACCTGTATACCCACTGGTGGTGCATTACACTAGGGAGAAGTATCTTGAACTTAGGAGACTCCCAATCAGAGCAGAAAACTCCAAGCAAGCCTGGCCAACCCATGCCCTAGAGGAAGACATTGTATTTATTATCTTGGTCAGATATCTTTCCTCTGCCCCAAAGGGAAAACTATGTTTGTTATACAAACATCTCTGAAAATATAGTCCAGGACAAAAACTGTCACAGAGCATGTAGAAATGCCATGGAGGATTAGCAACAAGGAAAACAAACAGGATGAGCTCTGCAATAGCTCTGGTTTACTGCCTGGAGAGAATCATCAGGGTGCAGGGCAAGAAAGGGTAACCAGGCAGAGCTTGCTTCTGAGAAGCACTGCCTCAATACATGACAGGCATCCAAATTTCTGTCTGATCTTCTGCTTCTGGAGATTTCAAACTATGAAAACCATTTATAGTCAGTTTTTATAAGTGCTTCATAGACATTTCAACAAGAATGGGTATGTAAGATGTACACTTATAGACCTATATTTATGCGCTTTTCAGATGGCTCAGTGGTAAAGAATCCTCCTGCCAAGCATGAGACATGGTTTCAATCCTTGGGTTAGGAAGATCCCCAGAGAAAGGAAAAGCTAACTTGCTCTAGTATTCTTGCCTGGGAAATCTCATGTACAAAAGAGCCTGGTGGGCTACACCCATGGGGTCACAAGAGTCAGATCACAACTTAGGGATTAAACCACCACTGTGGTGAATGTGCAAGTTACCAGAAAAATGGAGGACTGTTTTATAGATGGAAAAGGAAGTTGAGACGACCCCATAAACGAACAGTCCATGGCTTTCCATTGGCTGAGTCTTTGCCAGGGAAGGAGTTTTTCTTCTTCCTACTGGGCTTTGCTATTGTAGCTGGGCATGAGAACTCACAGTTCTAGTCCCCTTACTATTTTAATTTAAGATTTCTGTTTATTAATTTTTTATACCCTTTAGGCCTGCTGTATAACTGTCACCTTAGGACCTGCCTTAACTTCTAGAGCCAGTTTTTTAGAGCCAGTTTCTTAACCATTCTTGTTCTTATTCAGTCGCTCAGTTGTGTTGGACTCTTTTCAATCCAGCGAACTGCAGCACACTAGGCTTTCCTCTCCTTCACCATCTCCCAGAGCTTGCTCAAACTCATGTCCATTGAGTTGGTGATGTCCTCCAACCATTCCATCCTCTGTTGTCCCCTTCTCCTCCTACCTTCAATCTTTCCCAGCATCAGAGTCTTTTCTAATGAGTCAGTTCTTCGCATTAGGTGGCTAAAGTATTGGAACTTCAGCTTCAGCATCAATCCTAATGAATATTCAGGACTGATTTCCTTTAGGACTGACTGGTTGGATCTCTTTGCGGTCCAAAGGACTCTCAAGAGTCTTCTCCAAAACCACAGTTCAAAAGCATCAATTTTCAGTGCTCAGCCTTCTTAATGATTCAACTCTCACATCCATTATGTGACTACTGGAAAAACAATAGCTTCAGCTAAACGGATCTTTGTCCATAGAGTAATGTCTCTGCTTTTAAATAGCTGTCGAGGTTGGTCATAACTTTTCTTCCAAGGAGCAAGCGTCTTTTCATTTCATGGCTGCAATCACCACTGCTTCCATTATTTCCCCATCTATTTGCCATGAAGAGATGGAACCGGATGCCACGATCTAAGTTTTCTGAATGTTGAGCTTTAAGCCAACTTTTTCACGTTCATCAAGAGGCTCTTTAGTTTTTCTTTGCTTTCTGTCATAAGGGTGGTGTCATCTGTGTATGGGAGGTTATTGGTATTTCTCCTGGCAATCTTGATTCCAGCTTGTGCTTCTTCCAGCCCAGCATTTCATGNGCCAACTTTTTCACGTTCATCAAGAGGCTCTTTAGTTTTTCTTTGCTTTCTGTCATAAGGGTGGTGTCATCTGTGTATGGGAGGTTATTGGTATTTCTCCTGGCAATCTTGATTCCAGCTTGTGCTTCTTCCAGCCCAGCATTTCATGTGATGTACTCTGTATATAAGTTAAATAAGCAGGGTGACAATATACAGCCTTGACATACTCCTTTCCCAATTTGGAACCAGTATAGTGAATCCATTATTTTGCCAAAGTATATCCTTTAATTGATCTCTCTTATTCTTATGCTAATGTTAACACAGTCTCTCTTGCTCTCTCTCTCTCTCACATACACCCCAACAGGCATCAAAGATCTTACCTTTATTCTTAGATCTTTTTTCATTCATCTGCATCAACCCTCTGAGGAAGTATTTGATCTGAACATTTTTTTTGTCCCTAGTGTATGTTTTTTCTTTCATTATTCCCTCTATTCCCAACAGTTCTGTTTTCTCTAATTTAAACTCAATCTGAATTAAATTTCATCAGATATTGAGACATTTAGATTAGTCGTTTATGTCTTAGAGTTTTCATCTTTTTTTTTTTGCTCTACATTCTTTTGATCTACAATCAGGGAGAACTTATTTACTCTATTTTCCAAATTTAATGTATGATTTATGTTCATCAATTGTACATTTTATTTCCAGAAGGCTTTTTATTTGCTACTTTTCCATAACATTGGAGAAGGCGATGGTAACCACTCCAGTACTATTGCGTGGAAAATCCCATGGATGGAGGAGCCTGGTGGGCTGCAGTCCATAGGGTCACTAGGAGTCAGACACAACTGAGCGACTTCACTTTCACTTTTCACTTTCATGTGTTGGAGAAGAAAACGGCAACCCACTCCAGTGTTCTTTCCTGGAGAATCCCAGGGACCGGGGAGCCTGGTGGGCTGCGTCTATGGGGTCTCACAGAGTCGGAAACGACTGAGTGACTTAGCAGCAGCAGCATAACATTGATTATTTTTCATGGATGCAATATCTTAGTGAATGTCTTTAAAGACAAGAAACGATTTTTTAAAATGTTATCTTCAGTTGTGCAAATTAGTTTCCCTCAAGTTAGTCTTTATTTTTCAATATGATCTTTTACTTTCAAACACCTTGATTATCAGTTCATAATGATATTGTGGATAATATCTTGGTATCAATTCCTAGTTATAAGAAAGAGAAAGGGGCACATTTTATATATTCATATATTATATTGATTGATTCTTTTAAAGACAGTGTCAGGGACCTGGCATTTATGCTATGTGTGCCTTGAATTCCAGGATTGGAAGAAATTTGTGCTGGGATGCCAATAATCATACTTGTTTTACTTCTCAGTAGAATTCTATTAAGTTATTTAGAGCACTCTACTCTGTTAGAAGTTGTATTGGGTACGAGCTAACAGCAGGCTGTTCTTCATGAGGAAGTTTGGGAAAGGGATGTCAAATGCCTAGCGTTCAGTAATTCATGACATTTCCATGTTCAATTCTGGACTCCCTCCTCTTCACTTCCTCTGTCAGAATTGTACAGTAGATTTCTCCGTCTGTTGGCATGCTTTAATCCACTTACTGTCTTCCAGATATTTGACTAAACCTCTTGTCTGCTCTACTTTTATATAGTAGAATACACTTTTAAGAATTCTATTATCATCATTGTTCTGTTATATGGAGAGAGAGAGGAGTTAAGCATAAGTTTTTAGTCTACCCTGTTGACCCAGAATCATTATATTGTTGCTCCCTTATTTTTAAAAAGTAATCAAATATTTGATTCAAGGGTTTTCCATCTCTAAAAAGAAATAAAAATTTAACAGAAGATCTCAGTCCTAGTGTCATTTCTGACTCTCACAGATCTTGGCCAGTGAACTTCTGCGGACCTCAAACTTAATACCTGTAAAATTGAGCATCTAGATCAAAAGAGTTCTAACTTTCTTTCACCTCTAAAATTTTAATACCAAGTGTACTATAAAATATTTATTAGCTGAAAAAAATTCTTCTGGTTATCATAGAATTCTTTCTTATTGCATATTCTGGAAAGACAAAGCAAGAATTAGAAGACAGTGTTATTAAATAAGAAAATCTCATTCTTTAAGAAAAAAATCCTTTTTCCATTATAAATTGTATTCTGAGGGGGTAAACCAGCTGGCTTTAGAATGGTAAGGTTTTATTTATAGAATAAAAGAATGACAGCTCAATTCACTTTAAAGAGATGCCACACCAACAGCTTATAAGAAAAGATTCTCTCCTTTGCAAATGTTCATATTGCTCTCTGAATCTTTTTCCAATTATGAAAATTAGAGAGCATCTCCTGTGCAGTGATAGATTTGCTTTTGTTCACAGCATGTTCACAACACTTTTACAGATTTGGGGTCAGTAGATTGAGATTTTAGATTCATATTCTTAAAAGATTTATTTTTTAATTCTAGGGAAATGGACAGAGAAAGGCAGTTGTAATATTTTTATGAGCTAAATTATACCATTGTTTGAGACTGTTTACTTTTATTGGTTCTTACTTTGAGTTAGTGCTTGCTCTTTAACATGTCATAAAAGTGATATTATTTGAAAAACCAGTGAAACACATTTTAGTCCTCATTTTACCCTTGGAGCTAAAGTGCTGTTAATTGATGAAGCACTATATGGAATCCACATTAGTAAATTCGGACACAGATAAGTGGAAATTTTTACTCCATGGGCATATAGAAGAATTGGAAGGAGACATGGATACATCACAAAACATAATTGGCTCTATTTTAATTGGGGAAAAATTGTGCTTCTTCAGCTTGAGGGTTTTCTTCTGGGAATAAGAAAATCATGGCTCCTTTCTTAACAATTTTATTCTTATACATTTTAGCATCAATTTAAACCACAGAGATGATGATAGTAAAATATTTATTAGAAGGAAAGACTTAACTAAACTTCATGAAAATAACAGCTTCATAAATCTGATCCTGTGTCAGGGAGTTGTGTATTTGACAGAAAACTTGCTTTCATTGTATTGAGTAATTTAACCTATGTTTATATTATGTATATATTTTTTTTAATTGTAAATCTATGGGAAGATAAACAAAATAATTTCCAGTCATTAAAATTATATAAATTAAGATTATTTGCAGAACTGGGAAAGTTAAAATAGAACAACAGGATTGAAGGGATCGACATCTTTCATAAAAGATTTGCTGCTTTCTTTGGGTTACATGATCTTTCTAGTTGTCTGTTATTACTAAAGTAGGATATTTAGAAAATCATTTTAAATACCAATTATCACACTTGTTATGGGAATAATAAAGAAATCTTGTGTTTTACTTATGTTTTGAAATACTCTTTGTTGACAAACTTAATCTGTTTTTAATTGCTCTCTTTGTTTTAGCCTCCAGTCCCTTTGTTTCTCAGCCTAGCTCGGGCCTTATTTTATTTGTCTGCTTGTGCTTTTTGTGCGAGTGACATTTTTCTCAGTCTTGTGAGATTCCAGGTGTCAGAGATCAGATTTTATTAGTTGTGTTGTTCCACTACTTAGATTAGTGCTTGCTAAGGGCTAGATAGATATTTGTTGAATTTAATATTGGGTTATCTAGATTTTAAAAACTAGGTCTTTATAATCATTTTCTCTTTCCTGTAAATTCATAGAGGACTATAAAAATAATAAGAGAGTATTTCACTTTGACCAAGCTGCTGAAAAGTTGTTGTTATTGTTCACTCACTAAGTCATGTCCAGCTCTTTGCCACCCCATGAACTGCATTCAGCACACTAGCCTTCCCTGTCCTCCACCATCTCCCAGAGTTTGCTGAAATTCATGTCCATTTAGTCAGTGATGCCATCCAACCATCTTATCCTCTGTCACCCCCTTCTCCTCTTGCCCTCAATCTTTCCCAGCATCAGGGTCTTTTCCAGTAGGTCAGCTCTTCACATCAGGTGGCCAAAATATTGGAGCTTTAGCTTCATCCTTGGTCCTTCCAATGAATATTCACGGTTGATTTCCTTTAGGAGTGACTGGTTCGATCGATCTCCTTGCTGTCCAAAGGACTCTCCACAATTTGAAAGCATCAAAAAGTAAGGAACAAAATGAAACAAATTTTTACAAGTGACATATCAGAGTAGATTTTGAGGAATCTAAGCAAATAACATTTAATAACTACAAGTTGACCCTTACAATATGGGTTTGAACTGCAAGAGTGCACTTATACATGGATATATTTCAATAGTAAATACTGCAGTGCCACACCATTCAAAGTTGGTTGACTCTGTAGATCCGAGGAAATGTGGATACCAGGACCAAGTATAAATTGTAGGCATATTAATCTTATTCAAAGGTCAACAAATTTCAACTGTATTGAAAGAAATTTTATTTTTCAGGAGAAGATTCATAAAACAAGTTATCATTGCCAAGCACTTTAAATGCAAAAATTGACAATCTTCTTGGTAAAGGTATTATTTGTAAGATGGATTATTAATAATCTCAAAATACCTGACGTAAGAGGACCATTATGAAAACATTCATCTTGCCCTAATGAAAACATTCATCATATTCTTTAAAAATTTTTTCTAACTTTAGTATCTTTTAATTTCACTCTTACGTTTCAGTTCTGTGAAGAAAGCAATTTCTGAGATAAGGTGATTTGAAGCAAATAATTATCAGATCAGGCTTTCCAGGTGGCTCAGTGGTAAGGAATTTGCCTACCAAGACAGGAGACGTGGGTTTAATCCCTGGGTTGGGAAGATCCCCTGGAGAAGGAATTGGTAACCCGCTTAAGTATTCTTGCCTGGGAAAATCCTCAAGGCAGAGAAGCCTGATTGGCTACAGTCCAGGGAGGTGCAAAGAGTTGGACACGACTGAGTGACTGAGCACACACACATATATACAAAATTATCAGATCATCACTATAGAAAAGAATTATTTAATCAGTGCCTCACTTTAAATCAGCTGAATCCTAGTCTGCTCACACTTGCTGCTACCTTTCTCCATGTTCCTCTCTGTCCATAATTTTTGGTCTCTGTTAAAGAGCCTATTCTTACGCTGTTTGAATCTTGTCTTTCACCCACATACATCCTGCTGCTTTGCAGGTAACCATGACAATGTTTCACAGTTCTCAGGTTATATGCCATATAAAATGCAGCCATGCTGTCTTAAATTTATTAGCAAATACACCTCTCCCAATATATGCACATGCACACAAACAAATACCATATTAAAGCTGCATGACATTTGGAAACTGTTACAGGACTGAGTATAAAATCAAATGATTTAATGGGTGGAAGAAGCTCATGATTCTTTTGTTAGGAACAAACAAAAGGATTAATCCTTGCTGATATAGAAATTGTAATTTTTTTCTGAATTATTTCTAATACTTTCATATCTTCAGTATCTGCCTTCTGAGATGTACATTATAAGAAACATTTGGTTAATACACACAGTAATGTTGGAGATAGATGTATTATCTGGTTAAAAAAATGTTAATAATTACTAGTTGCTTAATATTTCTGATTAGACAACTGTGGTACAGCATAAATACACTGGTTAAGATGTGATAAGGTCAAAATTCAGGTTCTGGGAAGCCATAGATATCACTGGATCAAACATTCACAGCTTTTCAACCTGTATACTGTATGTTATTTGGAGAAACAATGTATACTATACATTGTATATAGTGTACATATAGTATACAATGTATGCTATATGGGAAAACAATGGAACAGAGATGGACTTTATTTTCTTGGGCTCCAGATTCACTGCAGATAGTGACTGAAGCCATGAAATTAAAAGACCCTTGCTCCTTGGAAGAAAAGCTATGACCAACCTAGACAGCATATTAAAAAGCAGAGACAATACTTTGCCAGCAAAGATCCGCCTAGTCAAAGCTACGGTTTCTCACATGTATGGATGTGAGATTTGGACTATAAAGAAAGCTGAGCACTGAAGAACTGATGCTTTTGAACTATGGTATTGGAGAAGACTCTTGAGAGTCCCTTGGACTGCAAGGAGATCCAACCAGTCAATCCTAAAGGAAATCAGTCATGAATATTCACTGGAAAGACTGATGCTGAAGCTGAAACTTCAATACTTTGGCCACCTGATGTGAAGAACTGACTCATTGGAAAAGACCCTGATGCTGGGAAAGATTGAAGGTGGGAGGAAAAGGAGATGACAGAGGATGAGATGGGTAGATGGCATCACCAACTAATGGACATGAGTTTGAGTAAGCTCCAGGGGTTGGTGATGGACAGGGAAGCCTGGCGTGCTGCAGTCCGTGGGTTTGCAAAGAGTTGGACATGACTGAGCAGCTGAATTGAACTGATATTATATGCTAATATTTTGTTTGCCCACACTTAAAGATCTGATTATCACCTCTTCAAAATTACATCTTCTTTTGAGCTTTGGTGGAAACACTGATCTAGACTCTGAGACTTAAAGAAAGATGTTAGATGTTAACCCAGAACTTGGAAGATTTAGAATTGAGTTGGAGATGTGCCGTATCTTTGTAAGCTTTTCTCCTACCTTTTTTCCACTTGTTAAACTAGTATATAGTCAGTAATCAGAGGCTGCATCCTCTCTTAGATTTGCCCAAGAAAGGAAGGCACAATGCTGGCCTTCAGGAACTTGTATTCTTCATCCTATTCTTCCTCATTCTACTTGCTGCCTTAGTTCATGCTGTAATCTCAGTACTAGCATTAGTATCTTTTTCTTTTTTTTTTTTTAGTATCTTTTTCTTAAACTTCTTCTGTCAATTAATTACATAGCAGATTAAACTCTTAAAAACAAATTTTACAATATTACAGCAACTGTAAAAGTTTCTAACAAGATGAAGTTTGTTATTGAAGGACCAACAAAATCTAGCACTTAGTAAACCCTGTGTTATTCCATTATCATATTTTTGCCAACATTTTCCTTCTACCTAGAAATTCCTGATATTTATAGTTTATCAATATTTCAAGACCAATTTAGGCTACAACTGCTCTTTGAAGTTTTCTCAGACATTCAGAATGACATCATTAATGATAAATAATAAAGGCAATAATAATAATAATATATAATATTTAGGGAATAGGCCTGTACTTCAGATAAGCACTATGATCATTGCCTTTACACATCTCCTTTAATCTCTGTATGAACTTTTTATCTGCTATAACAAATTGCCATACATTTCCTGTCTTATAAACAATAGAAATTTATCATTGACAGTTCTATAGTTTAGAAGTCTAATGGGTATCATTGACTAAAGCCCAAGGTATGGACAGGGTTGAATTCCTTTGTACTAGCTCTTGGTAGAATATTCCTTGCCTTCTCCAGCTTCTGGAGGAACTATTGTATCACCCTAGCTGTCTTAAGAGTATATGGGTTCTAGGAGAGTGATGGCTAAAAATAAGAGCTCTAGATTCAAAAATCCTGTGTTTGAATCCTAAGACTTCTATAAATTCTTTGTGGCCTTAAGAAGTTGCCTTTGCTAATTCTATGCTTCAGTTTCTTTTATTTAAAATAGGGAAAATAGTGGTCCTTATCTCATGGGACAATTATGAAGATTAAATGTCTTAATCCCTGCAAGGACTTGAAGCAATAGAAGGTACATGTCATTCATTTCCTATGAAGAATCCTTGCCAAAAGTTATCTAACTGGAATCCAATCACATGAAAAGGATCCAGACAAATCCAGAATGAGGAACCTTCTGCAGGCCAATTGACCTGGAATCTTCAGTAAAGCAGTCAGTGTTATGAGAAACAAAGACAAGGCTATCATTCTAGATAATAGAGACTAGAGAGAGAAAACAATATTGTTAATGTGAAAACTTTCATGGGATCCTGGATCTGCATGGGGGAAAGCTTTAATAGACATTTTGGAGGCAATTAGATAAAATTTTCATGCGAACTATGTATTGATTACAGGGAATTATTGTTAATTTTTTACAGGTGAAAATGGTGGAATTTTTTAAATTGCTACTCTACCAGATTGCCCAAAGCTTGGTTAAAAATAATACATATCCTTTATCTTAAAGAGTTGTAGGTGAGCAGTCCCACATGGTCTAGCTGAGCTAAAATTGAAGAGGTGACAGAACTACATTCCTTTCTGGAGGCTCTCTGAGCCTTTTAGAGGTCACCAGCATTCAATGGCTGGGGAGCTGTCTTCTTCCATCTTCTAAGTTAGCAAACATTGCATCTCTCTAACTGTTCTTTTTGTAATCACACCTGCCTCGGACCACAACAGGAAAGACTTTGTACCTTTAAGGATCCATGTAATTAGACTGAGCCCACTCAGATTAACCAGAATAACTCCCCATCCCAAGGTCTTTAATTTAATCACATCTGCAAAGTCTCTTTTTCACTGTTAGGTAATTATTTATAAATTCTAAGAGTAGAACTTTGGAATGGTGGAGTAGGAGGGAAGCATGATTTTGCCTAACTCAAGGGTATTGTGTTATTTAGGAAATTCTTTTTATATTTAGGAGAAACATAGTTAACTAGGAATAAATCTGCAGTTTAAATATATATATATGTATGTATATATTAAAAATATATATGCATATGCAC
Organism: Neotragus pygmaeus; assembly: GCA_006410875.1. Lineage (NCBI taxonomy): Eukaryota > Metazoa > Chordata > Mammalia > Artiodactyla > Bovidae > Neotragus > Neotragus pygmaeus. The sequence goes on along the minus strand of SJYV01031192.1, from coordinate 293,497 downwards.
AACCATAAACACACAGGTAACCAAATATAGCAAAATGTTAACAACAGCTGAATCTAGATGGAGGGTTTATGGTTGTTTTTGTTCTGTTCTTTCAGCTATTTGGTAGGTTTACAGTTTTTCAAAAGGTAAAAGAGAGGTGCTATTGAATACCTTCAAGTCCTCTGACAATCCAGGACACATCTGATTTAGAGATGATTTTAGAAAAAGGAAAGTGGGGACAATTTTAAAATGGAATATCTCAATAAAAATTCTATAGTGAGAGCCAATTAGAATAATAAAACAGTAATTAGTTAAAAATATGTTACTCATATTTCTTGGAAAGGGGAGGTGTTCACTAGTTTGTAGGTGACACAGAGACCTTGTTGGGTCCGTTTAAATAAAATTATAAAGTGACCTTGTTTTGTTTCAGTGTGGTCTTGTCTGATGTTGATGTTCTATAAGAATGTCTAATATTCAACAGGACATGGTCTAGCTATAAGCACCAGGCCAGTTTCTGACAACAGTAAGTCCCAGCTGTCAATGTCAGACCAGTTTTAGGCCGCCTAGGACTGTTTTTCTCTTCCTTTTTTTTTTCTTTTTAATCAAGGCTCAAAGCATAGTAAGAAGTGAGTTACTTTTCATTCCAATGGTAAATTTGCAGAATATAGTCCTTAAAAGTGGTAACTAAATGTAGGGTAAATATTTCAAGGAAAGTGAATATTACTCATACAAATTCATTCATTCGATAAATATATTGAGTATTGAGTATTGAAAGAACTCTCAGTAGCCCAAAGGGGAATAAGTATGTAGTTGCATATGAAACAGTGATTGTCTCTTAAAAAAACATATATTGTGGTCATATGTATAATAAACATTTCTTCTAACTTAGACCATTTATTATAAATAAGGAAACACTGTCGGTATATTTGTTAACTAAATTCTTATTTAGAGCTCAATTCTAAATAATTATATGTAGTAACTTTAAGAATATTGTCAGAGAATCCTTATGAAATTATTTAGTCTGCTATGTTTGTGACTATGTTTGTGAAACTCAAATATTTACCTCCCACAGAGTTTATCAAGGCTGCTATACACTGAGTTGTCAGTAGAAATAAATACATGACTGAACTGAACCAAAGAAATCAGTGTTAAATAATATATACCAAATAGCTGCTCGCCACAAGAATCACCCTGCATGTAGTCTTTAGCAGTGCTCTGTGTTCCCACTGATATGATAGATGTATGATATGAAACCAGAGCTGTGTCATATAGTCTTGGGTATTCTTGTATAAAATAAAGATTTCTTCATTTTTTTTTTTCCACTAAGTCACAGCAAAATGTGATGGTAGGAACCACTGTTCTTTTTGGTATTGTCATCAGCCTTTTATAGTCAATAAATGCAATCCTCTAAAAGGAAACACAGGGGAAACCAGCCCACTTTAAAGGTGTTGTCACCAAAAGTAATTGATATGCAGAAAGAGAGTTCTTTAAGTCATGTATCTACCCTGTGGGGGTGTATTTGAATGAGTACAGTTTCTATGAGTTTAAAAACTCCATGTTATCCAAAATGAATGAAGCAGTTCCTCTTTTTGTTTTATGGACTCTCAGACTTCCGGCTGGATTGGGAGGAAATTAAACTATTTGAGACTTACCTTAACTTAGCTCTCATGTCTTTTGTTCATTTTCTTTTTGGGTTTAGTTTTCTGCTATGGAGCCTGGTAGGCTGCAGTCCATGGGATCGAGAAGAGTTGGACACGACTGAGCGACTTCACTTTCACTTTTCACTTTCATGCATTGGAGAAAGAAATGGCAACCCACTCCAGTGTTCTTGCCTGCAGAATCCCAGGGATGGGGGGCCTGGCGGGCTGCTGTCTATGGGGTTGCACAGAGTCAGACACGACTGAAGTGACTTAGCAGCAGCAGCAGCATGGAGTTTTGAAAGTTCCTTGTTATTCTAGATCCTTTCAATCATTATGTCTTAGTACTTTTTCAGCCCTGCCCTCTCTTCTACTTTCCTTCCAAGACTCCTGGAATGATAGAAATGTTAGATCTTTTGTTATTATCCCACAAGTTCCCAAGGTGATGTTGATGGTAGGGGGAGGGGTGTATTTTTTTTAAATTTTATGTTGAAGGAGTAAAGAATCCGCCTGCTAATGCAGGAGACACAGGTTCAGTCCCTGAGTTGGGACGATCCACTGGAGAAAGAAATGACAACCCACTCCAGAATTCTTGCCTGGGAAATCCCTTGGACAGAGGAGCCTGGTGGGCTAGTTCATGGGATCATGAAACAGTTGAACACAACTTCAGCAATTGAACAACAAATTGAAGTATAGTTGATTTACAGTGTTGTGTTTCTGCTGTTCAATAGAGTGAGTCAGTTATACATACACATACATCCACTCTTTTTAGATTCTATTCCCATGAAGGTAATTACATAGCATTGAATAGGATTCCCTGGTCTATTCACTGGGTTCTTATATCTATTCTATATATAGCAGTATGTATATGTCAGACTCAATCTCACAATTTATCCCTCTTGCTCCCCCCACCTTTTTCCCCTGGTAACCACAAGTTTGTTTTCTACATTTGTGACTCAACTTCTGTTTTGTAAGTAGGCTCATTCGTACTGTGTATTTATGTGCCACATCTTCTTTATCCATTCCTCTGTTGATGAACATTTTGGTTGGTTCCATGTCCTGGCTATTGTAAGTAGTACTACAATGAATATTGGGTGCATGTATCCTTTCGATTTATGGTTTTCTCTGGAAATATGCCCAGGATTGGGATTGCTGGATCATATGGGGTCTATTTTCTTTCTGTTTTTCCAACAGCTAATATATATCATTCCATCTTAGACATCATTGATTCTTTCCTCAATTCTCTCTCTTCTGCTGTTGAGTTTTCTCTATGGCAGTTACTGCATGCCATAAAATTTTCATTTGGTTCTTTTTTCCTTTTATTTCTTTGCTGAGACTTTCTTTTCTGAAACTGTCCATTTCTTCATTTGTTTCCAACATTTTATAATACTGGTTGAAACATTTTAAAATTCCTTCTTTAAAATCTTAGATATTTCTAATGTGTCATTTCAGTGTTTATGTTTATTTTCTTTTTAAATTCAAATTGTGATTTTCCTATTTATCAATATGAGATGTGATGTTAAAAAACTTAAAAGCTGTACATAAAAGTTATTAAGTTTATGAGACTCTGGATTTCACACAAATCTCTGCCAAGAAGTTGGCTTTCTCTGGCACTGCTGGAGCAGGGGAAGAAAGAGGTGCCCTCCTGTAACTGCCAAATAGATGTCCAATTTCCTACTCAGCTTCCGGGGAGACCGGGGAGTGTCTTTTCCTGCTGGGTAGGGGTGGAATTCCAGTTCCCCTCTAGGTCTCTGCTGACATGACCCTGCCTAGGAATGCTTCCTGTCTACAGAGTATGAGTGGGCATCCTGGCCTCCAGTGATATCAAGGCAGAAGGAGTGACCTCATTATCACTGGGTTTTGGGGAAAGTCCTAATTCTTCACTAATCCTCACCTGCCATTCACCTTGGTAGGGAGGAGAAGGGATGCCTAGCCAAGGCAGGTAATGGTGGGAGGCCCTCCTCCCCATGGTCTCCATGGATACTGTGGGAAAGGAGTTATTTATTGCTCAGTGGAGATAAAGTCTTAGCTTCCAACTTGGTCTTCTCTGGCACCATTCCAGAAGTGGGTTGCTGAAATTTGTTACAGTCTAGAGACAACTTTCTTCAACCTTTGCTGGGGTCAGAGGCCGAGTTGGAGCCATAGTTTTTTTCTCTGATGTCTGGCTGGAGCAGTTATTTATTGTTTAAAGTATTTCTCTGTGGCTAAGCTGCCCATTTCCTGATCTTTGGGCTGGAGAGCACAAGCTTTTGTTGGAGTTATTTTTGTCTGCCCCTATTTGTATTTCCAGGTTACCACTTTTCCAGCATGCAGTCTGGGATATATGGGACTGAAAGAAAACCCATGCTTTTAATATCATGCTTTTTTTTTTTTTCTGGTCCCAAGGTATCTAGCTGATCTGCCTCTTCTCTCTACCTTTGAGAATTGCTATTTTTGTTTTATATATAATGTCCATGATTTTTAGTTGTAATTAGTGGAAGATAAGAGAAAAAGAATCTACTCCATCTTCCTGTAAATGGAAATTCAAAAAGAAATTTATTTTTTATATCTAAGTGTATAACTTTTATTTATTATCAGTGAGGACAGTGAGACTACTTGATGGATGTCTCAGATGACCTTCAGCATCCAATTTATTTTCATAGTTTTTTTTAGCCTTGTAGTGAGAAAATTCTGCCTGACACAAATAAGAAGTTACCATAATATCCTTTTTTATTTCTCCTGTGACTCATAGGGCACATCTCACCCACTGCCTGCTTTGGTAAGCAAAGTTAGATTGGCTCACAGTCACACCAATTTTTTAACATGTGTGTGGCTACATTTGCAGTGCAATGTCAAAGTTGAATAGACATGACAGAAACATTATGGCACATGACAATGAAATTTTTTTCTCTCTGTACCTTTAGAGGAAGAAGTGTGCCAACCCCTGCTTTATAAGTTTCGCTTTACCTTCTCATGATACTAGTATGTTAATCCAACCCAGAAACTGAAATGAGAAGTGTGAAATATTTGTATCACAAAGAAGAATTGCCAACTGACCTCATTAATTCATTATTTGGTTAATAAAGGAGTCTTTAGCCATTTAAACAATCATTTATTGGTGTAAATATTTTTAGATTAATTTTCATTTAGTGTGGTACATTCAGTATTGTGAGTTAAAGAAAATAATAGATGTATTAATTGGAAAGTCAAATTTTTTTAAGCTCCTTTATTAAAACATGTTGAATCTAAAATTTTAAATTTGCTGAATTGCTGATACTTTTTAATCTCAGTTGGAGCACTGTAGTATTGTGTTCAGACTCTGCAGTACCCAGTGGAGTTTTTCTGAGCAACATGGAAATGAGTGTAACTATACCACGCATGAGACATACGTGAAGGTAAAATAAAGGAAGAGAACCATGGGAATAAGTGCAAAACTGTTTTCTAAGACTGTATTGAAAATTTGAGGAGTAGTTACAAAATTTCATGGCTGGAAAAGCATGAAGGAGGAGGAGACTGAGAGAAGATGAGTTTAGATATGTGACCAGGAGCCAGCCAGTGATGTCAGACTCCTTTACCATGTAAAACGTTAACTTCTACAATGAGTGAACTAAGGAGCCATTGGATGGTTTGGGGCAAACAAATCACCTGATCCACTGAAGTTTTGAAAGGATACTTTAACTAATGTTTGGAGAATGGGCTGAAAGAAAGTAGAAGAATAGAGGAATACCTTTTGGGGAGCCATTGCATAGTCCAGGCAAGAGATATTGGTGATTTGAGCTAAGCAGGTATATGATAAAATTTTGACTGGTCTTCATCCCTGGTTCCTGGGATGCAGAATTTCAATTCTTGGAACTTCCTGAGTGATAGGAATGTCTTTGTTTTCGTGTTGGACCCTGATAATTATACCAGTCAGGTGACTTATAGTAGGCTCCAGCACAGTTTATGCTGGCAAGATGACTCAGAATGGTGGCAATTCAGGCCATAGAGAACAGATTGTGTGATTGGAGGATTGAGGCTTTGAGCCACATATCATTAGCCTGACCCCTAGAGAGGAGACGGTCCTGGAGAATCAATTCAGTCATGTGGCGAGTGATTCAATCAATCATACATATAATGACCCCACCCCACCCCCACACAGACACACACAAGAGTTGGACACCAAAGCATGGACACAGTGATGTGTACAGAGAGATTTTATGAAAAGAAAAACAAATGCTACTGGGGCACTCTTTGGGCAGGTCAGTAAGATGCTGTGATGTTTGGAGAGTCATATTGGCTCAGACAGTGAAGAATCCGCCAGCAGTGCAGGAAGCCTGGGATTGATCTCTGAGTCAGGAAGATCCCCTGGAGACAGGAATGGCAATCCACTCCAGTATTCTTGCCTGGAGAACTCCATGGACAGAGGAGTCTGGCAGCCTATGATCCAGGGGGTCGCAAAGAGTCAGACATGACTGAGTGACTAACACTTTGACTTCTTTCACCTACTTCCTTAAAAGCAAGATGTTATATTTGACAAGTTGTTAGTCATGAAAATAAACATAGAGTTTACAATATTTTTGTGAATAGAGAAATGATCCACAATATTGTGTATCAATATTTGCACTTAGTAAATATTGGAGTGGTTACGGCATGATCTTGGCTACGTTTCTGTATGTTACAGTACCTTGGACTTTTAAAGCATATGTATTTGCTTTGATAGAAGATTAAATGAGTACTATACTTTCCAATACCTACACTGTCACTTACATTTATAGAACTGGGGACACTCTTGACCTGACAATGCCACAGCTCTAAACAGTTCCATGTGTATACGTCAAATCACAAAGAACTATACGTATATGAAGTGACTGCTTAGAGGGATGTTCAAACAAGTGCATATAGCTTCAAAGGATCTGTAGATCTTAATTTAGACAGAAACTTAGACTTCTTTTAGACTTTAAAACTTTAACTGAAAAATTGTTGAAGCCATGGGAATAGCATTTGATAAACACTAGAAATTTGTGATAAAAATTATAGATTTTCAATGTCATGTTAAAGTTACTACTATAAAAGTTAGAATCACCAATTCAGAGCAAAGGACAAAGTTATGATATATAAAGCTGGCCCTAAAACATATATATGTATATATTTTATATAAACATAAAAATATATATGTATATATATCTTGTATATTAAACTTAATTAAGCTAAATTAAATCTTTGAGCTATGTTTGTGTATATAGAATAAAAGAGATTTTGAGGCACCAGAAAACTCCATTATAGGTGGCAGGAAGGAGTCTTCATCAAATATAGTAATATATTTTAGCAAATTCTAGAACACAAAGATACCATGACTACAGGAATCAATTTGGGGCAGTAATAGATGTTTTTAATAAAAGAATTGCATGTTGTTTTTGAATGTTTCCCAAGCTCTTTCAAAGATTTATATAAAACCAGCCGAAAGCTTGATGTTTGTCAACAACTCTATATTGTAAGAAATTTAGCAGTAGTATACAGAGCTCATCTATTATAAGCTATCTGGAGGCATGTGTCCTTTTGTATTATGTTTAATACAAATAGTAAAATTAACTGAATGATTCAAATGCCTGGATTTACAGGACTAGTCATTTTTAAAATTACCATCACTCTCTTTTTAGGTCATAAAAGTATATTGAATTACATCAACTAGAGTCATGCAAGAGATGTGTACCCAGTCTGAATCTGTAAGCAGATATGAGCTAATTGGCCTAACTGGCTGAGATCCCAGTGTTATTTAAAAGGTATGGAGACTTTCTAAAATAAACCTACTAAAGAAGGTAGGATAATGTTATATTTTGAATATATATATTTAAATCTCAGGGAGTAAAGCAATTATTTAGGTTTATCTGGACATTGATTATTGCTACTTGAAATCTAGACTAGTATTTAATCTGCAAATGTCAAGGTCGACTGGTGTGGATAAATATATATATATGTGACAAATAATTTCTGCATTTAAGAAATTTATGATACTATGGAAAGTATAAGACATGTACACATGATATGTAATTTATGCAAGACAGTGCAATTACCAGGCAGTTAGAGCATGAGATAAATATCTCTAACCTAAGGTAGGCAAATAAAGTTGTTCACAGTAAATGCATGTTGACATACAAGGATATGTCACAGCTGAATATGATAAAGAAAAGGGTGGTATCAGCAAAGGATCACACAAGCAAGGGCTATGTGTGTTTGGAACTAGCAAGTTGATATATTTCCCAGGATATTTGAATATATGTGAAAATGCAGTAAAAGTAACATTGGGTTTTCTTGTGGAGGATATTAAATGCCAGACTGAGAAGTATGGATCTCAAACAGTGTATTAATATTTTCATTTGGGTTCTAGGTCACTACATCCATAAATCAAAACATAAACTTAAGATCTGGATCAGTTAAAAAGTGATGAACTTGTTTAGCTGAAAACAGCAGTTGTTCATTACATGCCTCTTTTCTTTGACCTGAGAAGAGATTTTTGCAAAAGCAAATATGTAAAAAATTTAAACAGTTGGCTATAGTGATATGAACATCTTTATCAATCTTAATGAATTCATGTCTCTGAAAGAGGATTTCTCACTGTTAAAACATCCCCTGTAATGATGATTCTTCAGTGCTACCCAACAGAATATATGAACAGGCTTTTGTGGTTTTCCTGCCCAGCACCCTTTCCTTTGACTTCACTCCTGTTTTTCATTCTCCATTGTAGGGGATTTGCCAGTGAAAGCACCCTGACCTGCTCTAACGTTGAGAGAGACACATGACCCAAATGAATCAGATTCCCTGTCCTTGGAACTGAAATCTTCGCAAAGTGCCACCAACTCTGGAACTCTGAGGCAAAATACCCCAATTTGTAGCACCCTAAAAAAGATAGTCCATTAGTTTCTGTTACCTAGCCTCCAGGAGCTGTTCTACTTCCTGGGCACTAGGACACTGGCTTTTCAGTTTTCTCATAATATGCTTCCAAGAAATTAATTTTTTGCCTTTTCCCACAGAGTTTTTGTGGTTTGTAACTCGTGACATTGACTGGTAGCAGGTAATTTCTCGTAATAGTTAGGGGATTTCAGCATGACATGCTATTGTTGATGGGTTATGCTTTGGACCCATTAATGTCTTGTAAGTAAGGTAATGATGTAATTCATGATCTTAATCTGGGACACTTCTGAAAGTCAGAGAGGGCGTCATTAAAAATTAGCTATAACCAAGTAAAGACCAAGACATAGGTCTTACTTTTATTTTTAGTATATCTTGTGTTAAAAAAAAAACAAAACTTTAGATAATAAGCTCTGGTTTGTATTTAGGC
>SJYV01031192.1:254330-284423 GCA_006410875.1 Neotragus pygmaeus | reverse complement strand
TGAGTGACATTGAACAATCATGTCTTTCTACAAAATTTTGAGTATGCCACTCCTAAGATTCCAGAGTGGTAGTTTGCTATCTTGGGAATTTATCTGACCTTATAGTTCAAGTCTTCTGGATTAAAACATTATTGCTAAGGTTGTTACTATACGAAATAATAGAGGTGCAACAAGCAAAACCACCAACAAAGACAAAAAGATATGGCTGGTGCTCTCCAAAACATATTGGCTATATGAGACAGCCCACACTCAGCCCATATTCTTTTGAATATGCTGCATTCTATATAGGTCAGTAGTACTCTGTTTTTTATGGAACAGAAAAGTTGAAAAAGTCCTTTTAATAGTAAAATTCTTTTAACCATGCCTACCATATAGGGACTTCCCTGGTGGCTCAGATGGTAAAGCATCTGTCTACAATGAGGGAGACCCAGATTCGATCCCTGGGTCGGGAATATCCGCTGGAGAAGGAAATGGCAATCCACTCCAGTACTATTGCCTGGAAAATCCCATGAACAAGGGAGCCTGGTAGGCTACAGTCCATGGGGTCGCAAAGAGTCAGACACAGCTGAGCAACTTCACTTCATTTCACCATATATATACATAGAGAAGTGAAGTGAACAAATATACAAATATATATACACATACATATATGGATGCATATACATAAATCCTGATCACAATTTTCACCTACTGAATTACCCAGTTTACACAGATATTGTGAATAAATTATGTGATAATGTAGGGATGTTCATATAACCAAAAAATTCCACAAGAAACCATGAGAAGAATAAAAGTACAGTTTTGTAGCGTAAGGATTAATTGTAAATATGACTTGGTAATTCACTTTTTAGCTATTTTCCACCTTTAGGGCTTTTTTTTAACCTAGGAAAGACTTTTTTTTAATGAAGGAAATACAGTTGATTTACAATGTTGCATTGATTTCTGCTGTACAGCAAAGTGGTTCAGTTTTATATATGTATGTATGTATGTATACACACACACACACACACACACACACACACACACACACACTCAGTTCCATATTTTTCCATTATGGCTTACCATAGAATACTGAATATAGTTCTCTGTGATATGCAGTACGACCTTGTTGTTTATCCATTCCGTATATAATAGCTTATATCTGCTAACCCCAACCGCCTGGTCCATCCCTGCCCCAGTCCCCTCTCCTTGACAACAGTCCCCCCAGCCTGTTCCCTGTGTCTGTGAGTCTGTTTCTGTTTCACAGATAGGTCCATTTCTGTCATATTTTAGATTCCACATATAAGGTATACCATACCATATGTTATTTGTCTTTCTCTTTCTGACTTATTTCAACTAGTATGATCGATAGTTTCATTCTTGTTGCTGCAAAAGGCATTATCTTTTTTTTTTCATGACTGAGTGATATTCCATCATATGTGCCACATCCTTTTTATCCATTCCTCTGTTGATGGACATTTAGATTGTTTCCATGTCTTGGCTGTTGTGAAGAGTGCTTCTATGAACATAGGAGTGCATATGTCTTTTCGAATTATAGTTTTGTCTGGATATACGCCTAGGAGTTAGATTGCAGGATCATATGGTAATTCTATTTTTAGTTTTCTGAGAAACCTTCATACTGTTTTCCATAGTGGCCACATCTACTTATATTCCTACCAACAGCATCCTATACTCTTACCAACCTAAGTGTTCCCTACCTTATGACTTTTAAGTTCTGCTGCCTGAAAAGCTTGTTTCTCACTTTTCTTCTGATTCTTACCTTTCAGGTTTCAATTTAAATATTATTTCCTCAGCAAAGGCTTACCTACCTGTCCAAATCTAAATCACATACTTCTGTTCTTCAACATATCCTTAATTTTCCTTCATTGTAGAATTTGTAGTCATATCCTTATTTATATTATTATTCTATACATTAGAAGAATAGAATATACCTGAAAGCAAAGGTCTTGCCCGCTTTGACTCTTATTAGATGTTCATCAAATTTAATGAAACTCCAGCTAATTTCTAAAACTGCTTATTTTTTTCTTGTCATGTCTTGATTCTGTGCCAAGGGCACATAAGCAAAGATTCAATAATGTAGTCTTCTGTATGATTAAATTTGCTCCAAAAATTATGTATGTAGTTTCAAGTATTATCAATGACAAATTTTGTAGGCAATATTTAATTTCCTTTCAGTCAGAACAGCAAACAAATGATGAGAAAAATCATTAAAATTCAAACTTTATTATGTAATAATTAAAGGTGGGCAAACTTTAGTGTTATTGGGATAATTAAAAACATGAGGAATAGGAACTCCCTGGCAGTTCAGTGGTTAAGGCTTTGTCTTCCAATGCAGGGGATGTGGGTTTGATCCCTAGTCAGGTAGTTAAGATCTCATATGCCTGGTGACCAAAACATAAAACAGAAACAATATTGTAAAAAAAAAACAATAATGGTCCACAAAAAAAATTTTTTTTAATCCAAAAACAATGAAAAACATATTGTGACCTGATAATGTTATCAGTGTTGCTATAAAATAATAAAATACTTGAATTCTGAATTCTTCCATAAAGTTATTGGGAGAAAAAAGAGTGCTACTTCACAAATTAAAAAAATCTCCCACAGACCATAATTTTCTCCTTACTGGGTCCTAATGAAAAGTTACTTGCATGGTTTGTTTACAAACATTTTTTACATACATTCAATGTCACTGAGGGAATCCATAATTCAAATAAGACTATTTCACGTTTGCTTAGTTGACATTTTGATAAAAACACATCATATCAACGTAAATGGCTAAAGACAGAAACCAAAATAGCACATTTTTTCACCGGCTAGCCATTATATTTGGAGAAGGAAATGGCAACCCACCCCAGTACCCTTGCCTGGAAACTCTGATGGAGGGAGAAGCCTGGTAGGCTACAGTCCATGGGGTCGCAAAGAGTTGGACACGACTGAGCGACTTCCCTTCAGCCATTATGTAGAAACTGATATATATTTCAAACTTACAAATTAGATTGGTAAAAAGTGTGTATTTATCCTTCTTCTGTCAAGGTAATGGTCTTTTTTACCACCTCATGATTTTTAAATTGAGTCAAAGATGAGGAATATTCAGGAGAAAGCCAATTACTTTTTCCTTCCATGAGGATATTCAGAGCAGATTTTGGAGGTATGGCATACTCAGCAAAAATACTTAATTAGAAAAGTGTGAGTAGATGAACATCACTAAGACAATAAAATAAATTCATTTCCTTTCTATGGCTATAAGAGTATATTTCAGCATATGCTAAAAAGCTGTTTTGCATGAATTTAGAGATGTTATTTAACATTGAACAATTGTTTTTTTTTTCCATTTTATTTTATTTTATTTTTTTTATTTTTTTTAATTTATTTATTTTTAAATTTAACTTTACAATACTCTATTGGGTTTGCCATACATCGACACGAATCCACCACAGGTGCACACAAGCTCCCAATCCCGAGTCCCCCTCCCACCTTCCACCCCACAACGTCTCTCTGGATCATCCCCGTACACCAGCCCCAAGCGTCCTGCATTCTGTATCAAACATAGACTGGTGATTCGTTTCTTACATAATAGTATATATTCTTCAATGCCATTCTCCCAGATCATCCCGCCCTCTCCTACTCCCTCTGAGGCCAAAAGTCCATTGTCTATGTCTGTGTCCTTTTGTTGTCTCACATACAGGGTCATCATTACTATCTTCCTAAATTCCGTATATATGTGTCAGTATGCTGTATTGGTGTTTTTCTTTCTGGCTTACTTCACTCTGTATAATAGGCTCCAGTTTCATCCATCTCATTAGAACTGATTCAAATTTATTCTTTTTAATGGCAGAGTAATANCAGGGTGGTGTCATCTGCATATCTGAGGTTATTGATATTTCCCCTGGCAATCTTGATTCTAGCTTGTGTGTCTTCCTGTCCAGCATTTCTCATGATGTACTCTGTAAATAAGCAGGGTGACAATATACAGCCTTGACGTACTCCTTTTCCTATTTGGAACCAGTCTGTTAAAAGTCATCAAATCCTCATATCTTACCATATAGTCTTAAAGTTTATGCCCATTTTCGCTTATTTATTATTCATTTCTAATTCTTAAATTCACAGGATCATAAAACTTCCCAATGATCTGACATATCGAAAAATCCTGTTTTCTGAATTATCAAACCATATAGATTTTTAATTTCACGCCACATCTACACAGTATATATTAGTCCATGGTCAGAAGAACTGACTGACTTATTTTTAATCTGTTTTCATATTTGCTTTAGCTATTCTGTTAAAGCTATATTAGTAAATATTTAATTATATAAGTTAATTAGTAATATTGATTTATATTTTGATTCATCACCTGTCTTTTCTTTTTCATTTAATAGTAAGATTGATGATGCTAAAAGGTGTTTATATGATAACATGATACTGAGACAGTTTCCTAGTGTGAAAAAAACAAACACTAGATTACGTATGAAAGATGTGGATTCAGTTTCTGACTCTGCCACTTAAGTGATACCAAGCAGATGCAACTTTTTGAGCTTCAGTTTCTTGATGTAAAAATAGAAGATAATTCCAACTATGGTAGTCCAATCACAGAGTTTTTAAGAAGTAAAACATAACTATATATTAGACAACATTTTTGCAAATTGGGAAAAATGCATGGTGTGCTTATTATCACTGCTTCAGTTAGTGTTACCTCAAACAAACATATGTCAAAAGATTAAAAAGGAGCATGTGACAGCTTATAATAACTTATAATAGCTATTTGTATAGTTATTATAACTATATAACTTATAATAACTATGTTATATAGTTATAACTATTATAACTATAATAACTATTTGTAGCAAATAACTTGCAGTTTAGTTCTGTAAGCTATTAAAATCCATGAAAGCGTACAGAAGGGAATAAATTTTGAAGAAGCTTGGATTAAGATTATGAAGGGTTTTTGAATGTCTAAGACTTTTGTCCTCCATCTAAGAGAAAATCTGACTCACTGAATGCTTTCCCACAGAATAATGTACAATACCTGTAGTTTAAGATTGATTTAAGTGTTTAGGACAGACTAACATTACTAGGAGTTGAAAAGGAAAAGACCAATTATAAGAGTAGGTAGGGCTTCCTTGGTAGCTCAGCTGGTAAAGGATCTGCCTGCAATGCAGGAGACCTCGATTCGACTCCTGGGTTGGAAAGATCCACTGGAGGAGGGCAGGGCAACCCACTCCAGTAATCTTGCCTGGAAAATCCCCATGGACAGAGGAGCCTGGCGGGCTACACTACATGGGGTCGCAAAGAGGCAGACATGACTCAGCGACTAAGAACAGCTCAGCACAGGTACAAGATGAAGAATGCCTGCATGCTTTTGCAAAGACAGTTTAACTTTGAATAATTTACTTCAAATTTGAAAATTAAGATTAGTGCTGTACTGTGCTTACTCACGAGAGAAGGCAATGGCACCCCACTCTAGTACTCTTGCCTGGAGAATCCCATGGACGGAGGAGCATGGTAGGCTGTAGTCCATGGGGTTGCTAAGAGTCGGACACGACTGAGTGACTTCACTTTCACTTTTCATTTACATGCATTGGAGAAGGAAATGGCAACCCACTCCAGTGTTCTTGCCTGGAGAATCCCAGGGACGAGGGAGCCTGGTGGGCTGCCGTCTCTGGGGTCNGGATTCAGTTTCTGACTCTGCCACTTAAGTGATACCAAGCAGATGCAACTTTTTGAGCTTCAGTTTCTTGATGTAAAAATAGAAGATAATTCCAACTATGGTAGTCCAATCACAGAGTTTTTAAGAAGTAAAACATAACTATATATTAGACAACATTTTTGCAAATTGGGAAAAATGCATGGTGTGCTTATTATCACTGCTTCAGTTAGTGTTACCTCAAACAAACATATGTCAAAAGATTAAAAAGGAGCATGTGACAGCTTATAATAACTTATAATAGCTATTTGTATAGTTATTATAACTATATAACTTATAATAACTATGTTATATAGTTATAACTATTATAACTATAATAACTATTTGTAGCAAATAACTTGCAGTTTAGTTCTGTAAGCTATTAAAATCCATGAAAGTGTACAGAAGGGAATAAATTTTGAAGAAGCTTGGATTAAGATTATGAAGGGTTTTTGAATGTCTAAGACTTTTGTCCTCCATCTAAGAGAAAATCTGACTCACTGAATGCTTTCCCACAGAATAATGTACAATACCTGTAGTTTAAGATTGATTTAAGTGTTTAGGACAGACTAACATTACTAGGAGTTGAAAAGGAAAAGACCAATTATAAGAGTAGGTAGGGCTTCCTTGGTAGCTCAGCTGGTAAAGGATCTGCCTGCAATGCAGGAGACCTCGATTCGACTCCTGGGTTGGAAAGATCCACTGGAGGGAGGGCAGGGCAACCCACTCCAGTAATCTTGCCTGGAAAATCCCCATGGACAGAGGAGCCTGGCGGGCTACACTACATGGGGTCGCAAAGAGGCAGACATGACTCAGCGACTAAGAACAGCTCAGCACAGGTACAAGATGAAGAATGCCTGCATGCTTTTGCAAAGACAGTTTAACTTTGAATAATTTACTTCAAATTTGAAAATTAAGATTAGTGCTGTACTATGCTTACTCACGAGAGAAGGCAATGGCACCCCACTCCAGTACTCTTGCCTGGAGAATCCCATGGACGGAGGAGCATGGTAGGCTGTAGTCCATGGGGTTGCTAAGAGTCGGACACGACTGAGTGACTTCACTTTCACTTTTCATTTACATGCATTGGAGAAGGAAATGGCAACCCACTCCAGTGTTCTTGCCTGGAGAATCCCAGGGACGAGGGAGCCTGGTGGGTTGCCGTCTCTGGGGTCGCACAGAGTCGGACATGACTGAAATGACTTAGCAGCAGCAGCATGCTTAGCTGCTCCCTCTTTGTGACCATGCCCTCCTCTAAGTTAATAGGTAAGTTTAAATAAAATGGGTAAATTTGAGTTTATTGTAGATAAATAAACTTTGAGTTTTGTGAGTTTATCCTTATTTTATCCTTTGAGTTTATTGCAGATAATTTAGGCTTTGAGTTTATTGCAGATAATTTAGGCTTAATTTAAAGGCAAGTTGTCTAGAACAGATAATTGTCTATTAAGATCCCGGTAAACTGTAAATAGTTTTGCTAAGATAATTTCCTAATTCTCATTTTAGGGAATGCCCTTGATCATTTAATTTTGAAAAAGCCCTTATATTTTCACAGGTGAAATATAATAGTGTTTCATTAAGTACTATATATTTATCATCTATCCATATTTTAGAAATTGACTAAGCATAATTTAATAGATTAACCCTTATTTACTTTGATACAAAAATGGTCCATCATATACAAAATATTAAAAGATGAATATGAATACACATACATATGCAGTCACTTAGTGTTAATGCTGTGGAATTTTTTTTTTTTCTGGATAGTATAATGGCATCAAACCAACATGAGTGAATCATAGCAACTAGGAAGGGAGTGAGAGTATCAAAACAGTGGTTATGGGTAAAGGTTTTCCTAAAGAAAGCCAGAAAAACATTATTAAGGTATTTTCACTTTTATTTGATCATAAAGAAATGACAGGCTGGCAAGATTATCTTGGGCGTGAGCTATCGAAATACAATCGAGAAAGCAAGGGACTTTACAAGACAGAGTAAGCAAACCTTTGAATTAAGTATACAGTGGCCACAAGACAGGACACTGCACTTTCTGTCACAGCTTTTAAGATGGAAGGATAATGTATGACGAATTTAAAGAGACTCACTTTAACTGACAAACGCTTTCTGAGAAATCCATTTTGGTTTGTCTCTTCATGAATAATGAAACTGTTGAAGGAAAGGGGACCCCTTCCTGGGCCCAAAAGTGGGCTCTTGTCTAACACTCAGAAATGAATTGTCCGAGGAGACACATGTGCTGACAAAGCAAGAGATTTTATTGGAAAGGGTGCCCAGGTGGAGAGGAGTAGGATAAGGGAGCCCAGGAGAACTGCTCTGTGGCTCCCAGTCTCAGGTTTTACGGTGATGGGATTAGTTTCCGGGTTGTCTTTAGCCAGTCATTCTGACTCAGAGTCCTTCCTGGTGGTGCATGCCGTGTTCAGCCAAATGGATGCCAGCGAGGATTCTGGGAGGTGGTCAGACATGTGGTGTCTCCTTTTGATCGTTCCCGAACTCTTCCGGTTGGTGGTGGCTTATTAGTTCCATGTTCCTTACCAGGACCTTTTGTCCTAAAACAACTCATGCAAATGGTTACTATGGTGCCTGACCAGGGTTGGTGGTTTCAGTCGTTTGCTTCCCCTAACAAAACCACATCTAAGTTTAGCTGTGCTGTGAAACTGAATCTCACTTATTAAATAATAAGTGACATTTACTGGCAAGTTAAGGAATAAACATGTTGGTATACTCAATCTCAGAATAAACATGATTGATATACTCAAAGTCTGTTAGATGTAGTGTGACTACTTATTCTGCATATTTTTTGAAAGGTCAGTTGATTAAAGAAATCAGGATGAGTTCAAATATATGTTGGTTTAGATAAGGAAATCTTTGATTACTCATGGTTTCCTAACTATACGAATTCAAATACCTTTAAAAGACTTAGGAAACTAGGAAACACGAGAAGTGGTCTTAGCTAGCAATAGCATATATTGGTGGTGCTAATTTAAAGAAAAACTGTCTCATCATAACAGCTGTTCACTGCTGTGTTCATACTCTCCACGCTGTTGCTTCTCATTTAAACATGGAAATGACTGATGTCTGTAAAAAATCGTTTTCACTGTTTAGCTGGCAGTGGATAAAACTTCTAGTTGCCAGCCAAATATCAAGAACTTGTGAAATAATATTTTTTTCTGTTGCTGATTAGATGGTGTAGCTTTACAACTCCTAGGTACGAGTAAAATTAGAAACTCTTTGGAGTTGATTTAAAATAAAATTCTAAGGTTGGTTAGAGATAGAAATCAATCATTCTTAAAGTCATGCTGCTCCACAAGCAGAGTTGTAAACAAGAGTACACATAAAAGGAAAAAATGATATGGAAATTTCCTGATATACTTTTCAGTGGATTCAAGAGGCACTGTAATTAACTTTGGAACATGAAATAAAAGATTGTTATTGGGCTTAAGAGAAAATATAAACTTTAAATTAGTATCTTCTCTGCAAAAAAAAAAAATTAAATGTAGACAAACTAGACCCAATCTAAACTGATTCAGTCTGTTAAAATGTCTTGTAGTGTCTCCACTTGGAAAATAATTCTTACTCTATGTCTATGTAAGCCTAAAAACATGTTGTAAAGGAAAAAATTGTTTGTATATCAAGCATCTAAGTTTTAATCCTAAATAATCACAAATTTGGCTTATTTTCTCAACTGACCAGTCCAGGGAACTAATCAAAGGAATAAATGAGGAATAAATGATTGTTGCAATGCCAGTAACATGTCCAACATCCCTTATGTGTTGATCGTTTCCTCATGATTTCTCTGAATTCCTAGCCAGTAGGACTTTTTTTTTAAGTTATCAAAATTGTGAAATTCCAGATGTTCAGTTCAGTCGCTCAGTCGTGTCCGACTCTTTGCGACCCCATGCATCGCAGCACGCCAGGCCACCCTGTCCATCACCAAGTCCTGGAGTTCACTCAGACTCACATCCATCGAGTCAGTGATGCCATCCAGCAGATGAGTGGGGTTTTTTTGTTTGTTTGTTTGTTTTTTGTTTTAAATAGGATTTCCTAGAAATAGCAGGCCAGTGGAGACTGAGGAGTCTTAACTTTTTCTCTCACTTTCCTGCTGCATTATTTCTCTCTTCAAAATACATTGTTTTTCCAAATGTTCCTTTTTCTTGGCACTGCGGGATTAAGAAGGAAAAGAGGGAACAACCTGTGAAGGGGGAAATTACCTGACAATCAGAAGTCTCAATTCATTCCTGTATTATAACCAAGAAAAGCAAGTCCCTTAGCATGTCTGAGTTTTTGTTTCTTCATTTGCGAAAGTAGGAGTTAGAAATTATGCTCTCTGAGGTTCTTCTAGCTCTATAATTTATTATTCTGAGTATGTGAAAACGGATAAAATAAATCATCATATATTATTGAAGCAATATTTATTACCACAGAATGGCAGTACTTTTTTCCCTCACAGAAACAAGTGTGTTAACTTCAAAGCATAATAATTTCATTTGTATTTCTAATTTTAAAAAAAGTAGAATATAAACTCTGAACATTGGTATAATCTCTAGAGAGTTTTAGAAATTCTATTATAATATACACCCTATGTCTTTTCAAGATACTTCATTTTACCAAATGTTTGCAACTAACAGCTCTTTTTCTAGAGCAAATAACAGTTAAAATCACTTAGTTAAGGCTTGGTAGTGCTGTTTTTGTAAGTTTTCATAGAGCAAAAACTTAAATGGAGAATTATTTGGGACGAAATATTAAAAGCTAGAAAGAAATCATTGTTTTCATTACCTTTAGCTTAGACCACTGCAGTACATATATGTATCAAATAGACTGGAAATTGTATCATACTTTCAAGCATACAAGTTGGCCTGCCACAGTTTCATGGTTGCTGACAAAAGACATGAGACTTCTGTGTCAAAGACAGAGGACTTTATTCCTTGTTATATGAGCTAATATTAGAGTATTGACGTTTGTGTCTGTGTCCCAATTTCAGCAGGGAGTCTTGAAGCAGGGTAGATGTTATTCATGGGCTTCCCAGATGGTACAGTGGTAAAGAATCCACCTGCCAATGCAAGAACCCTGGGTTGGGAAGATCCCCTGGAGTAGGAAATGGACACCCACTCCAGGATTCTTGCCTGGGAAATCCCATGGACAGAGGAACTTGGAGGGCTACAGTCCATAGGGTTGCAAAGAGTCAGACACAGCTGAGCAACTGAGCAAAAATGTTACTCATATACATTGAGGATTACGTTACTGAGAGGAATCCTGAGGTTAAGGAACAAGTCCTTTAAAATGAACATTAAGTCTGACTGACCTTTGCCCCAGTAGGAGACAATATATATATTTGCATGCAACAGTAAATAAACCAGATTTTTGCTCCAGAGAGAGACCCTTCAGTTTCAAAGATGATTCCCTGTATGTTCAGACATCCTTGGGAAGGTAGTTCAGAACAAAGGCTGTCAGGATGTACAGAAACCAAAGTGACATGTGGAGAATTAGTTCCAACTCTATGTTAAATCAAACTGTTATGAATGACTTCCCAGGTGGCTTAGACGGTAAAGCATTTGCCTACAATGCCAGAGTCCTGGGTTCAATCCCTGGGTTGGGAAGATCTCCTGGAGAAGGAAATGGCAACCCACCCCAGTGTTCTTGCCTGGAAAATCCCATGGACTGAGGAACCTGGTAGGCTACAGTCCATGGGGTCACAAAGAGTTGAACACAACTCAGCGACTTCACTTCACATCACGAGTGACTAATCATTAAAGCTGCATACAGTGAAAATATTGTGTTATATTTTTACACTGTGTTATATTAAAACTGATTATCTTTCAGATGTCAATCACAACTGGAATTTGGGAAAATAGTGAGGTAGAAAATAAAGCAAACCCAAAATACTGTTTTAACTCAACTCTTTAAATAAGAGTTGACTATATCGTCAGCGTCATCAACAACCTTCATTTTGCTGAATCATCGGTCAATCCAAATTCCTTCTCTTATTACTGCACCACTCTACAGCACTGGCAAAGTTGACTACCTCTCAGTCCTGAAGCACTTCCTTCAAAGATATCTGAGATGTTACAATACCTTGATTTTACTCTTACCTTATTAGTAGCTATTGTCTAAGTTACTTTTCTAAACTTTATTCATCTGACAAAACTCTACATTTTAGTGTGCCTGTCGGCTGATATAAAAAAAGACAATCTAAAAGTTGAGAGTTATGTTTTATTTGGTGGACATTCTGAGGACTTATAGTCCTGGAAGATAAAACGTTCAGCTTATTCTTAGGGACTGCTCCAAAGAGACAAGATAGAGGGAGTCAGGATATATAGAATTTTTTTTTGCAAAAAAAAAAAAAGACCAGGTAGCAAGAACATCAAAAGATTATTGTTAATTAAAGCAAACTGGAAATCTCAAGTTAAGGAATCTAGTGTTCTATGTATGGGAGGATACAAGATTCTTGGCTCACTGAAACTATTCCTTTCATGTGCACTTCAGCTATCTGGGGCAAGTATCCAGTGTTTTCTCATCCTGAGTTTCATCAGGGTGCACCAGTGAGGGTGGTTGCAGTGGCTGACTGCTAGATGGACTTGGCAGTGGGCAGCCCATTTGTGTCCATCCTGGGTTCCATCAGGGTTCACCATCAGGGCAGCTGTATTGTGATGGCTTGATGGCTGCAACATCCTTTGTTTACTGATATGGCTGGCAATATTTTCCATTTACATGACTTTGGATCAAGTTGTTAGCCCTCTTCTCCATCTAACTTTGTTCTGGGTGATCTCACTCAGTCCCCCAAATTAAAATTGCCAGCTGAGAACCCTTTCTAGATATCTAGGCTGTGTATCCACCTCTCTATTTATATTTCTACTAGGCTACAACTGGTATGTCAAACTCAGCATATCCAAAAAAGAGTTTTTAATTAACCCCAGCTCAACGGGATCAATTTCTTATTAATAATTCCCTCCAAATATCAGCTCATTTGCTCAAGCTCCAAACATACTCAGAAGTTCTGTTTGGATTCTCTTTTCCATATCCTTGACAAATGATCCATTAGTAAATCACATCAGCATCATCCCAACATAAACCTGTCATCTGACTGCTTTTAACCATCTTTCACACACGACTATTATCCTAGCTATTATCATTTCTTGCCTGTTCATTAGCTTCTTAAAATGCCTTTGCTCTTGGCTCACTGTAATTCATCCCTATATGGCAACCAGTGTGACACTGGATTAAGTATGAAAGATGTAGATTCTGTTTCTGACTCTGCCAGCAATGCAGGAGACCTGGGTTTGATCCCTGGGTCAGGTAGATCTCCTGGAGTAGGGAATGGCAACCCACTCCAGTATTCTTGTCTGGAGAATTGCATAGTCAGAGAAATCTGGCAGCCTACAGTGCAGAGGGTCACAAAGAGTCAGATACGACTAACACTTTGACTTTTCACCTTTTTCCTTAAAAGCTAAATGTTACATTTGATAAGATGTTAGTCACGACAACAAAATAAACATAAAGTTTACAATAGTTTTGTGGATAGAGGAACCTTCCACAATATTGTGTATCAGCATTTGCACTAAGTAAATGCTGGGGTGGTAACGGTGTGATCCTGGCCATTTAAAAATGGCTTCAAATTGTCTCCGGCTTGAAAATCTGACTATGACTTCCAGTTATCAATAGAAATAAAACCAACTCCTAGTAGCCTCCAAGAGCTTGTAGCTTTAGTTAGTGCTTGTTTCTTGGTCCTCTTCTCATGCATTCTCCCTGATATTCTCTGAACTTCAGTCACACTGTCTTTCATATGTTTGTCAAGCACAGTAAACTTCCCCATCTTGGCTACATTTCTCTTGGTCTTCACTTTGCCTAGAATACTCTTCCCCTAGATTTCTACGTGGCTGTGTCCTTCTCATCAGTCACAGCTTGGTTCGATTTTATCTCAGAGAGATTTCTTGGAGCTCCCACTCCTTCCAAACTAGCCATTCACTGTAGCAGACACTCTTATTTGCTTATTACAAAGTTTTTCTTCTTTGGTAACAGAACCTTCACATTCATTAAAATTGTTAGAACAAAGTCTTCAAGGGAGACTGCACCCATCCCAATGCCAAGGCATGACTCAGTTCTTTTAAAACATAAGCCTATCAAACAATTCACAGGAAGCTCTGGATGGGGGCAAGGAATTGTGCTTCTAGAAAATTGTATCTCTCTCTCTTTTTTTTTTAAATAAAAGAATGCTCCCTTGACTACCCCAGGATATCTAACATCTGAGACACTCTCAGCTATTTTGAAATCCTGAGGATATCTAGGCAAAAATACTGGCAAACGTGCTGAAAATGGCAAAGAAGAAAGCATTTCTATAAATAATGAGGCAACTGAGCTTTTGAATTAATCATCCTGGAACTTTTCTAGCCCCTGAATTCATATTATGTGAGATAATAAATGTCCTTACTGACCAAAAAAGTTTTTTTCTGGTAACTTGAGACAAGAAACATCCTGACTGCTGTATTAGACAGCCCATTGTCCTGTGTTTTCTTCCTAGCACTCAGTGAGGCTAGGGAAATCTTTATCTTGTTAATCCTTATTTGTATAGCACCTGGGATAGTGCCTTGACATGGTACTCAGTAAATATTTTTAAATTAAAGAAAAAGAGTAAAACAAAATCAGTGTTCAATGGAACTTATATTAAAAGGAATTTGAAAAAATTTCATACACACTCATGTGATAGATGTAAAATCCTTTAAAATATGTTACAGTGCTTTTTTCTTTTACCTTTCTGTCATCTGTAATCTCCTCATCAGCTATTTTTTGTGTGTGTTGGTTAGGGTAGGGAGGGTAGACGGGATAAGGAATTAGGGTTGTTAAGGAAAGAGAAAGACATAACTGCTTAGCTTTTAAGGCCAAAAGTAGTTTGTGGGGTGTTTGTCTCGTAAGAAACTGTCTAATCTCCAAGTGTTTTGACAAAGAAAGGGATTTTATACATTCTTTTCTTAAAAATATTGATTTTATTTATTTATTTGTGTCAGCTTGCAGCATGTGGGATTTAGTTAGCTGACCAGGGATCAAGCCCAGGCCCCCTGGATTGGGAGCACAGAGTCTTAGCCATAGGACCACCAAGGAAGTCCTGATTTTCTATATTCTTTAAGTGTCTGTAAGCATACTAAGATTTCAGCCCTCTCAGCTGGAGTGTTAGAGCTCTTGTGAGATAGAGAAACATCAAGAAAGTGAAGTGGCATTTGCAGAAGAAAATGTTTTAAAGAGGTTTCAAAGGTAGGCAGCAAGGAGAAATTACAAGAGAGAAAAAAGAAAAATATTTTCCTATCTCCATGAGATTGTGTGAGTTTGAAAAACACTGTAGATATATCAAGACAAGTATTGGAGGAAATGGAAAATATTTGAAATCAATAGCTCACTTTTCTGGGCAGTCATAGAAAAGGTTGAAAGATAACTGGAGAATTCTCCTATGTGATCCATCCCAAACATAGAAGGAAAGGAGTTGTCTAGACGGAGGTACCCCAGCGGAATGGAAGGTTGGTGTGAAAGGTAGAAACAGAGGTTTTCCCCAAGCAAGCACAAATGCTTGAAATGCAGAGCTTTAGAGAGTGTTAGCAGGGTGCAGCAAAGGATCAGAGCCCATCTCACTAGAAACTTGGTGAGCCCAACCGACCCACAGTGGAAGCCAGTAAGGATCCTCCGAACAGTGTATAAATCTGTGGCTCTCTCTTTGCCGCAAATGTCTATCCATAGTCCAAATCTCAAAAATGTCTATCTGTAGTCCAGACCTCACTTTTGAACTTTAACATGCATACCCAATTGTCTACTCAGCATTTCCATTTGGATGACAAATTGAAATCTTGAAACTATCATGCCCCCTCAAAACTAGCATACCTAGATGGGATGGGGAGGGAGGTGGAAGGGGGGCTNAACCTTCACATTCATTAAAATTGTTAGAACAAAGTCTTCAAGGGAGACTGCACCCATCCCAATGCCAAGGCATGACTCAGTTCTTTTAAAACATAAGCCTATCAAACAATTCACAGGAAGCTCTGGATGGGGGCAAGGAATTGTGCTTCTAGAAAATTGTATCTCTCTCTCTTTTTTTTTTAAATAAAAGAATGCTCCCTTGACTACCCCAGGATATCTAACATCTGAGACACTCTCAGCTATTTTGAAATCCTGAGGATATCTAGGCAAAAATACTGGCAAACGTGCTGAAAATGGCAAAGAAGAAAGCATTTCTATAAATAATGAGGCAACTGAGCTTTTGAATTAATCATCCTGGAACTTTTCTAGCCCCTGAATTCATATTATGTGAGATAATAAATGTCCTTACTGACCAAAAAAGTTTTTTTCTGGTAACTTGAGACAAGAAACATCCTGACTGCTGTATTAGACAGCCCATTGTCCTGTGTTTTCTTCCTAGCACTCAGTGAGGCTAGGGAAATCTTTATCTTGTTAATCCTTATTTGTATAGCACCTGGGATAGTGCCTTGACATGGTACTCAGTAAATATTTTTAAATTAAAGAAAAAGAGTAAAACAAAATCAGTGTTCAATGGAACTTATATTAAAAGGAATTTGAAAAAATTTCATACACACTCATGTGATAGATGTAAAATCCTTTAAAATATGTTACAGTGCTTTTTTCTTTTACCTTTCTGTCATCTGTAATCTCCTCATCAGCTATTTTTTGTGTGTGTTGGTTAGGGTAGGGAGGGTAGACGGGATAAGGAATTAGGGTTGTTAAGGAAAGAGAAAGACATAACTGCTTAGCTTTTAAGGCCAAAAGTAGTTTGTGGGGTGTTTGTCTCGTAAGAAACTGTCTAATCTCCAAGTGTTTTGACAAAGAAAGGGATTTTATACATTCTTTTCTTAAAAATATTGATTTTATTTATTTATTTGTGTCAGCTTGCAGCATGTGGGATTTAGTTAGCTGACCAGGGATCAAGCCCAGGCCCCCTGGATTGGGAGCACAGAGTCTTAGCCATAGGACCACCAAGGAAGTCCTGATTTTCTATATTCTTTAAGTGTCTGTAAGCATACTAAGATTTCAGCCCTCTCAGCTGGAGTGTTAGAGCTCTTGTGAGATAGAGAAACATCAAGAAAGTGAAGTGGCATTTGCAGAAGAAAATGTTTTAAAGAGGTTTCAAAGGTAGGCAGCAAGGAGAAATTACAAGAGAGAAAAAAGAAAAATATTTTCCTATCTCCATGAGATTGTGTGAGTTTGAAAAACACTGTAGATATATCAAGACAAGTATTGGAGGAAATGGAAAATATTTGAAATCAATAGCTCACTTTTCTGGGCAGTCATAGAAAAGGTTGAAAGATAACTGGAGAATTCTCCTATGTGATCCATCCCAAACATAGAAGGAAAGGAGTTGTCTAGACGGAGGTACCCCAGCGGAATGGAAGGTTGGTGTGAAAGGTAGAAACAGAGGTTTTCCACAAGCAAGCACAAATGCTTGAAATGCAGAGCTTTAGAGAGTGTTAGCAGGGTGCAGCAAAGGATCAGAGCCCATCTCACTAGAAACTTGGTGAGCCCAACCGACCCACAGTGGAAGCCAGTAAGGATCCTCCGAACAGTGTATAAATCTGTGGCTCTCTCTTTGCCGCAAATGTCTATCCATAGTCCAAATCTCAAAAATGTCTATCTGTAGTCCAGACCTCACTTTTGAACTTTAACATGCATACCCAATTGTCTACTCAGCATTTCCATTTGGATGACAAATTGAAATCTTGAAACTATCATGCCCCCTCAAAACTAGCATACCTAGATGGGATGAGGAGGGAGGTGGAAGTGGGGCTCAGGATGGGGAACACATGTACACCCATGGCTGATTTATGTGAATGTATGGCAAAACCACTACAATACTGTAAAGTAATTAGCCTCCAATTAAAATAAATAAATAAATAAATAGCATACCTAAAATGGAAATCATATTCCTTACCCTTGCATTTATTCCTCTTCCTGCTTTTTCTAACTCAACAAATGTTCACCTTACTCATTTGTTCATTTGAAAGTCTTCAACCTCGTTCTTGACTCCACCCTTTAACTAATACTTAATTTCAAGTCCATTACCAGGTTTGACCAACTCTGAATTTAAAGCACACTCAAAATCTGATTGCTTCCCACCCGTGTCTTCTGCTCCCATTTGAATCTAAGCCACTATCATCTTTTGCCTAATAATGTCTTAACTGTTTTTTCCTGATGTTAGTTTCGCCTACTTTAAGTCTATTCTGCACACACACATATCTGTCAATATGATATTTTCAAGATATGTCATATTATGTCTCTTGGCTTAAGCCCTACAATAGTTTCACAATGTGCTCACAATACAATATCCAAATCTCTCACTGTGGTCTAGGAGGCTACTCTTCATTTGGTCCTTAGTACATTTCTGATGCACTCACCAACTACTGCTCACTCTGCTAGAGCCTCACTGACATCATGATTATTCCTTTGTCAAGACAAGATATGCCTGCATTAGGGTCTAAGAACCCATTCTATGGGTACGACATTTAGTGGTCCCTTAGCTTGCTCATTTACTTCATTGAGTTCTTTGATCAAATGTCCTTTCATCAGCAAGCTCCTTTATGACNGTCAAGACAAGATATGCCTGCATTAGGGTCTAAGAACCCATTCTATGGGTACGACATTTAGTGGTCCCTTAGCTTGCTCATTTACTTCATTGAGTTCTTTGATCAAATGTCCTTTCATCAGCAAGCTCCTTTATGACTACTATCAAAGGAGGGCAAACATATATATTTTTACTACCATAATGCCAAAGCTTTCCCTTTACAATTCTTTTCACTGCCAACCAGACTATAGTGTATCAATTGCAAATTGCAATCCTGTTATAGGAAATACAAGACAAACTTACACAATGAAAGCTTTTATTATTTAAAATATACCAGTAAGTTATGTCAAGTTCAAATGAAAGAAAAGTCATTTCCAATTAATGAAATGTGAAAAATATTCAGTAGATGGCAAATAAAACAGACCTTGAATTCATACAGTTTATCAAGACCTAGTTNTACACAATGAAAGCTTTTATTATTTAAAATATACCAGTAAGTTATGTCAAGTTCAAATGAAAGAAAAGTCATTTCCAATTAATGAAATGTGAAAAATATTCAGTAGATGGCAAATAAAACAGACCTTGAATTCATACAGTTTATCAAGACCTAGTCAGAACCTAAATATCAATCAGGCCCAAGTAAAGAATTGCAAACATACTTAGAAGTGTTCATGTGTGTCCAGCTTCTAGGATACTAGGTTTTATTATCAAAATATTGGTTTTCATTGGAATTTTAAGATGAGAAAAGGCAAAGTGACAAAGGCTAAAGTCATAGAGTACCAGGTTACTAAGGCAACAATATAGGGATGAAGAAGCAAGAATTTTCTTTGTTTTATAAGACTCTGGAAACTAAAATATGATAGCCTGGTATATAAGAAAATGTAACAGTTCAATTTATAGGTTTATGAAGGAAAAATAT
The DNA here is from genome assembly GCA_006410875.1 of Neotragus pygmaeus. Lineage (NCBI taxonomy): Eukaryota > Metazoa > Chordata > Mammalia > Artiodactyla > Bovidae > Neotragus > Neotragus pygmaeus. The sequence continues at coordinate 265,265 of SJYV01031192.1, read as the reverse complement.
TAGAGATTTGAGATTGGTTTGAGGCTGACATGCTCAGATTTTGGACTTTTCCTGTTACTCTGCCAGGAAACAGGGCGCTATCTAGGATCCAAGGCTAAGTGTTTTGGTCTACTTGGGCTGTGCTATAGNAGATATATTCCACTTTTATAACAGCAATCTTGGTTTAGGCTTTGACTGCTTTTATGTTCAGAGAATTAAATGACCTCTCAGTGAAAAGCAAAGTTAATAAAATGTTTAGCATTTAAAAATGATTTTTACCCTACAGCCTGTATAAAGCGTCTTTTCCTATAAGAGACAATATTTTTCTGAAGTGTTTTTATGCCTAATATTGAAAGATTCACCAATCCCCATAGAAGCATCCTGCTGAAACCTCCTGTAATGTGCTGCAAAAGGGTCTACAATAGAGCCTCTAATTCCTTATTTGTACTCCTGTCTCCTCTCTTGCCTTCCTTTTCTCCTTGACCCTGAATTCTTTTCTTATCCATCGAAACTGCTCGAACCCCTGCTGCTAAGTCTCAGCGAGAGACTCTGTTTCCTGCAGAGGGCAGGAAATGTTGCAGGTCCTCCTTGATTGATAAGAGGTGCAGAGCCCTGCTGAGCAGCTGCAATAAGCAAATCCCTACTTCAGTGGAAGTGGGTGTTTTTAAGCTATTGATCTCCACCTGAGAGTGCCTTACACAGAGTCAGAAAGGGTGACGTGGCTTATTGATGTGGTCCCTGGTCAAGCAATGGTCATATACACTGCAGAGTGATCATGCAGATTTGGAAGGGGACCGCTAAATATGAAATGATGGCACTCGGTCATGATTCATGTTGATAATAAATATAGCAACATTGCCATAGTGGCCTTTATATTTAGTTGTTTTTGTTATGATTATTGTCGTTCAAGAACTGCATTTTCCAATTAATGGAAGTACTTTAGGTACATTATCTATAATAATCACTTTTAATGACAACAACGAATATGGAAATTAGACCAGAACATAAAATTAAGGATGTTTGAATAATTATAGTGCAATCAAGTCAAAATTACTGATGTCTTTGACACTGGATTTTGTGGAAAACAGCACAAGAACACATGTGCTTTGGAAGCTGAAAGTACATCAGATTTTGACAGCACAACTGCATAAATTACCAAGTAGTTTGGGTGATTTTTTTCTTCTATAAATCTCCAAGTAAAAATAACAGTTGCAAGGATGATTTCTGAACTAAATTAGAATGAATAAACCAATATGCAAGTAACTTCTTAAATATGTTTTCTCTCTGAAAGCAAAGTTGTATAATCTATGTTTAACACAGTGCCTAGGTAATGGTAAAATATTGTTTTTAGTGTTTAAAGAGGGTGTATTATCTGACCAATAAAACTGACTAGAGTGAATTGTGTTGAATTAAGTCAGTAACCAAGCATATAAAATGCATTTGGTTAGAGGGCTTAGTAGATATAAAAATGTAGTTTTACATATTGGAAATACTTTTTTATCTCATGTTAGTGTAAGCATGTAATAACTCAGTGGATTTAGAAGCGTGTGTCTCAGCCAATAATATCTATGATGATACATACAAAATTAGGAGGCGTAGGCTGTGAATATTCTATTTTCTTGAGAACACAAAGTGAGTCAAGGACAAAATGGGATAAAATGGGAGTAAGGCAAATGGGATAAAAGTCTAGGCTCAACCCACTCCTCGTTTCTTCAGTAAGAGCAGCCCGTCTTTTCTGTTACTATATTAAAAAACGATTGGGGATAACTGGCTGTTCAAATAATGTCCTCCCTTCAAAAAAATGGGCACACTTTAATCCCCAGATCCTATTTAATATGTTACTTTGCACATCATAAAAGACTTGTAGATGTCCTTAAGATTATGAGCTTTAAAATAAGGAGATTATACTGGATTACCCAAGTAAAGCCCATGTAATCACTTGAACCCTTTAAAGCAAAAGAGAAGGCAGAAGATTCAGTCAGAGAAATGTGGCAGAAGAGGAAAACAGAGAAGATGCTGCAGGAAGTGATGTCAGATTCCGAGCATGAAAAGGGTTTGATACACTGTCCCTGGCTCTGACATGCAGGAGTCCTTGTGCAGAGAAGAGAGGCTTTAAGAGTTAAGGGTGGACTTTAGCCAGGAGCCAGGAGCCAGGAAGGGAATAGGGACTTCAATTCTGCAACGGCCAGGACCTGGATTTTGCCAACAACCTGAATGAACTTGGAAGAGGGTTTTTCTGAGAGCCTCCAATAGGAGTTTAACTTGCCAATATTTTGTAATATTCTTGTGAAACCTGGAACAGAGAAGCTATTTGAGGCAAACTTCTTACTTACAAAACTGTTGTTTTAAGCTGCTGAATTTGTGGTTGTTAGGGCAGTGAAATTAATACGGTAACATTGAGTAACAACATACATTTAAAATGTACATCTTGATGAATTTTTCTCCTTCTATATTCCCAAGTAACCATCAAATCACTATATAGGATACTCACAGGAGGAGATCAAGATGGTGGAATAGGACACAGAGCTCGTCTCCTCCCACAAATACATCAAAAATACATATATGTGTGCAACAGTTCTCATAGAATACCTACTGAGTGCTGGCAAAAGATCTCATACAACCAAAAAGGCAAGAAAGATCACTAGGTAACCAGGTAGGATGAAAGAGAGAGAAAAAAAAAAAAGGAATTGAGACAGGACCTGTGCCCCTGGGTGGGAACTGTGAAAGAAGAAAAGTTCTCTCACCCTGGGAGCCCCCTTCACTGGCTGGGAGATCAGCTGGGATAGATAGGGAGCTTCGAAGGCTCAGGGGAGAGTGCAGCCACCCACTTGTGGAAGGCAGAACCATATAGCACAGATGGTCCTTGCCGCCTTGCTGCACTCCCCAGCACAAGAGACACGTGTGCTCATGTGTAGAGGGCAGGGGCTGAAACTCAGGCTTCAACCAAGGAGGGGCCTAGGGCTGGCTGCACGGAGACAGCCCAAGGGGACTGGAGTGTTGACCAATCTGCAACTGCAGGATATGCTCCAGACAGAGTCCAGGACCCCACTGTTAACCCAAAATAGCTTAAGAAGACTGAAATGTAAGACATGGTATCATAAAAACCCTAGAAAAGAACACAGGCAAAATAAATATATATGTGTGTGTGTATGTATATATATATATATATATATATTTTTTGCTAATGAGATGAGATTTTATCCTTCTCTAACATTGGACACTACAGGAATTTCTATGAAGAAGAATATTAAATATAGATAAATAGATTTCATTCTTAAGCATTATTAAGATCATATATGCAGATAGTTTCAATAGAAAGTGCAACTTATTTCATCTGAATATTTTAGCCATTGTCACTGGAATTGAAGAGCCATAGAATGCAAATGGTTTGAGAGAAGTCAGCCTTCACACCAAGCTTTGTGGCATGACTCAATACTGTTTCCAAAGTCATGGCAAAAGAATTTCATCTCTATATTTCTTGATCCTTAAACTTTTAATAGAGAATATCCTCCAACTTGACAACATCTTCATATAGCAATGATATGTTTCCAACTGTCTAACCATATCCCACTGTGATAAATATTTTTTTTTCTTTCCCTTTATGTGCTTGATCATGGGAGGGCCAATTATGGTATGGTACAAAAACTTTTAAAAAAATCTAAGTTTTTGCAAACTATTATTTCCAATGTTCTCATCTATGTAAAAATATAAGAAGTTTCAAAGACGAAACTTAACTGGCTGTGATAAAACAATACCTGTCTTTAAACTTAGCAAAATACTGTAGACCATTAGGTTTTGAATTCTAGGTAAATTTCATTTTAAGCTCTTACTGTAGCAGGAGAAAAAAAGGTACTATGAAGTGTAAGTGAGGCTCTGGAATATCCCATATTCTTACGCATTTTTAGCTGGGTCACAATTTTTAGCTGTGAAAATAATTTGACATTGTCTAGTAAAATTGTGCATTCCCAGCTACTCAACAATTCATTCTTAGGATTGTATCTTGAAGAAATTCTCAAATACATGAGGCAAGAAACAGGTGCAAAAATGTTCACAGAAACACTGTGAGAATAAAAAATTAAGAGGTATGTAAGGATCTATCAACAATAAAATAATTCAAAGAATTGTGATAAATTTATGCAGTGAAATGTTAACTACCAATAAAATGAATGCTTTTGCAGGGTCGGACACGACTGAAGTGACTTAGCAGCTGTAGCAGCAGCAGCATGAATCTACCTTGGAGTCATGAGATTAAATAGGGAAATAAGATATGGAAGACTAAATACAGTAAAATTCCATTTATATAAAATTTAAATATGTACCATAAAAAAATACATTAATTTAAAATAAAGACATAGATAAAGTTACATAAAAATTGGGAGTTTCCTGGTGGTCTAGTAGTTATTAGGACTCAGCTCTATCACTGCCAGGGCCCAGGGTCCATCACTGGCTGGGGAACTAAGATCCTGCAAACTGTGTGGCATGGCCAAATTAAGGGAAAAAAAAAAAAAGCTTAGAGAAAAGATTAAGGTAAACTAAAAGTTATATAATTGTGAATTCATGGTAAGTGAGAATGGTTGATGGAACCAGGATGGGACAAGGAGGGGCTTTCAAGATATTCTGGTAATACTTTGTTTCCTAACCTGAGTGGCAGGAATGGAAGTGTTCAATTTTTATTACTGATTTCAGTTTATAATCCATAATAAATGTTTTACTATTTTGTGCATATCAAATATTAAATTTAAAATAATTTAAAACATGGAGTTATAAAGGAAAAGAAAGAAGTAAGTGAGAGAGGAAGGAAAAAGCATGGACAAATAAAGATGAAATATAATGACCAAGAGAGGAGTAAATTAGTTGAGCAGTCTGAGCAAACAGAAATCCCAAAGGGAAAGCTGAAAATAACAGGAAAATGTTGGTCATGCTGACATATTAATAATAACATTAAAATGATGATGACAATGGTGATATGGTAGTTAATGTTTATGGAGTAGTAGTTATTCTCCAGACAGTGTTCTCAGTTTATGTACGTTAATGCATTTAATCATTTCCAAAACTTCATGGGATAGGTCTACTATTTCCATTTTTCACATTGCTAAACTAAGCAAACAAAATCTGAGTAAACTTGAAAAGGTTTCATGTTGATAAGTGGCAGAAGGGGGATTTTAATCCCATTCCAGATGGGCTGCTTCCTTCTTCCTTGGTTGTTTTAATTGAGGTCTAATTGACATTTAACCTGTCAGTTTCAGGTATATAGCATAATGATTCAATATCTGTATTTATTGTAAAATGATCATCACAATAAGTCTAGTAAACCATCTGTTTACCATAGTTATAAATTTCTTAACATCATAAAGTCTTCTAGAACCTCCCTCAATCTGTCCTAGACTCTACTAGGTCATTTATGGGAATTTTGTTTGGTCTAATAGATTTTGGCGATGGCTCCCCACTCCAGTACTCTCGCCTGGAAAATCCCATGGATGGAGGAGCCTGGTGGGCTGCAGACCATGGGGTCGTGAAGAGTCAGGCATGACTGAGCGACTTCACTTTCACTTTTCACTTTCATGCATTGGAGAAGGAAATGGCAACCCACTCCAGTGTTCTTGCTCCCAGGGACGTGGGAGCCTGGTGGGCTGCCGTCTATGGGGTCGCACAGAGTCGGACACGACTGAAGTGACTTAGCAATAGATTTTAGGCAGACTGTGTGAGAGGCTATAAGATTGAAAGTCTGTTCAAGCTTCTATTTTCACCTTTTAAGAAAAAGTTTCTTGCCCCTTCTCAAGACTAGTCATCTTCATGAGATACTGAGTTTGGGATCTGTAGCAAAGGTATTAGATCACTTATAATAAAGGCATTCTTGTGCATTACTGCATTTCTCTCTATTTCAATTCCTTCTTCTGAAACAAAGAGTAAGTCTTATGTGATGTATAGGGTTTTCTGTGTGTCACATAATCTTTCATTAAAGATTAAAATTGGATAAAACTATTTCCCATAATTTTATCTCAGTCTTAACTAAAAGCTTACTCAGGATGATGCCAAGCTTAGAGATTTATACACAGGAACGATTACAAATTGTTACAAAGAAGAATGACAAGGTACTATATATTTTTCCAAAATGTCACTATGTGTTGTAACTGTCTCTTATTTCTTCTATCACTGTGATGACCTTATTCTGTGGAATTATGTATGCTTATTAATATTTTATCAGTCTTGTTAGCAGAAGTCATCATAAAATTATATGTGACTCACCAAGTTGGGGAAAAATAGTCATAATAATCACTGAAACTAAGTCACCTTCTGTTTATTATTCTGTCCCGTGGTTCTACAACCCATCTACAATGGGATTAAAGGCAATGATTATGCCTTTACCAGTCTAACTTCCTCTAGAACCTAAATTCCCTCTTTAGTATTTCCTGAAAAGTGTGAATAAGAATGTGAAGCTCTAAAGAGCAAGATAGAGTAAAAACACCACGCAGGCTTTAAGTCAGTGACCTCTGCTTATTTTTAGCTCTGTTATTTGACAGTGTGCCTTGCTAAACAAGTTTCATAATTCCTGTTTCCCTCAACAAATCGTTTAAACTTAGTTTCAATTTCCTCACCTGTGTAAGGAAAATAAAGACCTCCTTCATATGGTGGGTATGAAAATTCGGTGAGATGATATATATATATATATGTAGATATATAGGTGAATAGACATAGATCCGCAGAGTCGGACAAGACTGAGCGACTGAACTGAACTGAACTGAACATATAACACAGTGTATGACTTGAATTCTTGTTAGTTTCCTTTGTTGTTGTTGTTCGGTTGCTCAGTCATTTCTGATTTTGCGACCTCATGAACTGCAGCTCTCCAGGCTTCCTTGTTCTTCACTATCTCCCAGAGTTTGCTCAGACTCACGTCCATTGACTCGGTGATGCTATCCAACCATCTGTCATTCCCTTCTCCTCCTGCCCTAAATCTTTCCCAGCATCAAGGTCTTTTCCAATGATTCGGCTCTTCACATCAGGTGGCCAAAGTATTGGAGTTTCAAGCTCAGCATCAATCTCTCCAGTGAATATTCAGGACTGATTTCCCTTAGTTTGGACTGGTTGGATCTCCTTGCAGTCCAAGGGACTCTCAAGATTCTCCTCCAACAGCACAGTTCAAAAGCATCAGTTCTTTGTTGTTCAGCTTCTTTATGGTCCAACTCTCACATTCATACATGACTCCTGGGAAAACCACAGCTTTAACAATACAGACCTTTGTTAGCAAAGTAATGTCTGCTTTTTAATATGCTGTCTAGGTTTGTCATAGCTCTTCTTCAAAGTAGCATGAGTCTTTTAATTTCATGGCTTCAGGCACCATCTACAGTGATTTTAGAGCCCCCCCCCCAAAAAAAATAGTCTGTCACTGTTTCCACTGTTTCCCTATCTATTTGCCATGAAATGATGGGACCGGATGCCATGATCTTTGTTTTTTGTAAGTTGAGTTTTAAGCCACCTTTTTCACTCTCCTCTTTCATCTTCATCAAGAGGCTCTTTAGTTCCTCTTCACTTTCTGTCATAAGGGTAGTGCCATCTGCATACCTGAGATTATTGATATATCTTCTGGCAATCTTGATTCTAGCTTGTGCTTCATCCAGCCTTACATTTCACATTGGTGTACTCTGCATATAAGTTAAATAAGCAGGGTGACAATATACAGCCTTAACGTACTCCTTTCCCAATTTGGAACCAGTCCATTGTGCCATGTCCAGTTCTAACCGTTGCTTATTGACCTACATACAGGTTTCTCAGGAGGCAGGTCAAGTGGTCTGGTATTCCCATCTCTTGAAGAATTTTCCACAGTTTGTTATGATCCACAGAGTCAAAGGATTTAGCATAGTCAATAAAGTAGAAGATGTTTTTCTGGAATTCTCTTGCTTTTTCTATGATCCAGTGGATGTGGGCAATTTGATCTCTAGTTCCTATGCCTTTTCTAAATTCAGCTTGAACATCTGGAAGTTCTCGATTCACATACTGTTGTAGCCTGGCTTGGAGAATTTTGATCATTACTTTGCTAGCATGTGAAATGAGTGCAATTGTGCGGTAGTTTGAAAATTCTTTGGCATTATCCTTCTTTGGGATTGGAATGAAAACTGAAAAGGCAAATAGATTAGTTTCCTTAACTTCCATTAATTCATTTAGATTTTCCCACCATAGTAACTATATGTAACCTCAACATCTCTAAAATTATNTCCAGGCAATAACACTGGAGTGGGTTGCCATTTCCTTCTCCAATACATAAAGGTGAAAAGTGAAAGTGAAGTCGCTCAGTCGTGTCCAACTCTTTGTGATCCCATGGACTGTAGCCCACCAGGCTCCTCTGTCCATGGGATTTTCCAGGCGAGAGTACTGGAGTGGGGTACCATTGTCTTCTCCAGAAATTCTCCTTTAGAGTTACATAAAGTAGATTTGAGAAACAGCTAATAATAAGACTATGTTTAAAGCACTCTTTGTTAATAATGTTTCTTGTTGATTATTGTTCTTACAAATTTATTTTCATGGTAAATTAAATAAAATATCATAATCATTTCATTTCAGAGTGAAATGGTTGCAGTGACTAAAATCTGTACTGACTTTCCTTAACAAAAATAATTTCTCATAGAGCTTGGAAATCTCCTTTCAAGGTGATAACTAGTTCAGCTGATAAATCAATTTTTGATTAGAACAAACAAATATTTGTTACCTCTCAATGGGAGTGGAAATGCCACTCCCATTGAGGTTGTGCATTTGAATATACTTCTTAATTAACCTAATGTAATAAATTTGATAACAGTATTTTAAGCTAAGTAGGGGAGGGAGGTGGTTTCGAGGGTACATGTTTGGGGAAGAGTGAGGTCTTTGACATATTCCAACTCTCATACTGAAGGGTGACCTTCCAACTTGGCGTCACATGTTGCTAGAGCTATTATAGGGGCATGCCAATATCAGTTAATTTGAAACACGAAAGGAAGCAGGAGATCTGATGGCAATTTAGCTCAGGAATTGGTATTAAGGGTATCACCTGGTAGCAAAACTCCCTTACTGAATCATTCCTCTCACTAGGGACCAAGATAATACACCAGTGTTGGCAACTTTGCTCTGGGTTTATCAACTTACAGAATTTGTATTCAGTATGTCATCCCCTTTATTTTTCCCTGACTCACCTCACATCACTTCCCACTTACAAACATTTAATTTGTGAGTAAGCAGCAGAATTTTCCTGACCAGCGAGATCACTATCACTTGTGAATTTGTTAGACATGGAGATTCTCAGGCCCCATTCTGGTCTATGGAATCAAAAATTCAGGGCTTGGAACCATTTATGTTTTAACAGGTCTTCCAGGTGTTTATGATGCCTAATCAAATTTGAGAACCACTGATTTGTGTGAATGGTACAGTACCTTCAGTGTTACCACTATAGTTTTCTCCTGTCATTAGGATTTTTTTTCTCCATAACATCTCAGTCCAGCCACTATCTCAGGAAACTGATTATGGACTGAATATGTCCTTTGAAATTGCTTAGGAGGGATAAATCCTCTTCTGTATGAATTCATACCTCCCAGGAATTGATCTTGGCTCTTAGGAAGATATTTAGAAGAAATTTCAGTTATGCCAGATTTACTTTGAAGGTGAAGGTGAAGTCGCTCAGTCGTGCCCGACTCTTTGCGACCCCATGGACTGTAACCTACTAGGCTTGTCCGTCCATGGGATTCTCCAGGCAAGAATATTGGATTGGATTGCCATTTCCTTCTCCAGGGGATCTTCCCGACCCAGGGATCAAACCCGGGTCTCCCGCATTGAAGGCAGACGGTTTAACATCTGAGCGACCAGGGATGCCCATAGATTTACTTTAAATATACAGAATACCAAATTTTGATTAGTTTTTCTTGCATGTAATACTTTTGGTTCATTTATCTTCTGTTTTGCTTCTTACATAATACAGCCATAGAGTGTCTNGGTTTAACATCTGAGCGACCAGGGATGCCCATAGATTTACTTTAAATATACAGAATACCAAATTTTGATTAGTTTTTCTTGCATGTAATACTTTTGGTTCATTTATCTTCTGTTTTGCTTCTTACATAATACAGCCATAGAGTGTCTTTCACAGCCCAGATACTTAACTAAAGGTGGTATTTTGTATAAAATTTGCAATGTTGTAAATACACATACACACACACATAATTATATAGCAGAGTAATTCAGGTAAAGTTGATATGCCATTCACCCATGTAAAATGTACTATTCAGTGGTTTTTAGTATATTTACAAAGGTGGCTGCCATAACCACAATCAATCAAATGTTCTACACAATCAAATGTTCTAAATCTTAGATTACTCCAAAAGAAACCCCATACCAATTTGCAGTCACTCCCATTTCACCTAACAACCTACTGAAGTCTGAAGTGGCAGTAATGTACTTCTTCAATGGATGTGCTTATTTTAGACATGTCATGTATTAATACATAGAATTAAATTATGTAGCCTTTTGTGACTGGCTTCTCTCACTTAACATATTTTCAGGGTTTATACATGTTTAGTATGATCAGTACTTCAGTAGTTTTTATTGTCAAATAATATTTCATTGAATGGATACACCACTTTTTATGTATCTGTTTTTCAGTTTACATTTGGCTTGTTTCTGCTTTTTGGCTGTTATAAATATTGCTGCTCTGAACACTTCAGGTACATGTTTTTCTGCAGACATGTTTTCATCTCTTTTGGAGAAATACCTGGAAGTTGAGTTGCTGGGCATATGGTAACTCTAAGCTTAACCTTTTCCAAAGCTGTTGCCCATCCGCAGTGTAATTTACAATGGTTTTTGACCTGGTATTCTGGATAATTTTCAAGTTCTAAAACTTTTAGTACCAAAGGGCATGCTGTTCTTTGCCTTAAGGCTAGAAAATAAGTGGATGTCGCATCTAATGTATGTATCACCTACACACACACACACACA
>SJYV01031192.1:199173-248330 GCA_006410875.1 Neotragus pygmaeus | reverse complement strand
TTTTTTTTTTTTTTTGGTGTGTGTGTGTGTGTGTGTATGTGGGACCATATCCTTTAAATGGTGAATTATATGGTTTTTTAATTATCAGTAAAGCTATTAAAAAGAACAAAAATTGGGGGAAATAAAGACCTTATCATATATTTCCAGTACCTATTTTTTCCCAGTCATATTTGCCTACCAAAATTGACCCTTGGAAATCCCTGATTTATTGAGATAATTTTTAACTTAATTAATTTCGGGCTGTGCTGAGTCTTCATTGCCTTCCCTGGGTTTTCTCTGGTTTTGGTGAGCAGGGGTGACTCTCCAGTTGGGCTGCTCATTATAGTAGTTTCTCTTGTTGAGGAGCACAGGTTCTATTGGTATGCGATTCTTAACCACTGGACTACCAGGGAAGTCCATAACCTGGCTACTTTTAAAGTAGAAAAAGAAAAAAAACAAAAGAATTCATTTTTTTTAATATTTTTGTACATTCATGAAGATGATGTATCATATTTGTTTAGCAATAACAATTTTAGATGATTAAATATTGAAATCAGTGATTTGCCCTACTCTTTTGTGTCATGAATGCTCCGAGTTTCATTCTCAGTTTTGGCCTTTATGTTTCTGTCTCTGCTCTACTTCTTCTTTGCATTGTGTTCATCTGTGTTACAGGAATAAACCCATTCTTCCTTTCACATTGCTCTTCTTCATGCATCCATTTTTCTCCTCCCTGGATAATTTCTCTTTGCACCCCTTGATTTTTTTCCCCACTTTTCTCCTTGTTACTTAAAAAAAAGAAAGTCCCTCTTGTGGTATTGTGTTAAAGACAGTCAACTATTGTATGTGGGGGAAGAAAAAAAGATCAAAAGAAGGGGTGGAGAAGGGGCGGAGTGGGGCTGGTTGGTTGACTTGGGGAAGAAAAGGGGAAAGAAAAGNCCTTGTTACTTAAAAAAAAGAAAGTCCCTCTTGTGGTATTGTGTTAAAGACAGTCAACTATTGTATGTGGGGGAAGAAAAAAAGATCAAAAGAAGGGGTGGAGAAGGGGCGGAGTGGGGCTGGTTGGTTGACTTGGGGAAGAAAAGGGGAAAGAAAAGGAGAACTTCGTTCTGTTCCTGAACAGGGGTAAATCATGGACATTTGTTGAGGTTTGAATTGAAGTTTTGTCACCAAGTTGTAACTAAGTTTATGATGACAGTTCATCTTTGATAAGTATTTTGTTGTAATTGAAAGGGAAACATTGTACACATTTTGAGGGAAAAAAAATAAATTTAAAGGAATAAGTAGGAAATCCAAAAGTACTCTCATAATCTTTTGAAAACCATCAGGTCTTGAATATAAAGAATTTTTAGATACTAACAGAGAAAGATACAGAGATGAGTGAATCTACATAGTCCTCTCAACCAAAACATGCTTGTTTTTAATACAAATGACTACTACTCACATGAATGACATAATTAAAGTATTTCACTCTCAATGGCAGCTAGATTATGAAATGTTATTAAAATATTATAAAAACAAAGATCTTTATTTTGAAGTTATTCATTTGATATTTTAAAGTTATGCATTTAACTTACAAAAAACTAATCTGCATGTATTCTGACAGCATTAATTCTATCCATAAAATGAATGAGATCCTGGCAAAAGATAGATTGATCTCTGTGTAACAGAAAGACTGGCAGTAATGTCCAGGTAATAAATAGGCTCAGCTTGAAACTCAGAATTTAGTTTACCATTTTACTTTGGTCTATCATCACCCAGTTGGCAAATTTATGAAATCAATTCTCTTCTTCTAGCTGGTTATGGACATTCTGAGAGTACCATATTCTTTATGAACAAGCCTTAGAATAAAATTTAAGGAATTTGAATAAGAAAGAAAAATCAATTTATATAAATTCTGGTTGTATACAGTGCAAGCTATCTTTAGTATTGTTCTCTTCTTAGTTTTAGAGGTATAAAATGTTGAAATATTACTGATTTAATTATGAAAAAACAATAGAATATTTGACAGCATATGACAATATCCTTCAGTCTATTAGGCATTACAGTATTTCTTCCCCAAATTACCATAAACCCTATTATATCCCACCATCTTATATATCTTGAAAAAAATGCTGTTATTATATAAAAATGTTTTCCAATGTTTCCTGATACCCAAATTAGAAGTTTATATCTCCCATTTGTAATAAGGGAGTAAAAAAGACATCATATAATTGTACTTTGTCAATGGAATATGGGATTTTTAACTCCCAAGTTTATCTTCTTTGTACTAACAGTTGGCATTTTAATCATCTAAATCTATAATATGTGGCTCCAAACTCAAATGATTTATCTTTTATTTTCTATCCCATGCTTATTTCAGCAGAAATTCCTAGCAACACCCTTTTGTGGTGCTTTTGTGGACACTCATCTAATTAATTATGTTATGTGTACAGAAAGTGAATTTGATTCCTAACATATCCAAATGTTTATAGAAATATGCTAGGTTATAATCGTGTTTTATTATATAAAGTATATTTAAAAACCTAGTGTCAGAAAAATAATATAAAAAATGATTTTTCCTTTCTTTCTCATGGAAGACTATACCCATGAAATTAAAAAACAACAAAGAAAGAGCACCAAGGGTTATTAGCTTTGATTATTTCAAATGTTACTATCTATTTCTTATTAAACACTTCACATTGTGTTTTGTTGTTAGTGAATACTTAGATAAATAACTGAATTGTCTACATTCCTTTGTAGGCCTAAGTAAATGGATTCTATATACTTTGTGCTATAAATTATAGTCCAAACAACAAACTCCACCTCTATTTATAGAGAAGGATCTTACTATGAAATCTAGATTTTGGAGTCTGAGTTTTGCTTTTTTTTAATGGAAAGTCATACTATAGATGCTGACTTTTTCTGACATGTGTTTGAGTTTAATAGTGGAGGAAGAAGAAGAGCAAAAATAAAACAAAAATGAATGAAAAATTCTATGATTAGCAGAGACTGAAAAATAGAATGGCCTAAAGCTATTGCTTGTTGAAGATACAATGGTATTTTAAATACAACAGCTTATTTTTCTACATACTTAAGTTAGCATAAATTTGCTAGCAGGAGACTCTGGTGGGCAAATGATATACTTTTAACTGTTACTTTGTGTCCATTTTAGAAAAGGTATTTCCTCAAAATCTTAATGTGGTTATCTGTCAACAGGTGTATTATTTAGGCCAAGGAAAAATGTCTTCTAAATATTTGTCTTGATGTTAGGAAATATTTGACTGTATTTGTTCTTGTTCATCTAAGTGTCTGTTCCATGTTGCTTTGTATCATGGCCTCTATATGCTGCTTCAGTTTAAAAGTACTGAATGTGAACGCTGACTTAAAAACCACTACACACTCTCTTAACCATTCTTCTGGGAAATGATGCTTCTGAGTTGCTTTCTTTAGTATTCCCATCTCCTGAAAACATTCCCCAAGGACACAAATAGCGGAAGCTTTCTTTCCATTTGTCTTTAATTTTGCTTTCCTCAGCACACATCTGTACAAGGCAGCATGACAGGACCTCAAATCAGAATATTTCTGATGTGATTCTTCCATATATATTGATCTTAGAACCANTAGAAGTGATATAATTATTCTTATTTGGGCTTAGCAATTTTAATTTGCATACTATATATAGAACAAACTGTACCTTATGATAAAATATGAACTAATATATTAGATTGTAAAATAAAACCTAAAAATGATGAACATTAATAAATCCCTTTCTCAGATCTTTGATTTGTTTTCATCAGCTTCATCACATGACAATATTTTTCCACAGGTGTATCTTTAAAGTATGCAACAATAGATACATTTTCCCAGATAAGTTGTAACATATTAAATTTAGTGGGTATATGTGTAGTTGTTTGGATTGGCATTTGAATATACATTAGACAGGTTGAAATGAATATAGTCTCAACATTTTGGAAAGGTAGAAGAATCTAAGCTTATTATGGTTTATAAAAGGAAATAAAATGTGCCTTTATTATTTTTCTTTGACTTTCACCAATTTTAATTTAAAAAAGAAATATAAAATCAGACAGAGACTATAACAAATTGTTCATTGTGAAAATAGGTAAAATTTTACCATTCTCTTCCTTCAAAGAAATCTCGCTTTGTAGACAACTTTCCAATATTTCTCCTACACTGATACTTTGTAAGGTTTGCAGAACATAAATAACAAATGCAAATTATGTATTCAAATTTACTGTTTATATTTAAAAGTATATATTCATAAGAAATAACAGTGCACTTAGAAATTTAAAAATCAATACAGAAATTATGCCCATAACAAACTGTATTATTTAATGTGTTCTCTGAAGTATCACTATATACAACACATACACAGAAATTTCTTGTTAGTTTTCAGTACTGGTGCTAATATCCAAGAAAGTAATCTGTTCTTCTGAATTCATATCTTGTACCTAATGTGTATCTTTAAGCTGTTGAGAACCTTAAAGTGGAGATTTGATTGGTTAAATTGAAATATTTTAGGCAACTGTCCAGTATGTTGATTTCGTTCAGTGTATTCCATGTGTGGACATAATCAACCCTCACATGAGCATATTTGGATGAAAGTTTGGGGAAAAAAATCAGAATTTGTTTCAGTATTTCTAAAAAGCAACATTTCATTGCTATTCAGGTGACAGCTTCCATCATTTGTAATAAAAGAACTGTCTGTCATAGTATTTCAAAAAGCATGTAAGTTGCTGGTAATGTGTAACTGATCTCTGTTCTATGACATCTATTGCATGTTTACCTAAGGCATATGGTATGTATCAGGCACTGTGTCACACTGTGTCAACCAGTCTTTCTTTTCCTGGACTATTTCTGCATTGTACTACAACTGTTCCCTAGGCTTTCATATGGTGGCTTTCCAATAAACTTGAAACAGCACCGAGATATTCAACCATGTAGCTTACACATGGTTTGTTTTCTTCTGTGTGCACAAAACTTGGAAATTACTGTATCATTATTGTTCACAGAGTTTAAGGGAAAAAATGATTGACTTCAGTGTCAGTTGAGATGAAAATGGTAGCACTTTGTGAAAAACACTGTATTTACCATCTTTTTTTTGAGGGTTTAAAATATATTAGCATTGCATCATTATATATTTTGTATAGTTTACCATTATAATATTGTATTTAATACATAGTATTTTGTGTCTGTCTATATCTTTATGTATCTATTTATCTCTATATGTGTGTATACGCACCCGCTTTTTTTTTTCTTAATTCTTCAATTGGCTTATTAGAGTAGAAGAACCTCAGTAAGATAAGTTTATTAACAAAGGTGCATGCTGAAAGCTCCCTGACAGTCTACACTGTTCATAGGGAGTGAATCTCATTCAGAATATTTTTATAACAGCAGCATTTAAAAATATTTCATGAAGAGAATCAGATGAACGATTCAAAATGTTCAGGTCCTGTTAGACAAGTTATTAACACAATTGACGAGTGAAAAAGAAATGCGGTTTTGAAGATAGGTTTACTGTCTTTTAGACAAAACGAAGGAAGAGATTATTGCACTTGAACTGTTGAGTGCTTATTAAAAGGTCTTTGCATCTAAGCAATTTTATTTCTACCATTTAGACATAGGATACTTGAAATTTTTAAGAATTAAACATTTGGCGCACCATGTTTTATTGTTGAAGGATAAATGTGCACAGGTTTAAAAATTTTGTTCGTGAAACCTAAACTTCTTTCTTATAGGCTTTATATAATTTGTGGTAATTGAATTCCATTGCTCCTTTAAAATTTGCCATTTACATAGAATCTAACAAGATCTTAAGGAGAAGATTGACATTGTGGCCTCAACAAACTGGCACACTTTTACCATTAATTTCAATAATACAGAATCAGGCTGTTATGTATGAAGCAATATTTAAAGGTCTCTTTGAATATGAATGTGGGATATTTCTGGCTCAATGTTATTTTAACATTTGCTTCTGCTGATTTTTTTTTTAACCATATGCTTCTGTTGGATTAAAAAAATTAGGATACATTTAAAATTCTATATCATAAATGGAAGAACAACTTAAGCTAGAAATGATAGCAATGGAAAATAATGGTGTTGCCCATTTTAAATGATTCAGATTTGGGAATAATCTGTTTATCTGAAGTTCTTTTCCCTGAGTACTTAAAATTTTATTGCAGTAGTCTCCTGGCAAATTATGAAAAACACTTCCTGTATTCTTTTATTCAGATAATTAGTTGCCAATTTTTCTTTCTCTCTTCCTTACCACCCCCCCCAAACACAATTAGTATTAGTCATACTTGATTTTTATTTGTACATAATGTCAAATCAATTGGAGAAAAAAGTTTTTGTTTTCCATCAGGTTACCTGTAACCAGACCTTAATTTTGGGTCCTTCAGACTTGAATTTTCACTCTCTGTTGCAGGGGAACTTTTACTACTCGATATTTCTCTGTGTGGGGATATTGTTTAGAGGTTTCGATGCATAGATAAATCTGTGATACATTATAAGTACTTTCATCAGAATTGTCAGATGGTTTGGACTATTGTTGCTTTTGACATTTGCCTATATACTCTGGGACTAATTGGGGAAAGAGGGAGAAGAGCTGATGAGATTGTTCTCTCACTAAGATACATACTGTCAGGCTATATAAAAGGATTGTCAGACATTACTAATGTTTTATTTTGAGGGTCAAAGGAGGAATGGCTCAGAAAAATGAATGCACTTAGGCATATGGGGAAAAAAAAATCTGTTTTAAAAAAGTAATCAAAAGGCGTTGTGGTGAATATGCTGTGAGGAATGGTATGTATTTAAGTGAAGGCAGACAAAGGGAACCCTCAGATATATGAGGTGTGAAATTACATTAAAGATGCGAAAGGTGGCAGTTGATTATTTTATTTTGTTTTCTTCTCCCTCCCCCCCATTTTCCATATGAGCTTGGTTATCCTGGAAATGCTGTTTACTTCACATATTTGATTTTACTGACCTAAATATTCCTATATTGGAAATTCATCTGAGAAACCAAAAACAATAACATTGTCTAGATTTAAAAAAATAGAAGCAATTAAACATTCTTTTACTTTTTAATAGAACCGTGGGAAAATGGGGTTCATTGGATAAGACATTGGTGTAATACTTGATCAAAAGCTTAAATACTAATAATCAAGAAAATTATCTTAGTAAATTTCTTCCATTAGACTATAAGAAATGAAATATCTTGAAGGTTATAGGCTTCTAGATAGTACACTGAAGACTATTTAGACCTGATAGTACAGCTTATTTTTTAACAATAATTTTGATTTATGCTGTCTCTTTTAAGAATTTCACAGATTTTTAACATCAAATGTAATTTAATTTAACAATTAATGCAGTTACTGTTATCCAGAGCAAATTAGATACTTCACTCAGTTACCTGCTGGGAGTCCAGATTGGGGAAGAGGATACCCAAGGAAGACATTCCCAACTCTAGGCTGCCTGGAGCAGTGGAATCTAGCAGAGCATGACCAGGGAAAAACACACAGTGTGGGGAAGAAGTACCCATGGGTTGTTTCACGTCAGGCATGGGACTCCTGGGCGTGAAGAGAGGTTGAGACGGAACCGTCAGTCTGAGGCTAGGTTATACAATTTTTGCATCAGAGTTATCTTCTCACATGACCTGAAGGGGAGTTGGGCAGGGTGGTAGCCCAGCTCTGTTTTCTCAAACAGATTTGGTTTTCATCCTAAGACTTTGTAATTAAAAATGAAAATCATGGGTTTTAAATCATAATATGTGGAGGATGGATTAAAGAGGACCATTATTCAAAGGGACAGTGGGAGCAGTTAGTAGACTCTTGCAGCATCCCAGAGTGCGAGATGCCGAAAGACTGAACAGGGACAGTGGGAAAGCAAAGCCGGGATGAAACGCAAAGTCGAGGCACATATTCAGGTGCTGTTGGTTACAGGGTGGGGCAATCAGGAAGAGAGGAGTGTTAGAGAGGGCCCTAAGGTCTTCATTTGTTAAATGTTACTTATCTCTGACTGTGCCGAGTCTTCACTGCTGTCCGTGGGCTCTCCAGGTGTGGTGAGCGGGGGCTGCTCGTTGTTGCAGTTGCAGGGGCTTTGGTCTCAGAGCATGAGCTCTAGGGTACACAGGCTTCAGGAGCTGTGGTGCATGAGCTCCAGAGGGTGGGCTTCAGTAGTTGTGGCCCGTGGGCTTACTTGCCCCATGGCATGTGGGAATCTTCCTGTACCAGGGATTGAACTTATGTCCCTCGGATTCTTAACCACTGGACCAGCAGGAAAGTCCTCCAAGCTCTTTAAAAGGTAATGAAGAAAGAATAGCAAGTTGATGGTGAGCGAGGTAACATGCTCGCTGTTGGGCATTTTGACATTGAGGCATCTCTAGAGATGACTATGAAGCTATTAGGAATACCTATCTGAAGGGGATTTGGAGGCAAAATGAGTATCTTTGAAAATGGCTCCTTCCATTTACTTAGAAAATACCTATTTAGTATCTTTTATGATAGGCACTGTGAATTTCAAAAAGATGAATCTTGATCCACAGTTTCATTTTGCAGAGAGGTTGACAGTGGGCCCTTTAAGGAAGTCACCAGACCTTTGCTGACATGACAGCAATTTCAGTAGCATGTTTTGGATGTAAGCATGGCTTCCGTACCTTGAAGAGTTGGTGTGTGTGAGGTAGTTGCTCAGTCATGTCTGACTCTGTGGCTCCATGGACTGTAGCCCTCTAGGCTCCTTTGTCCGTGGGATTTCCCAGGCAAGGCTCCTCTGTCCATTGGATTTCCCAGGCAAGAATACTGGAGTGGGTTGCCTGTTCCTTCTCCAGGGGATCTTCCTGACCCAGGGATTGAACCTGGGTCTCCCACATTGCAGGCAGATTCTTTACCATCTGAGCCACCAGGGAAGCCGTGAAGAGTGAGAATATGAAGGCAGCAAGTGCCGATTCTTTCTAGGAACTTGGCAGTGTGAGGAAAGGGAGAGTGATAGCAACTTTAGAGGAAGATGGAAGGGATTTGGGAGTTAATAGGTTACTTGGGATTGCAGGTAGTAGAAAACTACAGGAGTATCTTGAACCAAAAAGAGAAATATTTTTCAAAGGTAGCGAAATTGGATGCTCAGTCATGGGAATCAGCAGAAGGAATATGCCCCCAGTTGCAGAAAGGGGTGGAGCTGTTATCAGGATCATCTCTTGTTGTAGCCTCTGGTTTTCTTTGACTGGTTACTCTTTCCTTTGCCTGCTAAGGCTT
The DNA here is from genome assembly GCA_006410875.1 of Neotragus pygmaeus. Lineage (NCBI taxonomy): Eukaryota > Metazoa > Chordata > Mammalia > Artiodactyla > Bovidae > Neotragus > Neotragus pygmaeus. The sequence continues at coordinate 239,106 of SJYV01031192.1, read as the reverse complement.
TATCTGCTTCCTGGAGCTCATTTTGTTGAATGGCTGTAAGGATTTACATTTTTTTCCCATTGAAACTTTGAACCAGCTTGAGACTAGAATCCTAGTCCAAAACATAGCCTGCTAAAGAAGATGTGTTGGTAATCTGAATATGGGTCAGTTAGTCATCAATAGCCCATTCATTTGAGATCAGGAGATGGGATTTAAAAAGGTTTCGGTTGCCTCAGCTTGGGTCACTTCTCACATCCTGGTCAAATCTCGTTAGGAGGTATTGCATTGCAACAGGCCAATTGCTAGTACCATGGATAGAGGAAGAGGCAATTCTTAGAAAAAGGGCATCTGCTGGGTGGGAGAGGTTGTAGAGACAACTAAATAAGTGTTACCAGAGGGAAATTTGAGCATATCAGAGGAGACCAAATGGCAGAGGGATGAAAGGAATGAGAGAGGCCATGATTGATGGGTGAATGTTCTGACCAAGGCAGGTGAGAAAGGGATCAAGACTAAAAACAATGTCTTACAAAGTAACTTTTGAAATATGAAACAGCCCTGAGAATTAAAACAGTTGGTTGCAATATAGGATAGATGCACTTTTTAATAAACTGGAGATGTTTTTGGAGGATTGTTCCAAATTATATATTCCAGTCTCAAGAAGACATGACATTCAGAAATGTAATAAATGCACATTAGTAATGTTCACATTTTGAGATCTACAGACCAGAGTTTTTTTTTTTTCTTGGTAGTAACAAGACTTTAGTATGTCACTGTGTTTCCTTTGGACACAGCAATGTTCGTTTCTTTTTCTTTTCTTTCTTTTTAAAGTAGAGATGATCATCCTGAAGATCTGTGTAGTTTTGCAAAATGTCATTGGTTTTAATAAGTGTATATGCTTATGATAGAAAGATGTTTCATAAACATCAAGGAAGAGGAAACAAAAAAAGCAAGTAGTTCTTGTTTGGGGCAATTTACCATTATTCACTTACAGATTTTTTTGGCAGATAGGAACAATTTATGGAGAAGGCAATGGCACACCACTCCAGTATTCTTGCCTGGAAAATCCCATGGACAGAGGAGCCTGGTGGGCTACCGTCTATGGAGATGCACAGGATTGGACATGACTGAAACGACTTAGCAGCAGCAGCAGGAACAATTTATAGCTGGTTTACAGCCCTGCTCTGCCTGTGCTTCCCTCCACCTCCCAACCCCATGTCCATTCTTTAGCAGAGGCCGGAAATTTGAATTGAAACAAGATTGTTTAAAAAAAAAAAGTGCATTTGATAACACAGCAAACCACTGACAGAATATTCCAGCAGAGCATGTCCCTGGTCAACCCATACAGAGGCATCTCAGGTCTCATGAAGGTCTGAAAAATCACTGGTAACTGCTATCTCAGCAGTTCTCTGAGTTTCCGAGATGACTGAATGAATGGTTAGGATCACAAATGCTGGCAGATCTAAGAATCAGTCTTGATCTCATTGGTCCCACGGCAGTGTGAAAAAACTACCCTTGTGGTCTGTAACAAGAGGAGAATCAGGGTGCATATTTATTTCCATTTTGTGACTTTACTCTTTTTTTCTCTTTTCTGTAGGTAGTCACAGTTTGTGGGAACTAATTTTGATATCTCTACCTGCAGAATGTCTGGACACTAATAATTACTCACAGCTATCTTTCAGTTATTGTGATATTGCTTTCTATAATTTAATTTTTGGGCTCTCGAATGCCAGGCACTGTGAATTAATACTCTGCTTATTTTTTAATCCTTCTAACCTTTAAGTCACTCCCCTAAGATAAGTATTATCCCTATTTTATAGGTGAGGAATGTTAAGTTTTGAGTATGAAGGAGTTTTCTGACTTTTTTTAGGAATCAAGTTTGACCCCAAACAGCATGATTTTAGAGTCCTACGCTTACCTGCTATACTTTGCTGCCTTTCCCTGGCAGTAACCTAGATGTCTTTGCATCCATTATTTTACCTGTTCAATTTGTAGCTGGCTGCGTATTCTAGCAAGGAGGCCAAGGGGGAAAAGGAGTCAGTGTAAAGTAGAGCAGAATTAACAGTAAGTCCAGTTCCTCTATCTGCAGATCAAGGGTAATATTAAGCTAATCTTGAATCATGGTATTCCATTATGGGTATCACATGAGAGGATGTGTTGGGAACCTTGAAGGACCATTTTAGAGCCAGGCTTTATTATTTGTACCACATATTATTTTTTCTGCCTTCAAGAGGTCATGAATTGATGCCTAAGGGTTAGTGAGTTAGATTATTGTACTACTACATCATTTGGGTCAATAGAAAAAACTAAAATGAATGAGAAAAGGGATGCTTAGCTGGCCTTAAAAATGTCTCTTCTTACAAGCTGTGTAGCCTTAAATGATAAAGAGGAAATGAAAAGAGATGCAGCGGATTCCAGTGAGGGAAGTGTTTTGTCTCTAGGTTCAGGACACAACCTATATCTTAAAAGGGACCAAAAGAAAGCAGGACCTCAAGGGATTTGATGTGCTTCATCTTGGCATTTCAGCCAGCACCTGTTGTATGAGTTCTGTGCCACAGGAGGTTGAGTCTATTTTTAAACGTCATAATTTTGCCACTGATAACCTTTCATTGTCAGAGACGGAAGTTATCAGCTTCAAGACAGAATATTTGAAAGTGAATAAAGCAGTCTATCTATGATGTTTATAGAAATAGGTCCAGACAACCCTGAAAACTGAACGAGCANGTCTATTTTTAAACGTCATAATTTTGCCACTGATAACCTTTCATTGTCAGAGACGGAAGTTATCAGCTTCAAGACAGAATATTTGAAAGTGAATAAAGCAGTCTATCTATGATGTTTATAGAAATGAGTCCAGACAACCCTGAAAACTGAATGAGCACAGAATAGTAAAATTGAGACCAGTTGCATTTTTAGCAACCAACACAGAAGTCAGAAAAAAAAAATCTGCCAAGAGCATACTGAAAAAGGCCAATTTTTTTCGTCTGACTCATCCAACTGATGATTAGTTAAACTCATTGAACCCCACCCCTTCACTTTATAATATAAATGGAGGCTAGCCTTTCACAAATACTTTCCCCATTTTGGTAGAAATAAAACACTTAAATTTCTGCTGCACATTTTTGATCGATTTATGGAGGGAAGAGATGTTTTAGATGAAACTGTGTTTTAATACCAACGACGGATGAGCACAACTTGAGGATAACCATTGAAACAGTAAGTGTTCCAGTGCCAGGAACCTGCCTTCTTATGGCAGTCATTTTGACATTTGCTACAGAAAGGAATGTGTAAAATTCTTATGATGTCTGTCACTTTAAAAATACCAACCCTTCTTTACCATTACATTAGAATTGACTTAAATTTGCATTTGTGAAAATGTTAGGAGAGAGAAACAAACGGGCCATGTGAAGCCTCAGGAGGATGGGCACAATGAGGGGTGTGCAGATTGCTCTAAATTAAACATGTAGAAAGCTTGGTTGTCTCTGAAAACACCTGATTTTCCTGTCTATGTAAATGTAGAAACCAGAATCAATTTTCATGAGGTGAAATTTTATTGTGCCTGTGTAGCTCAGTTCCCAGGGGGTTGATCCATGATGTTAAGATCTGCTAGTGAGTAATTGTTTGAAATTTATAGTAATACTTGATGGTAATAAATAAACATAGGGGCATGGTAACTCATCACAGAGCAAACCATGCATGATAATTAGATGAGGTCATTTATCTCCTTAAGTTATCAGAGGTGACGCAACCTGTCTGTGTGGTGTGTAAAAGCCAGCTGAGACCCTGGGTGTAAATGATCATGACAGAGGGGCAATTTGAAGGTTGCAAACTTTGGATTTGGTCCTATACCTGTTTTTTTTTTTTTTTTCCTGTAAGTGATTTAGATTGGCTCCTGGGATTTTCTGCTTTTATAATAAACATAAGGATCTAAAACCTGAGTTCAGAAGCTTGCTCAGAGTCTGTTTTTCAATTTCATTTTTAAGTTTTTTCTGTATTTTTCTTCTGTATTGCATTTTTATCTTTCTTCTTAATTCCAAAGAAATGCATCAACTATATATATATAAACTATAAATGTGCATAAACACACATATATACATAGTTTATAAATATTAGATATTGGTTCTGTGCTGAGTGCCATCGATGCTGTGTTCTTTGAGGTGACTATTAAGTACTTCTGAATTCTAGAAAGTGATCATTTGTGGTGTGGTTGTAGCCTTCCTCACCAGATTTCCTCATCTGAACCACAGAACAGATAATGATTTTAGTGACCATTCCAAAGGTATAGGGTGAAGTTAATAATGGATGCTTTTGAATATTAGGGCTTAATTTCCTCCTGGAATTTGCCTGGTTGGCCAATAGTGTGGGTTCAGAGATCAGCTCCACCATTTGAACAAGTTAACTCTTCCATTGCTAAAACTTCATAACGTGGTTGTGAGAATTAAGAATGCTAATTCATATTAAGCACGACACACACTCAAAAAGCACTGGAACATATAGTTTGACTAGAAGCAAGAGCCTTTAGTGGAGTCAGGTGACTTGAATTCCTTTTTGCCTCCACCAGTATCTTGTAAAGAAGAATTCCTGGCTTTAGCACTTTCTCTAATTACTCACCGCCCAATCATTTCTGGACAAGTTGGTCTTAGTTGTCATGCATTTGCATTCACGTGTCTGTTGAGCATAAATGAGATGTTTCTTGGTACCCAAGTATTCCACTGCCGGTAAGGATGCTTCTGAAGAGTTCTCACCTCCAGCCCCCACATTTTTAGTTTTCTCTCTAATAATCTTTCTGATAGCAAAAGTGGTAAAATTTGATGTTTTCCTCCTTTTTTAACTCTCTTTGCTATCCCCGCTTGTACTTAAGCGTGGTATGGTCTCAGACTCCTTTCTTTATTTGATTGAAGGGCCCACAAATATTTAAGGAGGTCAGTGACTTTGCATTCTTGTGTGCAGAGAAATAAATGTTAGTGGCCTATTGACATATGAGGTTTTGGTTCTGTGAAAGAGGCCCTAGATGTTCTCATTTGATAATATATTTCTAGTAATGGTTGCAAATTGTCTGAAAATGGTAACTTTAATAATTAGTAATAATTGTGTATAACATAGTATCAGTAATAATTGTGTGTAACATAGAATAGTGCTTTCTTTTTCTTTAAGATGAGCAAAAGCCATGTTATCATATATTACCCATGGAATAAATGAATATTATGAGTGTTTTTAGAAGAGTAGAACTCAATTATATTTTACTGTTTAAAATATCTAATTTTTCAAAGAGAATTAATATTAGGGCTCATTATACATCTTAAAGTTTGAAAGAGGTATGTGTGTAGAATCACATGAAGTATGGCCTTTCCTTGTGTCCAGTTGACCAGCTTTCCTCATAGTAAGGAAGGGAGAAGGCAATGGCACCCCACTCGAGTACTCTTGCCTGGAAAATCATGGACGGAGGGGCTTGGTGGGCTATAGTCCATAGAGTCGTGAAGAGTCAGACATGACTGAGCGATTTCACTTTTCACTTTCATGCATTGGAGAAGGAAATGGCAACCCACTCCAGTGTTCTTGCCTGGAGAATCCCAGGGACGGGGGAGCCTGGTGGGCTGCCGTCTATGGGGTCGCACAGAGTCAGACACGACTGAAGTGACTTAGCAGCAGCAGCATAGTAAGGAAATTCCTAAATGAGAGAAGTTAGAGAAACAGTTAAATCCTCATGATTTATGCGAAAAAGATGTGAATCAGACTATACAAAGGAGATTGAACAGGCCATGACCACTGATTTAAAGTAGAGTGAATGAAACAAACCATACAGAATCTTTGTAAAGGCATTTTATGTGAAGACTGAGAGAGAAAATGAATCCTTTGTTTAGAATTAAGTAATCTAGACTCATGTGTTTATTTTAGTTTGATGTCTTCTATGCCGTGATTACCACAAAGTCAGTGGTTTCAAACAATGGGCATTTCTTTTTTCACAGTTTCCATGGTGATGAGTCTAGCCAAGGCTTTGCTTGTTCTTTCCTCAAAGTCTCACATGGTTGCAATAAGGTGTTGACTGGCTTGCATTCCTTTCCAGGGCTACTCTCTGCTCTTTTTTCAGGCTTTTGTGGTTGTGGATACTTGCTTGTGGTTGTGGGACTACCTCCCCACTTCCTGTTTGTTCTCAGCTCTTGGAGGCCACTCACTTCCTTTCTGCAGGGACCTCTCAAAGGTCTTGTCACAACATGACAGTTTACTCTTTTCAAGGCCAGCAGTAAGATCTCTAATCAGAAAGGGGTCCCAGTCCCTCTTTAAGGCCCTTCAATTAGTTAGGTTAGACTATTTGCAATCTTGATTATATCTGTAGAATCCCTTCCCTTTAGCCATGTAACAGTCATGAAAGTAACAGCCCTTCTTGGTCCCAGGTCCTACCCCTACACCAGGAAAGTGGATGATGCATGCGAACTGTCCCAGAATTCTTCTTCCCTTGAGTTCTAGTATTAGACAACAATCATACAAACACTAAAAGCTAGAAAATGGGAAAACTTACTCCTTTTCCCTTAAGATGTTCACAAACTTTGGAGAAGCACTCCTAACTGTCATCATTTTTGCCTCAGGCGATCTGTACTTTGCCACATTGATGCTGATCCATCCCATCAGGAGTGAGGAAAGCAAATCCCCAAAGCTTGTTAACTGCTCATTACTAGTGTAGTTAGTTAGCTGAACTTTTCACCCTCTACAAAGCAAAGAGTTCTCTGTACTGTGGTTTAAGCCAGTTTGCACAATTATTGTTAATAAGTGGGTGGAAAAACTGTAAGACAGTTCTTTTGTAATGTAAAGGATCAAGTTACTTCTAAATTAAGATTACACTTCATGAAAGCTTAAATCTCTCCCTAAATTGTGTGCCTTTCCCTGCCTGTATAAACTAGGTTGATTCTGTAAACTTAATCAGCATCTAGTTTTGCTTATATGTATTTATGGTATGGTCATGTTTTCTAACTAGTGCCCGGTTACAGAGTATTAATGCAGGACTGTTCATACGTAACTGAAAGCATCCATATGTGATTTCTCCTCTTCACTGACTAGATTCAGGTGAATAACTGTGGCTTCTGCTTTTCAATGAAAGTATTATAAGATACTTCTTCACAGTATCTAAGTACGGGGTACTCAATAATAAGTTTACCTGGAAAAAAAAAAAAGGCCCCTCTTATCTTGCATGTAGGTGTGCCTTTGCTCTGTACTATACATGCCTACTGACTTTGTTTTAAAAGTACTGCTGATTGTCTGATTTATTCAGGATTTGACTTGTTATACCTCTAGCAGAAATTAATTTGCTAAAATGACGGGATTCTGGCCAAAGTAATTGTCTATCTAATTCAGTGTTTTTCACACTAACTGCTCTAAAGGAACAGAATTTGTTTATTTTTTGTAAATTTCATATTCATTGAAAATGTGTATTTTTGTAGCATACAATGAAAAGCAGTAGAAAAATAACATTTAGAGAGGTATGAATCTTTGTTTTTAAATAATTATATTTGGTAGTCATCACATTACATTTTCAGACTGTTATCAAAGTGTCTAAACACTCTCCATTTCTGTATTTTACCTGAGCTGGATTTGCAGCGTGTAATCTGAGTAACTCTAGTTAAATTGATTTGGCTATTTAAGGTAACTAAATGTTTTCAGTTTAAAGTGGCATAAAAAGAAACAAAACTCCCCAAATTGAAGGTTTTCACATTAAAAGATTTTTTTAAAGTGATATGACCTACTTTAATGCTTATCTTTTATTTTGGCTATTAGATAGAAATGGCATTTTTTCTCAAAGTCATCATAATACTTTGGCTTGGAAGGAGCTGCCATTTTCACATTGTTACATGCTGTACTTCCTTACTGGAATTTTATGTTCTTCACAAGCAAATTTATTTGACTTTTAATGTGTTTTCTTTAGAACATTTACTGTTTGCCATAGGTCTAAATATTTGCTATCAGTAAAGCAAATATTTTGGTACTGTAATGAAGTTAAATGGGCTGCATACCCTTTTTAGGACCATTTCAATAAGTCAGGACTCATGTGAAGATAACTAGTATTCCCTTCATGGATTATGGAATTATTTGGATATATTAAAAAAACAGAAGGACACAAAATTGTTAATGCACAAAGATTTTATGTCCCAGAATCAAGATGAAAACATCTTAAACATTCCTGATGTAGGTAAGGTTTTTTTCCTTTCCCCCTTGCTTATCTTGTCTTTAAAAAATTATATGTATTAGGTGTAGTTGGTCTCTGAGGCTGAGGCTATTTAAAAATGTCTACCTATTTCTTAGATTTCAGTGTCTGCTGAAGTATAAAAGTATAAACATTTTCACTGTGTTGAATAACATCCAGAATCAAAATGATTCTTGCAAAAGGCAATTAAATTTTTTTTTTTCAAAGAATACAATGTGCCAATTATCTCTGGTTCAAATGGTCACTTAGTAAGTAATGAGAATTCAAGAGCTTTTTCATTTTGTAGAATTCACTTACTCCATATGCATCTGTGCACTTCAAAGTTGACATGTACATTAAAAAACTTTATTGTTTTGCTTTCTGTTGGTTCAATTAGAGACTTTTCTGACAGTTTGTTACCAAAGATGTCCTTAAGTTACATATATGATTTTACCTAACAAAACTGAGGCATATTAAATTATATCAGTAGACTGGCACAATAAGATTAGCTGCTCTTTATTTTCTGTCTTTTCTTGCAGTCCTTCTGAGTAATGTCTTTCCCTATACACTTATTCCTGAACAGTTGTCTCAAGGATTTTTATATGAATTTTCCAGACTGCTGAGAAATTAGCTTCCTAAAAAGTCAGAATTATATGTTTTAAGAATGTCTTAAAGGATTCTTACTCTGTTCTTTAGTGGATTACTTAAAAACGAATTGAATTACACTAGATCTTTTTATAAAGATGTTGCTTCTTTCAGCTAACAGTTGCGATATCAGGTCAAGAACAATACCAGTCTTAACAGTGCTAGACAAACTCTTGCTAAACTTCCCAGAATGATAATCTCTTTTAAATGACTTTCAGGATAAGCTCACAAAAAATACCTTGTTGACAAATCCTTAAAACTTTGTGGATTTTACATAGTAAAAATTGTAGCTGTTTCTGTGTAGTTTGAAGAAAGATTTCTTGAAAAGGATGTTCAATTCATCACATTACAAAGCCCATTGATTTTAAGAAATCAGCTGAAATCTTACCAATGAAATTGTCCAACACCTTGGTAACCATTATAGCTAATTATTGCAATAAAATATCACTTACTACATTTTATGTGCACATCATTTAAAATATCTTGCCACGATGACCTTCATACATGAATATTTTAATGTAATTTAATATATTTGCAATTTGGCCAAAAATATGGCTAGAAATTTAGAACCAGATGTCATTGCCTTTTAAATGTCACATCTGAAAATAAAGTATTATCTTCGTAGTGAGCAGCTTTGGTTAGGGGTTAGTTAGGGCTGTTTCTTAGAGCTGCATGAAACAATAGGTAGGGAAAATGTGGTTAAAGACGACATGAACAAGAAAAACAGAACCTTTGCTGCTTAAAATTAAATGCAAATTTTATTTTATTTTTATCTGAGAGGTTATTCTGTTGACCTTAGATGGCCCAGAAATGAAAGTCACTGCAGTATTCTTTCTATTCCCCGACCATCCTCAGTTTTTAAATTAGATTTCATTTCAGGCACACCTGTGCACACGTGATCTGATTCAATCTGAGCAGCTCTTCCTCCAGGTGAGCTGCTTAGAACTGACAAGCATCATATTCAGTGGTATGGAGGCAGTCTCCAACTGTGTTGAAATGTGTTTTTGTGTCCATCTGCCTATTTTTTGCTATTTGTCTGCCACTATATTTCTTCCTTTCTTGATGGAACAGGTATATGCAAGCTCTTTCTTGGTTTTATGTTCCATCCNACAAATTTTATTTTATTTTTATCTGAGAGGTTATTCTGTTGACCTTAGATGGCCCAGAAATGAAAGTCACTGCAGTATTCTTTCTATTCCCCGACCATCCTCAGTTTTTAAATTAGATTTCATTTCAGGCACACCTGTGCACACGTGATCTGATTCAATCTGAGCAGCTCTTCCTCCAGGTGAGCTGCTTAGAACTGACAAGCATCATATTCAGTGGTATGGAGGCAGTCTCCAACTGTGTTGAAATGTGTTTTTGTGTCCATCTGCCTATTTTTTGCTATTTGTCTGCCACTATATTTCTTCCTTTCTTGATGGAACAGGTGTATGCAAGCTCTTTCTTGGTTTTATGCTCCATCCATGATTTTTCATTTGACAGAAGCAAAGTTTTATTTATAGATAAACTTGTTTTAAAACTTGTATTTGAAGCGGTGTGTTTTCAACATCTGTTTAGTGATCCTGAAGTTCTAGAGGTAGAATCAGAAATGGAAGATGGGATTACCTGGTTCTTGTCTTAAGCCAGAACCTAGAAAAATGTAAACTTAACTTTGCACAATTTCTCAATGAAAATAAAAGTTAGGAGAAGATATGATGAAGTTGAAGTCCTTTTAAACATGTCCTTTAAAGTTTCATTCCAGTCTTCGTTTTAATAAACTTATGCCTTTCAGAAGAGAGGGGATATATTTATACATACAGCTGATTCACTTTGCTGTATAGTAGAAACTAACACAGCATTGTAAAGCAACTATACTGCAATAAAAACTTAAGAACAAACAAACAAACCCCCAAATAAAATAAAAAAGTTACTCTTGTATGGAAATTAGAGAAACTCTGATTCTTGTAGAATTTTCTGTTGTGTGATTCCACATTACTCTAGCCTGTATTGAAGAAGATAGCATCTGTCAGTGTGCTCCGCAGATCATCTGCATCAGTCATCAATTTACTCAGAATCTAAGGTGGGCCCAGGAACCTGCTTTTTAACAGCCCTGCCAGATGATGCTTATGAATTTTCATGTTTAAAATCATGGCATTATGGACAGCTTTTAAGAGTAACTAGCTAGCAGTTTACTTTGAGAAGTTTGACTTAGATGTGGCAGATCTAGTGTAGGTAAAAACACCTCAGAACATATTTTAAAAATGACACCTTAAGGGCAAATGAAGTACCAGAAACTGGTTAGAAAGGCACTTACTTCCAGGGAAGACTATAATGAATCAGAGTTCCAGCATTCAAGTTCAACAGTTTTCATTTTGATAGTTTTGTGATTCTTACCCTTAAAAATATTTTGATAATGCTGCGTGCACATTCTTTCCTAAGATGTTTGCCTGTGAGAGCCCACGTTTGTTTATGTTATGGTGGTTTCTGGGTTAGGAGATGTTCACATATACATATTAATCAGAGTTTTGGGCATAGTAAAATATTGTATTAAAAATACTAATATGAAAAGAATGTGACAGGAAGTCCACAATATAGTAATTTATGAGCACAGTTTTTTTCACTGTAAATTTATTTGTTGAATGAAATTGGAACTTGCTGACTTAACACATTACTGACCAGGAAATTTTGGCAGAAACTTATGCCTGTGACTGATGATTTGTTATGTGAGTGAATATTGAAACCCCCAATATTCAGGTGCATTTGAGTAAAGAGCGACAAGGTGTTTTTGCACTTAAGAAAATTACAGCATGTCAAATCAGTCTTCTTTCCTTCTATAACAACCAAGAAAACACCTTTTATCCTTCTGGTAATCGCCTCTCTTTATTATTTCAGTTCAGTTCAGTCGCTCAGTCATGTCCGATTCTTTGCGATCCCATGAATCTCAGCACGCCAGGCCTCCCTGTCCATCACCAACTCCCGGGGTTCACTCAGATTCACATCCATTGAGTCAGNTAATGGTTACTAAAACTTGAGTTTGGGTTAAGAAGTTAAGGGCAGAATATTTTATTTTGAATTGTACATAGGCAAAGTTTAATAATTACCAAAGTAATAGAGTATATTAGGAAGTCCAAATAATTCTGTAGTTCTGTGAGGAGAGAATGATAAAGAACACTGCATTCTTTAGTTGGCATAGCATTTTTACATTTATCTTACTTAAGCCTATCAAACAAATGCCAGGAATGTATCCTATGCCCATTATTTATTTATTTATTTTAAAATACATCGATGGAGACTTAGAGTAGTTAGAGTCATCTGCTTGACTCTAATTGCAACTTTCTTTCTGTTATATAATATTTCTTTAGGCTGAGAAAATATGCTCTTACTACGAAACATTGACCAAAATGTGAAATGTTCTGTTGTAAGTAGAGATAGATATGCATGCTATTCTAACTTCCTTTAAAGTATAATTGAACTCCTATAAACTATTAATTGTAATCAACTATTTATATCAATGACCGTTAAAATATTCAGTTTAGTTCCTCAAACACTTTTAGAGTTAGTATTTTCACCTTGCCTGCTTTTTGAGTTTTGTGCTTAGAGGTTTTCTTTTTTAAAAAATGTAACTGTATTACAATTGAACTACTCCTTATATAGTATTAAGTGGAAAAATATAAAATCTGAAAAGCAGAGTGCCATGTCTGAGCGCTGGCCAGTGTGCTCTTACATCCAAAGCAGTGAAGTCCATGATATGAGGAAATGAGTCCCGGAATCAAATTGATAGACATTGCCCTTGTCATTTACCTGGTGTTCATTGCTGGGCAAATATCATTTAAGTTCTCTGTAGCTCAGTTTACTCAGTCAGATTGTGTAATCTATCAGTTACGTTTTATGTTTTTTGTTCAATATTGTATTCTGAATGTCTAGAGTAGTGTCCTATGTGTAATAAACATTCAATAAGTATTTTTAAAAATACATTTGAAAGGACTGACTCTATTATTTACTCATAGGTTGCTTTGAAAGTGGGCCATTTACCATTTACCATAACTTTTGGCAAATAGGAGATGCCTTCTCTTCCTTCTGCTATGCTTATTATCATCGTTATCATTATTAGTGTCTATATTGTGGCTGAGGGTGAAGGAGGTCTAAAAGACAAGACATTGTAGACTGTTCTAAGTAACAGAGCTGGTGTTTTGGGTAAGGACTCCATTCTGGTAAAGTATCTGGTGATTGATTCTATTTAGTTAAACAGAGAGGAGGGTGATGGCTTTATGTAAGTCCTGACTAATAAAGGTTTCAAGTGGCCTTGACCCTCTTGGTTTCTTCCTCTGTTCTAGTTATCCCTTTTCATCTCCTTTCACAGATAATCAGTCTTTGATTCTTTTACTTCTGATGGTTGGGTTTTATCAAGTATTAAACTTGGAACTTAAACTGTTGGTGTCGTGGCTCCATTTTTCTCTTCCCTATCACTTCTCTTCATGCTTTCATATGCAATAGCTATAGCTAATTAAATTAATGACTAGTGTATAATTTTCCTCTCCCAAATGTAAAATTAATTTGGAAGGTCATGGGTCTAGTCCAATATTGTAAGGGCTTAGGAACTTTTTATAATATACTAAATGTTAATAGCTTGATATATTTGTCATTTTGGGGGGAGAAATCTCCTTTTTTAAAATAATAGGAAGTATTCTAGGAAAACAAGCACAAAGAAGCCAACAAGCAAAACCAAACAAGCCCCTAAAATCCCCCAGATATTTGTTATACATGTTGCTTTTTTGAGAGTGGTCTCTTATTCCATGTTCTCTGTGCAGAATACACTGCTTTCACAAAAGGGTCTGTGAAGCAAACTAGCTGACAAGTGATTGATTACTGATAACCTGACACTCAAGCGCTATTATCTATCATGATAGATTTCAGCATGGAAAGTTTAGTTTTATTTTTTCACTTCCTTTCTTTCCTTTTTTACTTCCTATCTTCCTTTCTTCTAGTTTTCTTCATCCTCCCTCCCTCTCTTCCTTCTTTCTATTCTTTTAAACTATAAAGAGGATTTGAGGGTATTAATGATAAAATCGCTAAGTTCTTACTTAAATTCAGGTAGATATATTCTCTAGAGCAACAGTCCCCAACTTTTTTGATACCAGGGACCAGTTTCTTGGAAGACAATTTTTCCACGGATGGAGTTAGGGAGGGGTTGTTTTGAGATGATTTAAATGCATTAATGGAGAAGGAAATGGCAACCCACTCCAGTGTTCTTGCCTGGAGAATCCCAGGAACGGGGGAGCCTGGTGGGCTGCCATTTATGGGGTTGCACAGAGTCGGACACGAATGAAGTGACTTAGCTTAAATGCATTACATTTATTGTACACTTTATTTCTATTAATATTATTACATTAGTTCCACTTCAGATCATCTAGCATTCCATCCTGGAGGTTGGGGACCCCTGCTCTAGAGCCCACCTCAAATCCTCTCATCAGCCATTTCACCTCAGAGTTAATCAAACCCTCCTCCAGGTCATGTTGCACTTGTACTTGCCTTTATTGATGTACTTACTATACTTAATTTACTTTACTGTATTATTTTCTCTGTTATCTGAGTAAAAATGGAATCTTTTTTATTGCCATTCCTCATATTGTATACTTGGCACACACCAGAGGCTCAGTAGATGTTTGTTTTCTTTCTGACCTTTAGCAGAATTTTTTTCACTTCTCATTCTAAGTTTCTGTTCTTTCTGCTATTTTCCCACTGGTATTGCATTAGGGATGTACAAGATTATCTGTAAATAAAGTATGAAAGTTATATGTAAACACACATACGTACATATATCAGCAAGTCAGGTACCTAGTTATTTTATATGATGATCTTACATTTTAGAATATCAAGAATAAATAGTTGTTTACAATTATTTTTCTTAGTCTTCTTTATGTCAGACACAAGTGAAAGTTTTAGTGTAAATGTGCACGTGTGCTAAATTACTTCAGTCATTTCCGACTCTTTGAGACTGTATGGACCATAGCCTGCCAGGCTCTTCTGTCCCTGGGATTCTCCAGGTAAGAATATTAGAATGGGTTGTCCTGCCCTCTTCCAGGGGATCTTCCTGACCCAGAGATCGAACCTGCCGTCTCTTACATCTCATGCTTTGGCAAGCGAGGCGGGTTCTTTACCGTTAGCACCACACATTGCAACATTTGGTAGCTATGCCTAAGATAGATCATTTATTATCAGGTATTCTGATAAATGGATTTTATGTGTTGGAAAAGTTTTTTCAAGTTTTTATTTTTTATATTAAAATAATTTAAGAATGGACAGAAAGTACATCTTTTTTGGTTGCTTGTTACATTGAAATAAAATACTCAAATTATTAAGTTTTTTAAAGATTTCTTTATTTACTTATTATATATATGTATATAGACTGTGGTGGGTCTTTGTTGCTGCATGCAACAAAGTTTCTGTAGTTGCCAAGAGTAGGGGCTACTTTCCATCCTGGTGCTCGGGCTTTTCAGTGTGGTGGCTTCTCTTGTGAAGCACAGGCTCTAGGCACGTAGACCTCAGTAGTTGAAGCACATGGGCTCAGGAGTTGTGGCTCCTGGGCTCTAAGAGGAGGCTCAGGAGTTGTGGCGCATGATCTTAGGTGCCTCGAGGCATGTGGAGTCTTCTAGGAAGGAACTGTGTCCCTTTCATTGCAGGGTGATTCTTAACCACTGGACCATGAGGGAATCATTAAGTTTTATTTTAAAATCCATTTTCTAATGTAAATATATATCTTATTAGCCTCTCTTTTTATTTGTCTATATTTTTGTTAATATAGATACAGTACTATTATTTGAGTTGATTGTATAACGAGCACATCTGTGTAGCATTTAGCTTGGATTATACACATACTTTCCATGTAAGAACATATGCAGCATTATTCTTTCTTTCTGTAAGAAATAGCATTTCCCTATTCATAAAAATAGTGCATCTCCGTATATAGGTAAAAATTCTACATGCAAATGCTGTTTCAAGGTAATTCAAGAATTACTGCCCGTTGCTTTTTTGTAGTCTGTCATTTTATTGTATTTGAATCTTTTACCACTGAGCTTGAAGACTGCTTACTTACAACTTTATATTTACAAAATTCATGAAAATTATTGATAATACAATTAAATTGTTATCACTCCTAGAATATTTAGTACTTGGATAGGGGGAACACTGTGTTTCAAAATGAAAGATAATATTTATTTCATATCTTTGCTGTTTCTTGATGACTTACAGAGACACTTGAACCTTTACATCTAAGGGGTAATATTTATAATCAAAATTTTTGCACTGACATGGGATAGAACCCAGTGATGATCTTCTTTTTCTCTGAGGTACTTATTGTTAAAAAATATTGTTTTATTTTGTTTTTTTACTCATAATAAATTCATTCATTCTCAGCTGATAATGCTTTAATATGTCACCCCTCACAGGGGTGTTCTGAAATAAAAGAACATTTCAGGAAAGGGAGCAAAGTTTATATAAAACAAGGAATGACTAATTACAAGTGGGAAGGTAGTTAATCTTTCTAGCTCCATTTAAATGCTGCCATCTGGGCCTAACAACTTTACCTTCTGTTTGGTTTGAATTTGTACAAGGGAACAAAATAAGTCTTAAGAAAAATCTATTGTGTGAAAATATTTAAGGTATTTAAAGGCCAAATATAATATTTTTGTGCTGTAGTCTACCTTAGTCTGCCATAGTATCAGTACTCTTTATGACATGGATAGTTAAATTTCAATGTATTTTGAATTTAAACAGATTAGTTTGGATAATCTGAGACTTGAGAATTAGATGAGTGGGAAAAACATCAAGTGGGTCAGCAGAAGTGGAGATTACACTGTGTAATTTGCCAGTCCTGTTCAATCTAGTGCTAGAAATTGAATAAATTTTAATGGACATAGAAAACATGCAGAGGACATAACTTGTTTCCATCTAGTTATATACTTTTGCAGTGAATGTGTTATCCGATTCTAAAACCATCTTTGAATTAGCTTTTTTTTTCCACGCTGGTACTCTGTGGTTTCTGAGATTTTTTATGATCGTATGAACTGCAAGTGATGCTCAATATTGACAAGTACAGTACAAACAGCAGATGGTAAGATACTGATGGAGACATTTGTTAATGGGCCAGTAGTCTTCCTTAGAAGTACAGATATTTGGGAGAGTTTTTGGCTTGTTTACCCCCACTACTTTTCTCTACTGAGTACCTGGGAATGAAGAAAGAATCAAAAGATTCTTTTGTGTTTCTTCATGGGTAGAAAAGGTGAGTATCAGGATTGCATCAATGTTAGGTGAAACCACTGTTAGTAAATGGAGTTGCTACATTATGAAAAAGAATGTATATAAACAGTGGCTCTGTCACACACTAGTTGGTAAACTTGGACAGATTTCCTAACCCTTCTGAATTTAAGATTCTTTTAATGTATGTTGAAGATCACAATATCTATTTTATTATGTTTTCCATTTACTAGGATGAAGTAATATATGTATAGAAAATGTACATAGTATTGCTCCTGGATATTGTTATGTAACTGGGAACTAAAGAATGTCATGGGAGATCATGGATTCTACTGGCTTAAAGTATGGGCTTCAGAAAATAAGAAAGATCTGGATTTGAACCCCAGACTTACAGCTTCTTTGCTGTGTGAGCATAAGCAAATTACTTGCTTGGTTTAACCTTTAGTTTGTTTATAAAATGGAGTATTGTTTTATATGGGTAGTGCTACTTATATGCAAACTAGAGGGCGATTCCCTGGTGGCTCAGATGGTAAAGCGTCTGCCTGCAATGCGGGAGACTTGGGTTCAATCCCTGGGTTGGGAAGATCTGGATAAGGAAATGGCAACCCACTCCAATACTCTTGCCTGGAGAATCCCATGGATGGAGGAGCCTGTTAGGCTACAGTCCATGGGGTCGCAAAGAGTGGGACATGACTGAGTGACTTCACTAGCATGAATTAATTGCTTTATAAAGCTTCCCAGGTGGCTCAGTGGTAAAGAACCCATCTGCCAGCACAGGAGACTGAGGTTTCATAACCTGTTGGGGAAGATCCTCTGGAGAAGGAAATGGCAACCCACTCCAGTATTTTTGCCTGGAAAATCCCATGGACGAGGAGACTGGTGGGCTACAGTCCATAGGGTCACAATGAGTCAGACATGATTGACTGACTGAGCACCCATAAGTGGTAATTACTGTCTCTTTCTCTCTCTCACTTTTTTTTTTTTATCCCCCACCGGAGACCATGCTGTCACTATTTTTTGTTAGTAAAATAACTATTTGAAGGATTGTAAGTTAAAATTATTTTTGAACATGAACCATAACTAAAAAGATGAAATTATATAGGGTTGAATGTAAAGTCTTACATTTAGGCTTATGAAAAATATTTAAAAACAAAAAATCAGAGAAAAGATGAACTTTGTAAACCTTATGTTACGTGAAATAAACTAGACAAGACTACATAGTATATGATTTCATTTGTATAAAGTTTAAAAGAGACATTACAGAGACAAAGTAGTTTAGCAACAACTCTGGACTTAGTCATGGGGAGGACAGGTAGAAGAAATAGAAATTGCTTGCTAATGGATGCATAGGTTCTTTCAGGGGATACAAAAGTGATCTAAAATTACATAGTAGTAATGGTTGCACAATCCTTTGACTTGACTTAAAAAGAGCACTAAACTTTACATTTTTAGTGAGAAATTGTATGTAAATTTTATCTCAATGAAGTTCTTTAAAAATGAAAATAGTACTACATTCAAAATAATTTCTGTGACAAGCATTAAAGTGATAGTTTCACTTTTAGAACTCTGTTAATCCACTCAGGAATTAGCATTTTCTACATTAGAGACATAGTTTTGTATGTATTGTGTTTAAGTGTGTGTGGGAGGTGCTGTCCCATGACTGTAAACATCTCAAGGGGAAAAAAAAGATGGGGACCGGGCTTCCTCAGTTCTCTGAAACTGTACACATTCTCAGTTAGTTAATCCCTTTTCTAGAAGTGGTATTTTGTACCTCTGCTGTTATTTTATTGTTAATTGGCTATTTCTTGTGGGATACTGGAGTGGGTTGCCATTTCCTTCTCTAGGGGATCTCCCCAACCCAGGGATCGAACCTGGGTCTCCTGTACTGCAGGCAGATTCTTTACTGACTGAGCTATAAGGGGAGCCCCTAGAAGTGGTATTTTGTACCTCTGCTGTGATTTTATTGTTAATTGGCTATTTCTTGTTGATGATGTAGTCTTTAAGACCTGCTTTCAGAAATCCCTGAAGAGTCTTTGAAGCTTCAACTCTAATTTACCTCCAGGTTCACACAGTTACCTGAGCCCTGGGAGACTTTCCCAGCAGACATTCTTTTACTCAAGAAAACAGGGATATTAGCACACAGATGAAGACTGGTGACTCTGCTTTCTGATACAGGCAGGTGAGGACCCCAAAAGAGGAATTGCTCTTTCCAGTCTTCAAAAGGTGCACACTATACAGGGGCTCACACTTACTTCAAACAAGTCTTTTTTGCCTTTTTTTCCCCTGAGAAGAAAATACTGCTCTAGAGAAGCCAGTGAGCCTCAAGTTTGGTGAACTTTGATGGCCTTGAATGTTGCTTGGCTGTTCTCTGGCCTGTTAGACACATCCTATGGCTTATTCCCTCACAAAGCATAGGGCATAGGGCCTCTGATTTCGTGGACTGCGTGTGAAATGGAAAATGCTGTGCAAAATGAGCAACCCACCTGAACTGATTTTCACAGTTCTGTGAATTTTGCTCTCAGAACAGAGTACTGTGGTGGCTGGAGCATCTAGAATTCTAATCTGTCCTTTAAGAGCTCATCACACCTCTACTTAGCCACTAGTAAAGTAAGCCAACACAAAGCCAAAACATAACCTGCTTTTTTGAATATCAGGTTGTCAGGGAAGTTTCTAATTTCCTTGGTTCTGTCTTGTGGCAGCAAAAATTTGAAGCAACGGGTGGACAAGTGTTACAGCTCAGTTTTAGTTGGCGAGCAAAGGAAAATCGAGGCATGAGGGTGGGCTGACCCAAAAGACATGAAGAGAAAAGAGGCCCTAGGCTCAATTTTGGCTCCTCTTTTTACATGTATTTTATCCTCCCCCTGAGCCTGCCTTGTGTAGATTGGGCTAGCCAGGGGGGCTGTTTGTTTCACCAGAGATTCTCACTCAGGTCCGACCTTCCTCTGTTCTAT
The DNA here is from genome assembly GCA_006410875.1 of Neotragus pygmaeus. NCBI lineage: Eukaryota > Metazoa > Chordata > Mammalia > Artiodactyla > Bovidae > Neotragus > Neotragus pygmaeus. Next base: position 219,126 of record SJYV01031192.1, on the reverse strand, counting down.
TTTCACAGGCTTTTCCCTTTCTTTATCTTTTAGGCACCACTATTTTGGACTCCTTTTTCTTTTCTTTTCTTTTCTTTTTTTTTTACTTTATTTTACTTTACAATACTCTATTGGCTTTGCAACATTCCCTCTTCAGGAGAGGGGAGGCCAAATTCTTTGAGGATGGGGTGTCGAGGTCTCTCTGGCTACTTCCTGGAGAACTGGGATGGTGAGGGGCATTGGGCCTCCCTCTCTTGCTAGTCTCAAGCCTCAGAGTCCTCATCGTGGTGTCCATCTAAGGGTGAGTGATTTTTTTCCTGTGGTTGATTGTAGTTTTATATATCTTTGTTGAACTGGCACTGCATGTTGTAGTTTGTTGACCTGGGCAGAGACAAAACAGGTTAGACAATTGATAATACATGGAGCAATCATAAGCAGCATCAATATGGTGATAACAAGGATTAGTAGGGGCATTAGCCAACTCCAAATTCCCCCTCGCCAGGAGAAGGATCCCCCAAAGAGAAATTGTAGCCACCCTGAGGACTCTCCAACTTGTTCTTTGAGGTCTTGTAGGCTTTGGAATGTTTTTCTTGAGGACTGTAAGACTTTCTTTAACTTAGCTGGAAGTATTTACCCAGAAACAACACGTCTCATTCAAGATGGCTCAAGTCCCTCCTGTTCAGGGATCAGGAGATCTCTCTCCTGTCTATTGTGAAGTACAGTCGCTGCCAAACTGTGTTGGCTCGTTAGAGCTGTCCTGAGAAATCTTATCCCCAGAAACTTAATTTTGGGGGTGTTCATTAGAATGACACTCATCTGTAGTCCAGAGTAGGTATCTGATAGCTCCCAGGGGCTCAGAGGTGTATTGAGTGTCCTCTTCTGTTTTCTTCCAAAGCTTGACTTGTGAGTAGTGAATCTAGGAGCTGTATCCTGGTACCTTGACTGCTGTGGGGATAGAAAGTATTACAGGGTAGGTGCCCTTCCATGTGGGCTGGAGTTGAGCCTCTGGGGACTCATCTTTCTAGACTTTAATCAGACCTTGAGTTCCTGGAGCATATAGTGGTGACTCTTTAGACTCTTTTGGGTGCCTGTTGACACCCAAAAAGCATATATCCTGTTGGAATTGCCCAATGGCCATGGCATAAGACCAGAGGGTCTGAGCCTCTGGATCTAGGAAGAGGTCACTGACATAAACAAAAGATCTCCCATATAGCATCTCATAAGGACAAAGACCAACCTGTTCCCTAGGGGCAATATGGTGTGGAGGAGGGCTATTGGTAAAGCCTTCTTTCATCTGAGAGAGGTCTCCTGGGTTATTATTTTTTATCACTGATTTTAAGAATTGTTTGGCTCTTTCTACTTTTTCTGAAGACTGAGGCCTCCAGGTACAATGGAGATAATAAATAATGCCCAATGCTTTAGAGACCCCTTGAGTGACCTTAGAAGGTAAATGATGTCCCTTTATCACTTTGTAATGACTTGGGCAGACCAAATCTTGGGATGATTTCATGGAGCAGTTTTTTTTAACCACCTCCTCAGCCTTCTCAGTCTGGGAAAGTCTTCAATCCATCCTGTGAATGTATCTGTCATGACTAATAGGTATTTATATCCTTGAGAAACTGGCATTTGGGGAAGTCCATCTGCCAGTCCTCTCCTGGGTAGGTCCTATGTTGTTGGATGGGATGGGCTGACTGGGGTCTTCGAGCTATTTGGGGGTTGTTTAACTGGCAGGTGAGATAGGGGGAGACTGCCTGCCTTATAGTTGTTTGGAGGCCTGTTCCTCTGAAGGACCTTTTTAGTAATCTTTGGAGGGCCTTTTCCCCTACATGAGTGGTGGCATGTAAGGAGTTAACCAGCTTCCATTGGAGGTTCCCAGGCAGAAAAAGGAGTCCCTCCTTTTGGAACCACCCCATAAGATCTTGAAAGTCCTCACTCTTAGATTTAAGAGTCCTACCTTCAGTATATGATGGAGTTTCTGGCAAATTAGTCTGTGGAACTAAGGTGGCAGCCCCTGTTAGGTCATTGTTCTGTAATGCTGGACTCTTAGCTGCCCAATAGGCAGTTTAGTGCCTTCGTGCCACTTCCTCATGGTCCCTTTTTGGTGTACTTTACAATGGGAGACGGAAACCTCAGTGGGCAGATGGACTGCCTCCAAGACCCTAAGGATGTGGTCAAGTGGCCTCTTTATTTCCAAATAGCAGCATGTGCATGTAGCACCAGAAAGGCAGGCTTGGAGTGTAAATGGCTACTCTTTTCCCTTTTCCCAGCTCTAAAGGTTGAGTCAGGGCTATGAACTCAGCTAATTGGGCTGAAGTACCTGGTGTCAGCGGCTTAGTCTCTGTTGTCTCAAAATTGGAGACTACTGCATATCTGGCCCTTCTTTTTCCATCGAAGACAAAGCTGCTTCCATCAGTGTACCACATTTCCTCAGAATTGGTCAGAGGATCTTCTGGCAATCCCTCTTGGGGTTTTGTTCAGTGGTCCAAAGTTTCTAGGCAAGCGTGAAAGAGGAGAGAGACCTCAGGTAGGCAGAGGGGTAGCTGGGTTAAGAACCTCACAAAGGGATATAGTCAGGCCTGGATTTTCTTTCTTTCTTTCTTTTTTTAAAAAATTAATTTATTTTAACTGGAGGCTAATTACTTAACAATATTGTAGTGGTTTTTGCCATATGCTGTCTTGCATATAGGGTCATTGTTACCATCTTTCTAAATTCCATGTATATGCATTAATATACTGTATTGGTGTTTTTCTTTCTGACTTGCTTCACTCTGTACATTGGGCTCCAGTTTCATCCATGTCATTAGAATTGATTCAAATGCATTCTTTTTAATAATTGAGTAATATTAATTCCATTGTGTATATCTACCACAGCTTATTCATTCATCTGCCAATGGACATCTAGGTTGTTTCCACGCCATAGCTATTTTAAACAGTGCTGCGATGAACATTGGGGTACCCATGGCTCTTTCAATTCTAGTTTCCTTGGTGTGTATGCCCAGCAGTGGGATTGCTGGGTCGTATAGCAGTTCTATTTCCAGTTTTTTAAGAAATTTCCACACTGTTCTCCATAGTGGCTGTACTACTTTGCATTCCCACCAACAGTGTAACAGTGTTCCCTTTTCTCTGCACCCTCTCCAGCATTTATTGTTTGTAGACTTTTTGACAGCAGCCATTCTGACCGGCGTGTGATTTTGATTTGCATTTCTCTGATAATGAGTGATGTTGAACATCTTTTCATGTGTTTGTTAGCCATCTGTATGTTTTCTTTGGAAAAATGTCTGTTTAGTTCTTTGGCCCATATTTTGATTGGGTCGGTTATTTTTCTGGAATTGAGCTGCAGGAGTTGCTCGTATATTTTTGAGATTAATTCTTTGTCAGTTGCTTCATTTGCTATTATTTTCTCCCATTCTTAAGGCTTTTTCACCTTGGTTATAGTTTCCTTCATTGTGCAAAAGCTTTTAAGTTTAATTAGGTCCCATTTGTTTATTTTTGCTTTTTTCTTTGGGAGGTGGGTCATGGAGGATCCTTCTATGTTTTATGTCATAGAGTGTTTTGCCTATGTTTTCCTATAGGAGTTTTATAGTTTCTGGCCTTACATTTAGATCTTTAATCCATTTTGAGTTTATTTTTGTGTATGGTGTTAGAAAGTGTTTTAGTTTCATTCTTTTACAAGTGGTTGACCAGTTTTCCCAGCACCACTTGGTAAAGAGATTGTCTTTCCTCCATTGTATATTCTTGCCTCCTTTGTCAAAGATAAAGTGTCCATAGGTGTGTGGATTTATCTCTGGGCTTTCTATTTTGTTCCCTTGATCTATATTTCTGTCTTTGTGCCAGTACCATACTGTCTTGATAACTGTGGCATTGTAGTAGAGCCTAAAGTCAGGCAGGTTGATTCCTCCAGTTTCATTCTTCTTTCTCAAGATTGCTTTGGCTGTTTGAAGTTTTTTGTATTTCCATACAAATTGTGAAATTATTTGTTCTAGTTCTGTGAAAAATACCATTTGTAGCTACATAGGAATTGCATTGAATCTGTAGATTGCTTTGGGTAGTATACTCATTTTCACTATATTGATTCTTCCTATCCATGAACATGGTATATTTCTCCATCTATTTGTGTCACCTTTGATTTCTTTCATCAGTGTTTTCTAGTTTTCTATATATAGGTCTTTTATTTCTTTAGGTAGATTTATTCCTAAGTATTTTATTCTTTTCATTGTGATGGTGAATGGAGTAGTTTCCTTAATTTCTCTTTCTGTTTTCTCATTGTTAGTGTGTAGGAATGCAAGGGATTTCTGTGTGTTACTTTTATATTCTGCATCTTTACCATGTCCATTGATTAGCTCTAGTAATTTTCTGGTGGTGTCTTTAGGGTTTTCTATGTAGAGGATCATGTCATCTGCAAACAGTGAGAGTTTTACCTTTTCTTTTCCAATCTGGATTCCTTTTGTTTCTTTTTCTTTTCTTATGCTGTGGCTTAAATTTCCAAAACTATGTTGAATAGTGGGGGTAAGACTGGGCACCCTTGTCTTGTTCCTGACTAGGGGAAATATTTTCAATTTTTCACCATTGAGGATAATGTTTGCTGGGGGTTTGTCATATATGGCTTTTATTCTGTTGAGATATGTTCCTTCTATGCCTGCTTTCTGGAGGGTTTTTTTTTTTTATCATAAATGGATGTTGAATTTTTTCAAAGGCTTTCTCTACATCTCTTGAGATAATCATATGGTTTTTGTCTTTCAATTTGTTAATGTGGTGTATCACATTGATAGATTTGTGAATATTGAAGAATCCTTGCATCCATGGGATAAAGCTCACTTGGTCATGATGTATGATCTTTTTAACATGTTGTTGGATTCTGTTGGCTAGAATTTTGTTAAGGATTTTTTCATCTGTGTTCATTACTNCCAGTTTTCCCAGCACCACTTGGTAAAGAGATTGTCTTTCCTCCATTGTATATTCTTGCCTCCTTTGTCAAAGATAAAGTGTCCATAGGTGTGTGGATTTATCTCTGGGCTTTCTATTTTGTTCCACTGATCTATATTTCTGTCTTTGTGCCAGTACCATACTGTCTTGATAACTGTGGCATTGTAGTAGAGTCTAAAGTCAGGCAGGTTGATTCCTCCAGTTTCATTCTTCTTTCTCAAGATTGCTTTGGCTGTTTGAAGTTTTTTGTATTTCCATACAAATTGTGAAATTATTTGTTCTAGTTCTGTGAAAAATACCATTTGTAGCTACATAGGAATTGCATTGAATCTGTAGATTGCTTTGGGTAGTATACTCATTTTCACTATATTGATTCTTCCTATCCATGAACATGGTATATTTCTCCATCTATTTGTGTCACCTTTGATTTCTTTCATCAGTGTTTTCTAGTTTTCTATATATAGGTCTTTTATTTCTTTAGGTAGATTTATTCCTAAGTATTTTATTCTTTTCATTGTGATGGTGAATGGAGTAGTTTCCTTAATTTCTCTTTCTGTTTTCTCATTGTTAGTGTGTAGGAATGCAAGGGATTTCTGTGTGTTACTTTTATATTCTGCATCTTTACCATGTCCATTGATTAGCTCTAGTAATTTTCTGGTGGTGTCTTTAGGGTTTTCTATGTAGAGGATCATGTCATCTGCAAACAGTGAGAGTTTTACCTTTTCTTTTCCAATCTGGATTCCTTTTGTTTCTTTTTCTTTTCTTATGCTGTGGCTTAAATTTCCAAAACTATGTTGAATAGTGGGGGTAAGACTGGGCACCCTTGTCTTGTTCCTGACTAGGGGAAATATTTTCAATTTTTCACCATTGAGGATAATGTTTGCTGGGGGTTTGTCATATATGGCTTTTATTCTGTTGAGATATGTTCCTTCTATGCCTGCTTTCTGGAGGGTTTTTTTTTTTTATCATAAATGGATGTTGAATTTTTTCAAAGGCTTTCTCTACATCTCTTGAGATAATCATATGGTTTTTGTCTTTCAATTTGTTAATGTGGTGTATCACATTGATAGATTTGTGAATATTGAAGAATCCTTGCATCCATGGGATAAAGCTCACTTGGTCATGATGTATGATCTTTTTAACATGTTGTTGGATTCTGTTGGCTAGAATTTTGTTAAGGATTTTTTCATCTGTGTTCATTACTAATATTGGCCTGTAGTTTTCTTGTTTTTGTTTGAATTTTCCATCAGTACTATCTGATATCTGAGGATTCTTTGATCAGACATCTACAAATGGCCTCTCCCATTCAGGAGTTGTTTCACTTCGTGGCTGCCCCCCAAAGAGAGTTTGCCCCCCAAAGAGAGTTTTCACACATCTTCTATCAGGGCCGCAATAGCTACAGGATTTTGAAGGCAGGGAAAGATCTCTTCCCAATGAGGGAGTAGGACTCTCAGGGGCCACCAGAAACTGGAGGGCAAAGATTTGTCCATCCCAGCAACAAAGAAGTGCTTGGGTGAATCTTTTTGTAATTGTTTTTCCTGTAGCACCCAAAATGGTACCGGTTTGGAAGGAGAAGGCTCCAGAATAGGAGGTCAGGACAGAATAGGTAGCCCCTGTGTCAGTCAAGAAATTCTCGGACCTACCTGCCACATCCAGTTGCACCCTTGGCTCCAGCTCTGTGATGGTTATTTGTGACAAGCGGGCTGGCTGGAGTGGGCCTCTTCAGTTCTGTTGAACCATTGTGAGGGAAGGCTTGGCGCCTGACCTTGAGACTCTTAGGTCCGCAGGGCAGAGTGTCGCCCAATGTCCCAATTGATGGCCTTTGTAGCAAGCTGTTTTAGGAAACCTGTCACAGTTTGGACACTCTTTGTCCCAATGTCTCATGCCTTGTTGTTCAAGGACCCGGGGTTTGCTATAGTGCTTCCCTAGCAGGCGACCATCATCTGGGCATGCCTTGTCTCTTTCCTTCTCTCCCTTTCCTGGGCCTTGATCTCCCTCTCCTGTTCTCTGTTATAAAGGGTATTGGTTGCTGTCTGGACCATCTCATCTAAAGAGGCAGCAGGATCCTGCTGCTATAGCAGTTGTAACTTTATCCTGATGTCTGATTCACATTGGGACAGGAATTTGTCCTTTAAAATCACCTATCCCTTATAAGAGTCTAAGTCCAGATTGGTAAACTTTTGGAGGGTCTCTTTTAGCCTTTCCAGAAAGGTAATGGGGTTCTTGTTGAGCTCATGAGCTATTGCTGAGACCTGGGGATAGCTTATTACTTTTTGCTAGGCTGCTTATAGTTCTTTACACAGATCAGAAAATGATCCCTTTCCTAGATGTGCTCAGGGTCATTATAATTCCAATTAGGATCTAAGGAGGGGACCACAGTTTTTTCTACTGGCTATTTATTGCTTGACATGTGAAGCCCTGTAGCATATCTTCTGGCTTCCTTTAAGACACTAGCATGCTCAGTGTCAGATAAAGTTTGACTAAATATGACCATGATGTCCTTCCAAGTCAAGTCAGAGGCCAAGGTAATGTGTTGGAATGTAGCTCTATATTTGCCTAGATCATCCATATAGCTTCCCAGGTCTTTAGTTCTAAGAGGGAGAAAGGCTTAGGGACCCGGGTTGGTCTGAATTCTCCCTCAGTTTGAACTAAGGGACAAATTTGAGGTGGCTTTTGTGGAGGGGGTGCTCCCGGATATGGAGGCACATTTGGATACAAGAAAGGAACACCAGGCAACTCAGCAGCCATGGGAGGTGAGCCTTCATCGGGACTTCCTTCTTTTGGTTGTCTGTGCCTAATACCATTTGCCTAGTAGGCTCACTTTTAGGGCATATAACAAACTCATACTTAAGACAGAGTTTCTTCATATCTCTTAGCCAGAAGAAAATTTGGACACAGGGGGTCTCTGTCCATTCCCTAGTCTTTTGCAGAGTAAGTCTAGCTGCAGGATTGTATTGTAATTTAAATTGCCATCCTCAGGCCAGTGTTCCTTGTCACCCAGAGGTACCATGGCCACTCAGTGGTACAAAAGAATTTTAAGTGACTTCTTAGAGTTAGAGGATCAAACAGCTTCCAGTTATCAAGGATGCATCTCAAGGGTGTCTGTCTGGAAGTGAATTGGTTATTTACCATGTGAAAGACAGTGATGACAGGGAGGAAACGAGGAAAAAAAAAAAACAAACAAACTAATAGTCCTTCTGTTTTTATGGGTGGACTCCTTAGGGGTGAGTCTTTCTGAAGATTGTTCTACCCAATACTGTTGCAACCTGAAAGACGTGCATTCCCGGGTCAGAGTGCAGCTCCGCAGGCAGGCTGAGGTGTGACAGTCTCATAGAGATCGACTCCCCGGGCAGGTCGAGGCAGGTCAGCCTCCAGAGAATTGGGTCCCTGGGCAGGTCGAGGCATGTCGACCTCCTAGGACCCCTAGACTGGAGTTGGGCATCCCCAAGATCTCCAGTGTGACCAATGCTGGGTAGGAGTAAGGAGTTATAATCGTCACTCATTGCTGGTTTGTCCACTGCAGATGTGAATAGATACCTTGATGTAAAGCAATCCATATCTGTGCCCTGAGACTTGGAACCTGGTGAAACAGCCATAAGCCATATCCTCTTATTGCTCTGAGGGAATGTAAGTCACTGACTTCCTCCCCTAGTCATCCATAAGAAAACTTAGGGTTTTTTAAAGGTAAACATTTCATTGTCATAGATCCACTTTAGGTAGTAACAGAAATAATGACAAAGGAGTGGGTGATTTGGTTCTGTTAGGGGCATTAGGAATATTTTAATAATAGGTGGTGTGGAGCAATCTTGCCTACAAGGGGGCAGGGTCCTGGTTGTAGGAGTTAGTAAGTGGCTTAAGAACAGATTGATAAGAGGCAACAGACCAGATGTTCCATAAAAATGGAGAGGAGATTTGATCTAGGGCTATGTTTGAAACTTTAGGAGAAGGGTGGTAAGGGTTTGGGCCCAAACGGCCTGCAGGGCTAACTCCCAAAGTGGCAAANATAAGAGGCAACAGACCAGATGTTCCATAAAAATGGAGAGGAGATTTGATCTAGGGCTATGTTTGAAACTTTAGGAGAAGGGTGGTAAGGGTTTGGGCCCAAACGGCCTGCAGGGCTAACTCCCAAAGTGGCAAACATTACCCCTGGAAGCCCAATTGCCCTTGAAGGGATGCCACCAACAGACGGCGTTCTAGCAGGCATTGTGTGCCTGTCACCAGACCTAGTGGGTTCACTGAGATGCTGTTTTTGCACACGTCGTAGGAAACATGGAAAATGAAGGACTGAATATCTAGAGGGATTGAATATTATACGGTATTTCCCTCCCCAGGGCCGGCTGTTTTCTGGTTGTCCCTCCAGAAGATTGTAGAGGCAACATTGTGGGCCCAGAAGGGACTCAGGAAAAGAGCATGAAACAGGAGGGAAGGGGGCGGGGCACAACTTTTGAAAGAATGACATAGCCCAAGGGCAGAACATAAACTGATGAAAATCAAGTGAATCTAAGATGACAAGTCAAATTCACTAAACCTTGATCCTCAGTCTACAAGCTAAATGACACACCTAGAGGTGTCAGGACAGTTCCAAGGCACTGTCAAAAGTCTGAGGAGTGGGTGGGTCCCCAATTGTTGGAATGATCCTCCAACTTATTAGCATATGAAATCACCCAGTTCAGGAAAACTAACAACACTACATTCCATGGCCTCTGCACTTGCCCTCTGTGATGGCCCACACCCTGTGGAGTGTGCTTCTCTCTAAATCTGAACAAATCTACCTCTTACCTCTTGCTCTGTCTCTCACTGAGCTTTTTCAATGAGACATCAAGAACCTGAGATTCATTAGGTCCTGAAACCAGGCACCGTGGGTTTTGACAGGGCTCAAATCCCAGTTGGACACGAATGAGTGACTAAGCGTAGCATAGAGTCCCTGCCACGTGGGTTTGAGTCCCAATCTTAGGTAAACGGTTTCAAACACAACTTTCAGAAATGGAAAGATGATGACCTGCCCAGTCAAACAGTGGCAGAGATGGAGAGAGGAGCTGAAGAATGGGAGGAAAAAGCAGTGGGGAAAATGTGCCGAGGAATCCCCTTCATAACCTGCCAGAAAATCTGCTAAATACCTGACCTGTGCTCACAGTTTTNCCCAGTCAAACAGTGGCAGAGATGGAGAGAGGAGCTGAAGAATGGGAGGAAAAAGCAGTGGGGAAAATGTGCCGAGGAATCCCCTTCATAACCTGCCAGAAAATCTGCTAAATACCTGACCTGTGCTCACAGTTTTCATTGGCCTGATCCTTGGCAGAAAGAAGATTATGGAAAGAAGAACCCCCCACACCTTGGCAACAGCTACTAGGAAACAGCAGATAGTAGAGCCTTCAGGACACCCTGGGACGCCCGCTGCCACTCGCCTGTTCCCAGGGGATTTGAGGAAACAAGAAATGAGAGATTGTAAAGGAATTAAGATTTTGTTAGCCATATGTCCTTCCAGCCATAAGGGGGAGGATTTCCTACTCCAACTGGAGGTCTTCTGGAATCTGAGACTGAGCTGATGAGCTTTCTGCTGAGTTTGTTTTTGCCGTCCTGGGTTCTTGCATGCTGGGCTTCTTGTCACTTACACTGTGCCCGGTTTTCTTCGTGTTCGGCTTCCACTGTGGGAACTTTCGACAAGTTGGGCTTCTTCTGTGCTTGGCCGCCACCTCACAGTGGCCAAGCTGAAGTTGTTTCAGCCAGGTTAAATCTGAGAAACGGCACCATAGATGTCGGGAGTGTGTAACTTCCTCGGTTCTGTCTTGCCACAGCAAAAATTTGAGGCAACGGATAGAAGAGTGTTACAGTTCAGTTTTATTTGGCAACCAAAGGAAAATACATCCTCGAGGCAAGAGAGCTGGCCGACCCAAAAGACAGGAAGAGAAGACAGGCCCCAGGCTCAATTTTGGCTCCTCTTTTTACATGTTTTTCTCCTCCCCCTGAGCCTGCCCTATGTAAATTGGGCTAGCCAGGGGGGCTGTTTGTTTCACCTGAGGTTCTCACTCAGGTCCTGGGACCTTCCTTTGTTCTATTTTTGTGGGCTCTTTCCTTACTTTGTCATTTAGCCACTGCCATTTTGGACTCCTTTTGCCTATTCTAACTACTTAACAAGGTATAACGAAACTTCTAGAATATTTGCTAATTCATAGACTGAAAGTGAATTTATAAGCGGAAAATCAATACTTCTCTGTTTTCCTGTAATGAGAAGATAACCCTGCTGGTGGAAAGTCAGATCTAGAGATTAGCTCTAATTTGAATTTGAACTAAGGAATCTTCACCTGGAATGCTTTATGGTATTCTAATGTATTTTAATTTTCTTTGCTACTTATTTGCATTTAGCTAAGAGAAGAGCAGTAGCATTCATATTGTGTTCTCAGGTATTTTGAAATGAAAAATATGTGATATATTATGGGAAAGCCAGGTTTTGATTAAAATTTTTCCTCTTGATTATCTAAATAGTTCAGAAAATTTAATTAATAGCTCAGAAAATTTCATTTGCAATGTGAAAACTAATATTTTCATGGTAATTTTCATTGTTGGAACATCATATCAATACATTGTAACTTCATAAATAAGATTTGCCATCCTCTGCACTTCTGAGCATGAGAAAACATTTGTGAATTTGTAGAAACATTAATTAAATTTGGCAGTGCAGAACAAACTAACAGTATTACTAAAAATGTGTGTATTTTACTCAGATCTGGTCTTCATTTATCTAGCATTGATCTTCAGTTTCACAAAGAGGATAATATTCCAAAAAATGCTCTTTAAGGTGTGGATGTGTTACTGAGCAGGACCCTTTGATGCTTCTGTCATATCCTCTGCTTTAGTGCCTCCGTGAAGTACCTAGCTAGATAGCAGTATTTGAGGCACATTTCATGAGTTGTTTTACAGATATGAAACCCCTCCCACCAAATAAAAGATGTTAACTACTTGGTGACCATACTTCCAGGCTTTCCAGAGCCTAAGGACTGATAATGTTAACTCCTGTGACTCCATTCTATTACTGCACCATCAGCCAGTCAGAGAATTGTACATGAACTGATTGCTTAACTTTGAGACCCATTTCCCTCATCTGGCTTTAAAAATACTTTACCAAAACCCTTTGGGGGAACTCAGGACTTTTTAGTCCTCCTTTTTTTTTTTTTTTTAAAAAAAAGAACTTCTTTAGATTTTTTATTTGGTGTCAGGAGGAGCGGGGGTTGCTTTCTAGTCTCATTGAATGGCCCTGAAGTAAATCTTTCTCTGCTCCAAACTCCCAAGGTTTTGGTGTATTTGGCCTCACTGCATGCTGGGCACATGAACTCATGCTAACAGATTGGAACAAAGAATGATTTAAAATTTGAAGGATGAGAGTGCTTATATGCTTATATCCAAGGGTTATTTCACAAAGAATTTCGTTCTTCATTAGTATTACTTTTATTTTTATTATTAAAAAAAGTCTGGGGAAGGGCTAACTGTGGATTCCTATACTAGCCCTCATAGTAGGGGCATTTAATGATTTATAAACGATATGTGGCCATTGCAAATGATATATTTTTTCAAAGAAACATCTTTAAGTGCAATAATTAATTACCACATTATTCTTTAACCACTCGATAAATACTTTAAGTTGCTACCACTTTATACACTGTATGTGTGTGTGTGTGTGTGTGTGTGTGGAGGCTACTAATCTAATTGCTTTATAATGATTTTAAATTCATTGTTGAAAGGCCAGTTAACATAGTATGTTTTTTACACTGAAACAATAGTGGATTTAGAGGCTTTGAATAGGTGCCTGGAAAATCCCATGGGCAGAGGAGCCTGGTAGGCTGCAGTCCATGGGATCTCGAAGAGTCGGACACGACTGAGCGACTTCACTTTCACTTTTCACTTTCATGCATTGGAGAAGGAAATGGCAACCCACTCCAGTATTCTTGCCTGGAGAATCCCAGGGATGGGGGAGCCTGGTGGGCTGCCGTCTCTGGGGTCGCACAGAATCAGACACGACTGAAGTGACTTAGCAGCAGCAGCAGCAGTAGTGTATTTTATTTCATTCTTCATATCTGCATGTGTATTTCTGCTAAATACTGGTTCTCAATGGATACTCCCTTGGCTTCAAAAGGTTTTTATTATATTAAAATGTAGTTTGAAACAAGAACTAATTTCTTCCCTCAGTCTCATGTGGAAATGTATCTCTAATGTATTGTCTTATGTATTTTTCTCTTTCTCATGATGTACAGTTGCATTTGATATAAAAGTTTCCACTGGAGAATAAAGCACAAAATAAGAAATGGGAATCTGGTTCATTAAAACAGAGGGATATTCAATACTATAGAAATTTTTTCACCTTTGCTGAATGTGTTTATTGCCCTGGTCATTGCCATTTAAACAAGCAGAACCTGCTGCTTACTTAATGATAGCAAGTGGTCTCTAGGGAACTTTGCATAGTCATTCCATGAACCAAAAATATTTTGAAATTGCCTGAAAAAGTCTTAGCTCACTTATTTCTAAATGTGTTGGTAGTTCTAAACCTAAATATAAATGCCAGCATGTAGTTAATGTTATATAATGAAAAACAAACTTAAATAAAAAGTCAGAAAGTATATCCAGTATAGGTGGTATCTTTCTGTAGTGATTCAGAATTTGTAAGTATATTCTTTGGAAGATGAGCATATATTTTATCATAAAAGCAGTAGTTTCTCATGTCAGTTTGTAAAGCCCATTTGAACCAGATGTCCTACACACAAAAATTATTTCACCATCAGGTCTTTTGCTCATTTACTCACTAGGAACATCAGTGGGGGACACATAGGCACTTTGGATGAATGATGAAGTTGTGGAGGGCAAAATAAATATATTTGGAAAAGTCCTTTTCTCTATTTCTCTGATTGCTGTGGCTAGGGCTTCCAGACTATGTTGAATAAAAGTGTTAAGAGTGGACATCCTTTTCTTATTCCTGATCTTAGAGGAGATACTTTCAGCTTTTCACTGTTGAGTGTGATGTTAGCTGTGGGTTTGTTATACATGGCCTTTATTATGTTGAGGTATGTTCCCTCTGGGTTTCCCAGATGAGTCAGTGGTAAAGGATCCACCTGCTAATGCAGGAGACATGCATTCAATCCCTGTGTCAGGAATATCTAGTGAAAAAAAGAAATGGCCACCCACTCCAGTATTCTTGCCTGGAAAATTCCATGGACAGAGAAGCCTGGAGGGGTCCAGTCCATGGGGCTGCAAAGACTGGATACAACTGAGCGACTGAACACAGCGCGCTGGGTACTCTGCCTATTTTCTGTAGAGCTTTTATTATGTTGGGTCCCTGGTGGCTCAGAGATTAAAGCGTCTGCCTGGAATGCAGGAGACCTGCGATCGATCCCTGCATCGGGAAGATCCCCTGGAGAAGGAAATGGCAATGGGTGTTTATGATTTGAATTTTGTCGAAAGCTTTTCAAGCATCTACTGAGATGATCATATAGTTTTTTATTCTTCAATTTGTTGAAGTGGTGTACCGCACTGCTTGTTTTATGGATATTGAAAAATCCTTGCATCTCTGGGATAAATCTCACTTGATCATGGCGTATGAGCCTTTTAATCTATTGTTAGGTTCAGTTTGCCAGTATTTTGTTGATGATTTTGCATCGATGTTCATCAGTGAGAATTGGCCAGCAATTTTCTTTTTGTGTGTGATATCTTTCAATAATCCTCTCGTGGTAGGTTTTTGCTCATTCCAGTTTGACATTCTAAACTATCTTCCCTTTTCCAGTAGTGGGAGAGAAGACACTCTCCAGCTCTTTGGGCAACAGTAGCAGGGGTGGAAAGGGAAACAAAACAAAGGACAAGTTGAACAAAATGTGATTCTGTGCCTCAGGGATCTTGCGATCCAGAGGGCAGGCAGGCAGTTCTTTGATTTGTTGTCTTGTGAAATAGGGAAGTTTTGCAGATGTTGAAAAGAGGAGGAGGAAGCTAGTAATGCAGGCAGAAGAGAAATATTTGCAAAGCCCAGTGTTTCAGTAGAGGATAAGGATGCAGGAGCATTTCAATACATTAATGTGATTTATGTTCCATCTACATGCATTAATTGATTCTTACATCATGCCCCATTTTCCCTTGTGTCTTGCAGTTGAAAACAAGTCCATCTTTGCTTTTTTTTTCAGTAGTGAAATATACTTACTTTCTGTTAATTTCTATGCTAACTTTTACTGATTTCAGATTATATGAAAAATCTCTTCCTCAACTAACCAGGCATTTTTATCATTTATATATAAGGCTAACAAATAACTTAGGAGGCTGAAGCTCCAATACTTTGGTCATCTCATGTGAAGAGTTGACTCATTGGAAAAGACCCTGATGCTGGGAGGGATTGGGGGCAGGAAGAGAAGGGGACGACAGAGGATGAGATGGCTGGAAGGCATCACCAACTTGATGCACATGAGTTTGGGTGAACTCTGGAAGTTGGTGATGGACAGGGAGGCCTGGTGTGCTGCAATTCATGGGGTAACAAAGAGTCAAACATGACTGAGCGACTGAACTGAACAAATAACTTTACATTTCTTTTATCTTGAGTATTTGAATGCAGCATTTATTTCATACCATAGAATATAATTCTTTCTAGGGCAAAAGTATTTTTTCTTTCTTTCTTTTTTCAGTTTGACTGTTAGTCATCTATTATTATTATTTTTTTTTTCCAAAATATTTTACAACTGATTGTGTTAGTCTGCCTGGGCTGCTATATATAACAAAATACCGTAGATTGGGTGTAAACAACAGACTTTTTCCCTCATAGTTGTAGAGACCAAGAAGTTCAAGATCAAGGTGATGGCAGATTTGGTTCTTGGTAAGAACCTTCTTTGCTGGGAGGGATTGGGGGCAGGAGGAGAAGGGGACGACAGAGGATGAGATGCTGGATGGCATCACTGACTTGATGGACATGAGTCTGAGTGAACTCCAGGAGTTGATGATGGACAGGGAGGCCTGGCGTGCTGCGATTCATGGGGTTGCAAAGAGTTGGACACGACTGAGTGACTGAACTGAACTGAAGAATCCTCTTCCAGCTTTGCAACCTTTTTGCTGTGTCTTCACATGGCAAGGAGGGAACATTTCTCTCTTCCTCTTCTTGTAAAGCCTTTAATTCCATCATAAAGGCCCTACCTGCATGATCTCATCTAACCTGAATTATTTTCCAAAGATCCCATCTCCAAATTCAGTCAGTCACATTAAGGATTAGGGCTTCACAATTGAGTCCACACCATTGAAATTGAAAACAACAGCAACAACCCTGATTTTCCTTTAATTGCTGCATTAATTTTCTAGTGCTTTTGTCAAGTGACCCTTGAGAAATGAGAGATTCAAGTGTATACTCTAACTGAAAAGGAGCTATATACTTTTTCTGTATATTTTATTTCATATTTTCAGTACTCACTTGGCTATGCATGGTAAGTATATATTTCATATAGACTTGCAAATTTTTCCAGAAGCTGCTTTTGGCTTGTTTCGTTTTAAGTATATCATTTCGTTTATCAAATATGTAAAAATGACGTGTGCAGAGAGTCGAATTCAGGTGAAAAACAGAAAGCAATATAAATACTGTGCTTATTCCTACTCTCAAAGCCTTGGCTCATTCAGCATTTCTTTGAATTTTTCATACATATTTGCTACTAATTTAATTTGAATGTATGGAGACCAAGGATGCTATTTTTATTAGAATTTCTGAGGACATTGTGTATATCCCTTGTTTCAGTATCACCTTTCTTCTGTGATGCTTCTCTCCCATATAACTATTATAAATCCTCTTCCTTCCTTCTTATATTTGCTGCTCTATTTCTCCTTATTGTTTTCTCTTCCCAACGAGGGCTGAATATGAATAATTGAATGGCAAGTAGTGTTTAGTTCAGAGTGTCAGTGTTCTTAGCTGGCTATCTTGCCTACAAACATCCTTGGGATGGAATAGTTTAGTCTTAGCACTAATTCTTCTGTTTTGGAATAGATCAATGGCCCAAAAATCTCAATAAAAGAAGCTGCAGCACAAGTTCTGTAAACTCTAGTGGAGGAAAAGTCCCTAGTATCAATTATGATCTATTTTCTGATCAAAACTGTATTCTAAATGACAAATGTGTAAATATCCCTAATGGTTTATTTCTCAATCTCTACTGACTTTTACATTAGTAGGTAAACTATCAGTGTGAATCTTTCTTCTACCACTCTGGAACTGGTGATTTGGAAGAAATCAGAGTACCATTTTAATAAATGCAGTTAAATAATGGGAGACCTGTCTTCTTCATATCTCTTAATACCATTATATGTTTTCAGGCAGAAAAGTCTTAGATACACTTACTGTATTATTTTTGGAACAAACATAATAAATATTTATGAATGCCAGTTATATAATAGATTTTGTATTTTTTCTGTATATCTAAGCATGTCACTTGATTAGTTTTAAATACCAATCATTTATCTAATCTTTTCAGAAGCCCTGTTTTAGGCCATGTAACATTTAGGGTATCACAAAGTGTATTATAGAGGAGGTGGTTCCCTTACATTACTTAGACAACCAATGACAAATAGAAGGTCATTTTCTGATTTAAGGGGTCACTTTCCTTTCTTCTGTGGAGGGCCACCATCCCACCCACTGCCCCTCCCCTAACATTTCTCTGAATAGTCTCAGTGAATGGGCCAGCACGCCTCTGTTTAGGCCTCAGGCGCTCTTGGTGCCACACTTGAAAAGAGCAGGTGCAGGTCAGAAGTGAATGGGATAGCCCAGAATCACTGCTGGGAAACATGTGCACGCGAGTCTCAAACTAATCTGGGAATGACTTCAGACAAAGAAAACAAAGGAACACTTTAGGGTCTAAATCACCCACTTGACAAAGGAGGATTCCGGGATGAGAATGCCTATAAGGACTAGTTGCTTCTGTTTTCCTTTCATTCAACTTCTAGTGCATTTAAGAGATGAAAGATAAAACTCTGGTCATCTGAAAGTCAGAAAATTTTCTTACATTCAAATGAATCCTATATGGGGCTATTCATCATATATATCTTCCTTCTTTCTAGAACTTTGTACATAAACAACTCAGCTTCAGTTTAGAGTATTGCTGTTACTGTGGCCTTCAAAGTATCTTTATTGAGAGGATGCATTCTTCAGGTTAGTTTATGTCTATCCCCAGTGTATGGTTTGATTAAATATTTCTCTTTTGTGATATGGGCAAAATAAATCTATTTGGAAAAAGTTATATCTATTAATGTTTTGTATTTATAGAAATACAAGAATATAAAACAATATGGTAAAATATGAAAATAATACAAAGTTAAAGACAGAAAAAGAATAAATATGAATAAGAGGCGAGGATAGTTTGAGTGCAATATGTAAACCACAGGGTATTACGTAGTCTCTAAAAATTCACAAGCCATCAGGGAAGCCCCACATGTTAGTAAGGTAATGCTCAAAATTCTTCAAAATAGGCTTCAACGGTATGTGAACTGAGAACTTCCAGATGTACTTTCAGAAGCTGGATTCAGAAAAGGCAGAGGAACTGGAGATCAAATTGCCCACACCCGTGGATCATAGAAAAAGCAAGGGAATTCCAAAAAAACATCTGCTTCATTGACTATGCTAAAGCCTTTGACTGTGATCACTGTTGTGGATTGCAACAAACTGTAGAAAATTCTTAAAGAGATGGGAATACAAAACCATCTTACCTGTCTCCAAAGAAACCTGTATACAGGTCAAGAAGCAACAGTTAGAACCAGACATGGAACAACGGACTGGTTCCAAATTGGAAAAGGAGTACTTCCAGGTTGTATGTTGTCACTCCCACTTTTTAACTTACATGCAGAGTACATCATGCAAAATACCAGACTTGATGAAGCACAAACTGGAATCATGATTGCAGGGAGAAATATCAACAACCTCAGATATGTAGCTAATGCTACTCTAATGGCAGAAAACTAAGAGGAACTAAAGAGCCTCTTGATGAAGTGAAAGAAGAGGGTGAAAAACCTGGCCTAAAAGTCAACATTCAGAAAACTAAGATCATGGCATCCAGTCCTATGACTTCATGGCCAGTAGATGGAGAAAAAATGGAAAGTGTGACTGATTTTATTTCTTGGGCTTCAAAATCACTGCAGCCAGGAAATTAAAACATGCTTGCTGCTTGGAAGAGGCAATGGCAAGCCACTCCAGTACTCTTGCCTGGAAAATCCAATGGATAAAGGAGCCTGGTAGGCTGCAGTCCATGGGGTCGCTATGAGTCGGACACGACTGAGCGACTTCACTTTCAGTTTCATGCATTGGAGAAGGAAATGGCAACCCACTCCAGTATTCTTGCCTGGAGAATCCCAGGGACAGGGGAGCTTGGTAGGCTGTCATTTATGGAGTCGCACAGAGTTGGGCACAATTGAAGTGACTCAGCAGCAGCAGACAATGTATTAAAAAGTAGAGACATTGCTTTGCCAACAAAGGTCCATACAGTCAAAGCTATGGTTTTTCCAGTAGTCATGTACAGATGTGAGAGTTGGACTGTAAAGAAGGCTGAGTGCTACAGAATTGATGCTTTCCAACTGTGATGCTGGAGGAGGCTCTTGAGCATCACTTGAACAGTAAGCATATCAAACTTGTCAATCCTAAAGGAAAAGAATCCTGAATATTCATTGTGAAGAACTGATGCTGGAGCTGAAACTCCAGTACTTTGGCTACCTGATGGGTCAGCTAACTCACTGGAAATACCCTGGTGCTGGGAAAGGTGGAAAGCAAGATGAGAAGGGAGCGACAGAGGATAAGATGGTTGGATGGCATCACTGACTCAATGGACCTGAGTTTGAGCAAACTCTGGGAGATAGTGAAGGACAGGGAAGCCTAGCACGCTGCAGTCCATGGGGTTGCAGAGTCAGACACAGTTTAGTGATTGATTGACAACAATTCTTGAAATAACCAATAACCATGGAGTTATGTTTTTTTTTTCTGATGCATAGAAACTGTTGACACAAAGTTGATATTATGAGTTATCAGAAAGCACAAGCTAGAGTTGTAGACCTATTTGACTGATACCTTTTTTTTTT
>SJYV01031192.1:186988-199120 GCA_006410875.1 Neotragus pygmaeus | reverse complement strand
TCTAGTCAAGGCTACGGTTTTTCCAGTGGTCATGTATGGATGTGACAGTTGGACTGTGAAGAAGGCTGAGCACTGAAGAATTGATGCTGTTGAACTGTGGTGTTGGAGAAGACTCTTGAGAGTCCCTTGGACTGCAAAGAGATCCAACCAGTCCATTCTGAAGGAGATTAACCTTGGGATTTCTTTGGAAGGAATGATGCTAAAGCTGAAACTCCAGTACTTGGCCACCTCATGTGAAGAGTTGACTCATTGGAAAAGACTCTAATGCTGGGAGAGATTGGGGGCAGGAAGAGAAGGGGACGATAGAGGATGAGATGGCTGGATGGCATCACTGACTCAGTGGACGTGAGTCTGAGAACTCTGGGAGTTGGTGATGGACAGGGAGGCCTGGCGTTGTGCGATTCATGGGGTCGCAAAGAGTCAGACACGACTGAGCAACTGAACTGATAAAGGTAATTAAGAGTATGATAAAGTACTTTATGAATTTTAAATGGTAAAAAAGTTATATGCTTCCATTATTTATCAAGATTGTCTTTGACATGTTTTTCTAGGGAAAAGTAAATATTTAATAACTCTTTGAGAAAAAAATCGTTTGTAAATTATGCTTCCATGGATTCCTTTGACTCATGCTCTGAAATTCATTATTCAGCAGGCATGCGGCTGGACTAGCAAATGTTTAATTTTTTAAAGTTTTGTTTTATATTAATCAACTAACTACACTCCAATATAAAATAAAATTAAAAAAAAGAATTACACATTTGCTGGTCCAGCTCTATGCCTGCTAAACAATAAATTTCAGAGCAGGGGCCAAAGGAATCCATGGAAACAGAATTCAAAAACCATTTTTCTCATAAAGTTATTGTATGTTTACTTTTCCCTAGAAAAATATTTTAAAAACTATCTTGATAAATAATGGAAGCATGTAACGTTTTTTTTTTCCCCAATTAAAACAATGTTGTGTTAGTTTCAGGTGTACAGCAATGTGATTCACTTATACATATACGTGCATCTATCCTTTTTCAAATTCTTTTCTCATTTCGGTTGTTTAAGAACCTTGAGCAGAGGTCTCTGTGCTCTGTGGTAGGTCCTTGTTGGTTGTCTATCTTAAATATAGTAGTGTGTACCTGTCAATGGCAAAATCCCAGTTTATTCTGCCCCCCACTCCCCACCACAACTCTTCTCCACTGGTAACCAAAAATTTGTCTTCTGTGTCTGTGGGCCTATTTCTGTTTTGTAAATAACTTCATTTGTATTTGGTTGTTTGGCTCCACATGTATGTGACATCATGTGCTACTTGTCTTTCTCTATACTTCATGTATTATGATCATCCCCAGGTCCATCCATATTGCTGCAAATGGCATTATTTCATTCTTTTTAATATTAATATTAATATTAATCTCAATAATATTCCCCTGTGTATGTACAACAAATATGTAATTTTTGAAGGCCTCTCATTTATTATAGGAGAAGGCAATGGCAACCCACTCCAGTACTCTTGCCTGGAAAATCCCATGGATTGAGGAGCCTGGTCGGCTGCAGTCTGTGGTGTCGCTAGGAGTCGGACATGACCGAGCGACTTCACTTTCACTTTTCACTTTCATGCATTGGAGAAGGAAATGGGAACCCACTCCAGTGTTCTTGCCTGGAGAATCCCAGGGACTGGGGTGCCTGGTGGGCTGCAGTTTGTGGGGTCACACAGAGTCAGACACAACTGAAGCGACTTAGCAGAATTCATTATAATGCAAATGGTTGGAGAAAACACTTTGAGAAACTGTGAATAAAAAGTAACTGGTACAGATAACTAAAAAATAGTACCACTTTCCCTGGTCTCTTTCACACTCATTAAAAAAAAAAAGTTTCACAAGTAAAATAAAAATTCTTAGTGCAAGTTTACTGTCTGTAGTACAGAGTAGAGAAGAGCTGACTTTGATGTAGCACCTGAGTTTAACATATATGAGACATACAGACTCCAGCAGCACCAGTAACCAGCTGACTATAAGCAGAACATATCATCCCTGCTGAGACCCGAAACTCTATCCTGGTCAGATGACAATTTGTCTGTTGGCTTCAGGTCTCAAAGTTGAAATTTTATTTAATAAGCTGATTGACAAATTAGATTATTTTCAAGGAGACTAGGGTGCTCAAGTAGCAGGGAATCATATTCTAATAATTTGGTGTTTTTTAAACCAAAAGAATTCATGACAATTGTAGATATAATGAAAGCATCAGAAATTTAGGCTACTGAGTGAAAGTTACAGGGTGGCAGAATATGGTTTCAAAACTCTCAAAAAAGTGAACTTGTCATTAATCATCTTTAATACAATTATAATAATTGCTCTTTATTGAGAATTTGTATATTAAATACTTTGAAATCCCTTTAATCTGCCTTTTTTTTAAATCCTTACAACATCCCTAAAAGATATTGGTAAATGACTCGATCTTACAGGTGAGAAAAATAAACATTGAAGATTATTTGTCCTGCTTATGATCTCACAGGCTGTACATGGCAGGGAATCTAATCTCAGCTCTTCTGAACTTTGAACTACCAAATAAGAAGATGAAGTCATAGTTTAATATACTCAGGTTACCTATGTTTGGAAGAGGATCTGAGTTAGATAACATTAGTGGTTTTCTTTTTTTTTTTTTAATGTTAAGTACATGTTTAATGATTTTCTTCAATTTTACGTTGGAACCAGATTGATATGACCTGTTAATAGTTAGAGTTGCCTTATTTAATGATAGAAGGTAGGAAGGTCAGTCCTGTTTGCCACCTGGTGGAGTTTGGATGTTATCATGTTGGGAGTTAAAAAAAAAAGTATTTTGGTCTTACTGAATGGTTGTACAAAAAAAGACCTAGAAATGCATGAATTCCTGCCAAAGATTTTTTTTTTGCCTTTTCAGAGAAGTTATAATTCACGGGCAAAAGTACTATCATGGGTACTCACAAAGTGATTGATAGCCTCATGCAGTGTTTGGAGCTATTGACTTAGCTGTAAATATAACCTCTGTGTATCTAAAATTTGAGCCCATTATGCTTGAGTACTTGTGGAAACAGTGAAAGTTGAAGCACGACAGAAAAAGAAAGCTTGATCCACAGAAGGGACTTCTGCTTCCTTTTCCATCCAAATTCTTAGAACCAGGAAGAGAAGGAGAATGATGTAGTCTGAGTTCAGATAATCATGTGGCAAAGAGCAGAGAGTGCAACAGAGAGAGAGAGATTTTCTCTTAAAGAATCCTTGCCCTTTAAACCCCATAGTGATTGCTTATTATTACTAATAGTAGTCACTGGAGAATCGTTATTTCAAGTGTGAAGCAGTAAGATAATGATATCCTTCTTTTAGGTAGGACAGACTGAGAGGGTGAGGTCCCATTCAGGAAGATAGAGAAAAATATTTCAAGCAGTGGAAAGAAAGCAAAAATATTCCCTCACTTGGATTCTTTTGCCTACATTCTTGACAATTTTGCCAAACTCCCTAAGAGTCATACTGGTTGTAGTAACGTAGATAAACTCTGGGCTGAGACAAGCCAATATTAATAGCTGAATCTGACAGATGGCCACAACCTTGGTCTAGTAAAGCAATCCTCTTCTAAATGAAAAAAAAAAAAATCTGATACCTTCCAAAGCAACTCTGAAGCTTTAATCAATAAGTGGAATGTTAGGTTTTGGCAGAAGAAGAGATGTTAGAAATTTGAAACTGACTACATGACCCAATTAAAAAAGGATCAATTTTTATTAGGAATGGATCCTGACAGTTTTGCATAGTAATCCAGAATTTCCTTGACAAAATTTGAGTAATTGATTAGCTCCAGTGGAAACTGGGCAATTTTGTGTGTGTGTGTGTGACTTAAACATGCACAAAAAGCTTCAATCAATAATACTTGCGTTGGAGAACAGTTTTTAAGTAGGCAAGCAGTGCATATAATACTGTCATGTGTATATAATTATCTCAGTATGCGAGCAGGTAGAAAACAATCTTCAAGTGGCAGAAAGTTAATAACCTTCTATTTCATTGTTCAGCATTTTCCTCTAAGTTGTGTTGGTTTCATTTCTGTTTACCCTCATTGCTTGAGATTGCCTTAAAAGTATAAGCCTGACATTGCTCATTACAGCTTATTTCCCCTCAATGGTGAGCTCAATGCTGTTGAAAGCGAAATATTTTACTTATCAATGTCTAGGAAGGCTAGTTACAAGGAAGAAAATTAATCAGCCTAGCTAGTATATGGAAGTTCTGTGCATATATAGATTTAAGAGTCCAACCCGCATGAATTCTTTTAAATTAGATACAGAAATATATATTTGGAAAAGAAGTATGGAACTGTTCATTTCAAATGAGAAGATTTTAACCTTTGCTGACATTACTGAACTAAGATACTTGCTATGGAATATATATTGTTCACTGTTAATAACTGTGACAAGAATATATGGTTCATAATCAAAGATTATATTTTACCTTGTGGTCATTTCTCTTTGAACGGGATACTAGCCTTGAATAAGGAAGTCAAGCAAGGACAACATGTACTGGAAATCATGAGTGTTATGCTGGCATTGGGAAGTTTCCAGCTGTTTCATGTTTTTTATAGCAATAGGACAAACTGTAAGAGTGGTGCTATGTGCATTAAAGCTTGTTTCATTTTGAGTTTGTGAATGACAGGTATTTATTGAGTTGCTTAAGACATATAGCAAGATGGAAAAATATTCATTAAAAGCTTCTAGCCCCTTGAAAAATATTTTTAAAGAATTCAAAACTAAATTTGGCAGTGTGTGGGATCCAACTACATTTCTTACCAACCTCCCACGCTGGTGAATTGGACGAAATCAGCCATACTTTTTTGTTTGTTTTGCTTTGAGGCAAGAAAGACAGATTTCCTGTATTTTACAAGATGGTAAGGTGCTCAATTCCCTGCAGATCTCCTTTGTGACATCTATTTTCTGTACCCCCTGCTCTGGCTGACACACAAATTCAGTGACATGTGGCCTTGTTCCACTGACGGACAGCCCGTGTGTTTTTAGTCATTAAGCTTGCTCCTGAAGCCAAGAGAGCCCAAGGCAATCACCCGTAACTTGATTTTTCACCCCAGAGACCTCACAGACACGGCATTTGGGGCTGTAGGCAATTAAGACAGTCTAGAGTGAAATCAATGATATTTGGGGGGGCATTAAGTATATTTATAAGCTTTGTGCCACATGTGTTTGTTTCCTGCCCACAAAAATCTGCATCTTTGTGGATGAGAAAGTACACACAGACAGCTTATTAACTCTATAATAAGAAACTGGAAAGAGAGGAGGGTGGTGCGATGGAGCTATAACAACTGGTAATTATTTGTAGGGGAAAAGGCTTGAGCAGAGCACACACTTCCATGTCTCCACACCGCCATACTCATGTGATCAATATGGCTGGGAATTTAATCGGGCGCTTGCAGTTCCAATAGTAGAGATTTTATAATATGACCAGGGTATCTCTCTGTCACTGAAAATGCTCGGAACAATTCTGACATGGCATTGCTAGAATCTGAAATGCTAGTAGTCTTTGAAATAAGTGACTTTATATTCTCTAGTGGCCTGCAATATGACGTAGGGTGATGGGGTGCTAGGCGAGGCTTTTCTGTGCGTGTGCGTGTGTGTTAAGAGCATTCAGTTTGGAGTTGTTTTTCTACCTCTTTTCTGCTCCTTGTTTTTATTTTATATATCTCTGACCCAAACCTTTCATTTGAATTATCCCACAAAACTTAGATCCAATATGATACTCTTAGGGATAAATCTCTTATATTCTGTCAATTTAATGCCCTTAGCTTGTTGAGGATTAGAATACTGGAATCTGTTTTGTAAATTCTAAAATCCAGCTACAACTTTAAGCCGTTATGAAAATGCCTTATTTTCCTCCTTTTAAAATGCTTTTGGTTAAGAGAGACTTTCCTTATGGTAAAGTGAATTATTTTGGTAAGTAGACACTGTATACATCTCCAAGAGGGCTGTTAGTCAGAAGGACAAGAAAACATGATTGTGTTAACTTCCTGGATTCCCTGCTTTGCATGAAGATGTGAGAATTGCTTGGCATATTTCAGAACTTCTGAGCTTCAAAAAACCCTGCAACTGCAGTAATTGTGAATCAGGTTCTTGTGACGAAACAAATGCTTCACAGTTAATTGCTAGGAGATTCACTTATTCTGTATATCGTGTATATGTTTTTTGTTTTGCTTTGTTGGATGTTTTTGTTTATTGTGCTCTCTTTTTAGTAATTTTTTGAAAACAGCTATTTTATGAAAAGCATTGATGTATAAGAAATTTGTAGTAAGGTATTCCTAAATCTGAATTATGTTAGCTTTCATTTAGCTTTATTTATTTTTCCATCTATTTATCTAATCTTCCAGTACTGAATGCAGCCACAATAAATTCTCATTTGCAGAGATGGATATAGCAATGACTAAAACATGGAACAAAGCTTAGAAGGAGTGTCTGTGTTTGTCTGTGGGTGGTGTTTGTGTGTGTGCATGTGAGATGTCTTGATCCATTTGTATATTTCTCCGGGGAATTCTCAGGCAATTAAGTCAACCTATTACCAATAGAGCCCTCTCCGTACATTCCGATTTGATAGGAGAATGGGTAATTCCTGTTAATGACTAGTACATCTGTTCAATTATATTGTTTTGTATTGATGCTTAATTAGGTGTCAAGTTGGAGGAGAGGGAGACCGTGAACGCATGATTCCCTTTTAAATGTCAGAGACGCTTCCTAAATTACCTGTCTTTTTAACATACACAGAGCACTTTGACAGGCATTATGTTCTTTTGACCTTAAAACATTTACACTGTCTTGGAGAGGTATAATGTTCCCTAGAAAGTGAGCGTATGTATTGGAACTGGTTTGCCGTGAGTGTCACTCATGTCCAGTTTCATGTGGAGTGACCCTTTTCAACCTTTAGCTGGCAACAGAGGGGAGCTTCCCATGGGTAATACAGTTTTTGTTAAATAGTCTTCTTTTCTCTGGGAGGTTTTCATTAGAAAATATTGCCCCAAATAAAATTGATACTGTATTGTTTAAAAGTATAACTTGCTTTTTTTTTTAGGTGTGTTTAGATATAAGCAAATGAAAGACCAATTGCATGTTTTTTTTTTTTTAATGGTAAGATCAGACTTAACCTATTTCTAGAATATATATGGACTAATGTGTAGGTTTACTCAGTGAATAATAGTGAGTATTTATAAATCTAACTCTTGAGAAAAAAACAGGAAAAGATTTATAGTAGAATGGAGAGTGTCTAAGGAGCTGAGTAGTATTTGTTACATTATCTGGACAGTTACGAGAGTACCACAGTATGAAAGCCTTTTTAGCCAGCTTGTAGGTGTAATTTTCATTTTTTATTGATGTCAGTGAGTGTGTTGAGGCCAAAGATTATTATGCTTTACTTGACAGCTTATGCCATGCCACAAGGCAATTTGATGTGTTCTGATAAAATTATGTATTATGTATGAGATCCTGTAACAATTAAAAAGGGAGAGTTGACAGCCCAGAAATTAAGTTCTGAAAAATGAATCATGATAGTCAAGGCTTGCTTGACTAGAAGACTGATCTTGTTTAAAGTGTTTAGAGTGTTTTTTTGTGAATTGTGGTTTTCCATAACAAAGGAGAAGGAGGTTAATATGATATTCAGGAAATGAATAAAGAGTTGTTAATTGTAGTAACTTTGGTTAGAAACCTCTTCCCAAAAGAGTCATGTGGTTTAAGGCAGTCTAGTAATAATCCAGCAGTTCTCCGGTCTGGTCAGTTCTCTGGTATTGTTCTTATCAGTAATTTTTTTTCTAACTATATCTTAAGATAGTAAAATATAAGAATATATAAAGGAAACTATAAGCCATCTCTTGACTCTGGACACAGTAAAATTTAATCATCCATTGTAGGTTCTTTACAAGTCCTCCCTTTCACAAATTTCATCAATATTTCAGATTTTATAAATAGTGCTCAGGAATATTATTTGTAAACTATATTCTAAATTTGGAAGCCTGAAGACATCTTGACCACTCCAGCCCTGACCAAACTGCCAGCTGAACGTAACCTCATGAGTAAGCCAGACAGTGTTATATGAAGCAGGACCACCAGCTGAACCCAGCCCAAATTCCTGATCCACAGAATCCGGAGCAAATAAAATGGCTGTTATTTTAAGCCACTATATCATGNGGGAAATAGTTGGGGAAACAGTGGAAACAGTGTTAGACTTTATATTTTTGGGCTCCAAAATCACTGCAGATGGTGACTGTAGCCATGAAATTAGAAGACGCTTAGTCCTTGGAAGAAAAGTTATGACCAACCTAGATAGTATATTCAAAAGCAGAGATCTTCAATCCATTTTGAGTTATTCTGATCAAGTTTTTAATGTGGATGAGATAGACTGTACTGGAAGAGAATGCTAGGCCAAAGTTACATCAGTAAGGAAGAAAAATTGATGCCACCTTGTAAAGCAGCAAAGGCTAGGCTAACTCTGTTGTTTGGTAGCAGTGCTTTTGGTGATATGAAGCTGAAGCCTCTCAGTTTATCATTCAGGAAACCCAAGAGCCCTTAAAAACATAGCCAAGGGCTCTCCTCCTCTTTTATGGAAGAGTAAGCCCCCAAACATGGGTTACACAGGCCATTTTCCAGGAGTGGTTTTCCCATTGCTTTATCCCAGATGTAGAAAAATACTGCTTGGAGAAGGATGTTCCATTCAGCATTCTTTTGCTACTCAACAGTGAGTATCCCGGGCCACCCCCCATAGATGGACAACTTTCATCCTAACATCAAAATAGTGCATCCATCACCAAACACTACCATGCTTATTCAACCAGTGGACCAAGGAGTTATAGTGACTTTGAAGAAATACCATTTACATTACAGTTTTTGTTAGGTGGTAAAGGCAAATGATGAATCAGGAACAACCTTGTGACAATTTTGGAAGGATTATTACATCTACAAAGCCATAAAACATATTGACTTTGCTTGGCATGTGGTTTTGGCTGTCACCAAGAATGGGATTTGGAAGAACCTTTGCCTGCACTTTGTTCATGATTTTTGTGAATTTGAGAAGTTAGATGAGTAGTTCAAAGACGTATTCAGGAACTTAATGACCCTCAGTGAGAAGCTGGAGCTACATCTGCAAGTGGATGACTTCATGGAAATCCTTGTTCTACCCCACGAGGTGCTTATTAAACTGATGGAATTGGAGGCCCAGAGAAAGGATGTAGAGAGGCAAGAGGAAGAGGAAGTAACTGAAGAGATTCACGACACAGGAAATGGTAAAGGGATTTTCTTTAGTTGAGGAGGCACTGTTAGTTTTTGAATCACAGACCCTGAATTTAGAATGGCATGAAGGTTGCAGAGGTTATTCAGAATGCAGTCCAATGCTACTGTGTTATGTATGATGAGAAAAAAAGAGCTACTACTCATGCATCGGAGAAGGCAATGGCGACCCACTCCAGTACTCTTGCCTGGAGGATCCCATGGGTGGAGGAGCGTGGTGGGCTGGGCAGTCCGTGGGGTCGCTGGGAGTTGGACATGACTGAGCGACTTCACTTTCACTCTTCACTTTCATGCATTGGAGAAGGACATGGCAACTCACTCCAGTGTTGTTGCCTGGAGAATCTCAGGGACGGAGGAGCCTGGTGAGCTGCCGTCTATGGGGTCACACAGAGTCGGACACGACTAAAGCAACTTAGCAGGAGCAGGAGCAACTCATGCATCACTGGATCACATTTTTCAAGATGGTAGATAGAACTGAATCTCAGGGAACCTGTGCCATCAACATCAGCCATAAGTGGAGTTGCACCTTGCCTGTTGTCTCCTGTTGCTGACGATCCTTAAGCTCTACCATCTTCCATCTCCTCTCTCTCCTCCGTTCGGTAATTCTTCTCGTCTGTTCACTCAATGCCAGCCTGTGTATGCCAGCTGCATTGAACTACTGTAGTTTTCAAGGTACTATACTGTAAGATTAAAGATGTTTAATTTTTTGTTTGGTTTTATGTATTATTTGTCAAAAGTACTATAAATCTTTTACAGTACTATATCGCCCGATTGTGTTAGTTGGGTTCCTTAGGCTAAGTTTGTTAGACATAGGAACAGATTGGACTTACTAACAGGCTCTCGGAAGAGAACTTGTCTGTAGTATGTAGGGGACTTACAATAATGAATACCTACTCTGGGAAGTATTTGGGTGAATTGACATGATCATTTTTTAGCGGTAATGATATGAAAATCATCCATTAAGTAGGAAAATGGACTGCAGGCCTGAGGTGTATTCTTCTGCAGTTTTTAGAACTGAAATAATGTTTATTGCCTGCATTAACTGGAAAAATAACTTGAGTTAAAGACTTAGTTGCAAGATGTTCAAAGGTGATATAAATGCCTATGAGGTTACCCTTTCCCTGATGTGGGCAAGAGATAAGAGAGCATGATCTGGAACTTAAGGGCAATATAATATGAATAGTTGAAAAGACAGTTCTCTAGTTAGCAAGAGATGTGGCAATGAGCTTTTTCTTTTTTCCTTTTTTTCGCTCTATACTACAGTGACCTAAAAGTGGTATTGTGAATTCTAATGGAGCGCCTGAGCTCAAATTCCTTTGTGTTTTCTGAATAGTAATAAGGGTGTCCATTCAGCCTCTCTTTTACAGAAGGAACATTTTCTGGGAAAATATATGGGATGTCAGGCCTGTGGGAGGCTGCTGAGTCACATATGATTCACAGATCTGGCTTCAGAAATCTTTAGATTTTTGTATTACAGTACAGGGTGGTCTGTTTCAAAACTGCTTGTTGAAATCCACATTGAGGTGTCTAAATGGAGCATGAGGAACACTAACCGAGTAATTATTAATGAAAAAAATTAGAAGCAGCTCTTTTGGAATGTTGAATTCATGCTGCTAGCTTCTTTGTGATTCCTTCCTGTTTCATGAAGATGATAAGTTCCATGGACGTACCATCTTACCATAGACCTCTGGAGCCAAAGTTTCCTCTTTGCGTGAGGGCTTATGAAATGCTTCCTCCCTGTTTCTAAAATGGCTCATCTCCTTCTGATTGTAGAATGAGTATTTCAAATGTGGAAGATACAAAGTGAAAGTGAGTATTCGTTGCTCAGTTGTGTCTTACTCTTTGCAACCTCAAAGTGCAGCCCACCAGGCTCCTCTGACCATGGAATTCTCTAGGCAAGAATACTGGAATAGTTAGGCAGTCCCTTCTCCAGCGGATCATCCCGACCTAGGGATTGAACCCAGGTCTCCCAAATTGCAGGTAGATTCTTGACTGACTGAGCCACCAGGAAAGCCCTGGAAGATACAAACATTAGCACAAAGGAGACTTTGAAGAGATTAACCATTGTATTTTAAAGTGTTTATATGTATAGAAATAATTTAAATTCAAGTAACCATCTTGTTCGCTGTATGATAAGGGAAAATATGCCTAAGACTTTGATGTTTAAAATTTTTTGTTAATAGTTGTGAATTATCTGATAAAGATTGATTTTAACTAGAAAAAAATTTTTTTAGTTTGTATTTAAATTGGACTTCTAAGTAACCATTCATACATAAGTCATGCTTTACAGTTTGTTTTTCTTTTCTTGACTTTCATTCATTTAAAAATGTATTTTGGCCTCACTGCACGACTTATAGGATCTCAGTTCCTTGTGATCCCAGGGGATCACACTGGGGCCATGGCAGTGGCAATGCTAAATCCTAACAACTGCATCACCAGGGAATTCCATGCAGTGTTTTTAAAACTTACTAAATGCATGAGAAACCTGCGTGCAGGCCAGGAAGCAACAGTTAGAACTGGACATGGGACAACAGACTGGTTCCAAATAGGAAAAGGAGTACCTCAAGGCTGTATATTGTCACCCTGCTTATTTAGCTTATATGCAGAGTACATCATGAGAAACGCTGGACTGGAAGAAACACAAGCTGGAATCAAGATTGCCAGGAGAAATATCAATCACCTCAGATATGCAGATGACACCACCCTTATGGCAGAAAGTGAAGAAGATTAAAGAGCCTCTTGATGAAAGTGAAAGAGGAGAGTGAAAAAGTTGGCTTAAAGCTCAACATTCAGAAAACTAAGATCATGGCATCTGATCCCATCACTTCATGGGAAATAGATGGGGAAACAGTGGAAACAGTGTC
>SJYV01031192.1:152750-185032 GCA_006410875.1 Neotragus pygmaeus | reverse complement strand
GACTCAATGGACATGAGTCTGAGTGAACTCCGGGAGTTGGTGATGGACAGGGAGGCCTGGTGTGCTGCAATTCATGAGGTTGCAAAGAGTCGGACACGACTGAGCGACTGAACTGAAATGAACTGAAATGCATGACAAAGAAGCTTCAATTGGATTTCATTATATAAAGTGCGAACTTTTTCCTCTTTGGTATTTTTTCTATTTAATTGCCTAGATTTTGACCCATCTTTCCACATATACTACATCAAAGGTCATAATCTTACAATGTTGTTGATTAAACAATAGCAATTATGACATAATTTGGAACATTAATTATTTGAATAATACATGTTCAAAATTGTGACCAAGGGACTGAAAATAATTTCTTTTCCTGTATTCTTTGACATGCATATAAAATTTTCACCAATGGTTGACAGTGTTTGCAAGGAGTTATTTGATAGTACCAACAGTTGTAATTCTTTCACTGTTCCATAAGCATAAATTCATTGTTAAATGCAGTTCGCATTGTTAATTTCACTACGTTAATGGAAGAAAACCTATTTGATTTAAAAAAAGTAGTTCAACTTTGTGTTTCTATTGTGCTCAGATCAGGAAGAGCAACTGGTTGTAATCTCTACCCAAGAAGCAATTTTCTACTTGGAATACTTGGGTGCTCTCAGGCCATCAGAGAGGAGTGCCAGGGCAGTGAACATACTACTCAGGCAAAGAGGGTCAAAGAGAACCACATGTCTGTGAGGACAAAAAGGTTGAAAGCAATTAAATTGTAGTGTTTCTGAGCTGGGAAGATATGTACTATTTCACGTTTGAAAAACAATTTTATTTTTCTAGAATCCTGTGCTTAAATATTCAGAAATAAAAATGTTACCAATGGGCTACTTTTAAAATGTTCCTTCTGATGGTCTTCAGAAAGAAAGTTATTGTTTTTCTAATTTGTGCATTAATAAACAAATTTGCATGAAAATCTTTTTGATTGATAAATTAACTTTTTCCTGGAATAGCTATCAGACAAATTACACTATGAGCTGTCTTTAAATGGAGCATCATACAAGTTGGTCTGGGCCCAGACTTTTGTATTGTATTTGTTTGCAATCTGAACTTGCAGTATGAACACAGTGAAGGCCAGCTGAGAGAGTCTTATTTTCCATTCGTAGTTGAAGAATGTAATTTTGCTTCTAGAATATTTTATATTTAAAAACACATCAGGGCTGACTCTACATCTGACCTGCTACTCCATGTCAAATCTTTGTGTGTGTTGTGTATAATACGAGAGTCTGGCTATGTACCTAATGCTGAGGAGCCATGATATTATGTTAATGAAAGCAGCAAAATTCATGGTTTTGTAAATACAACAACTAATGCTTGTTTATTTGATAATATGGATAAAACTTAATTTGAGGAAAAATTGTTACATAGTCACACATTTCTTTTTCGGAAGATGCCTGGGTTTTCTCAGTTACAGTTTTTAAATTGTTATTTTCTAACTATTACTAATTCTTTTCTTACTGTGTAAAAATAAAACTTTGGTAATTGTTATTTCCTCTGTTTATATCAATGAAGTACAGTTAGAACCTAGGCCTATGAAAGTCTATAAAAGTGAAAACATAAGACTTTTGTAAGTTAGGATGAGAAGAGAATTAGAGACTGCTGTCTGGTAAGATAAGAGGTGAGAACAAGCCATGTTTCAAATGACATCAATTAGCATTTATTAAGATGGTAGACTATTGGCTTCTAAGGGTAAATTGCTCAGCTCTGTCACTTACTAATTCTGTGACCATAGACAAGTAATATAACCTCTCTATGCTTCAGTTTCCTTATCTGTAAAGTGTGATTTGTAATAGTATCTGCCTCATAGAATTTTTGTGAGAATTAAAGAGTTTGTTCACATAATGTCTTTAGAACAGCTGTTGGCACATAGGAGTGTGATAGATGCTGTCTGTTGTCTACTGAGCATTTACTCTCTGTTCAGAAATGTCCTAGGTATTCTCTGAATACAGAACGAGAAGCTGTGGCCCATTCACTCAGGGAAATCAAGCATTGTTGGGGAAAAATAATACTAATGAAAGATAATATATGGTGTGCATGATGTTTTGTAGGACAGGCTATGTCTATTTTTAGGAACTTAGAAAAAAGAAAATTTCTGAGGGCTTGAGGACTTGCCCAGAAGAAGGAACTGAAGTATCGACTTGAAAAATGATTTTCAGGCACCAAAGAGACTTAAGAGAGGTTGTTTGAGTCTAGTGGAAAATGTGATTAGATAACATGGCAAAACTGACATGTTTGTGAAACTCTTCAACTGGCCTAACTTCAGATACCGATCTATGAAGGGAAGTAGATGGGCTGTTTAAGTCAGAATCCAAACATAATAAATATTTAAGGATTTTGCAGTATTGGAAATATTGTGGATGTGCAGTGAATAATTCAAAAAAAGGAAATGAGGATAATTTGATTATGACATTAAATAATCTTTACATGCTTGAATTAGGGTAAAATAAAATTTGTGAACTATCTGCATTCCCTAAGAAAAAATATAGATAAACAATGAAAGAGAAGATCCTCAAGAAAGTGAATGGAGGTTTTATAATGTGCAGTTAGAAATTCAGCTCATTTGGTTCATAGAAACACTAGCAGACTGTGTGGCCATTTGGGACACCTCCCTTGGCACCAGGCTGGAGGGACAATGCTGCAGGTTGTAACTAAGGGTGATGTGGAAGCGTTAAAAAACAAAGCTCTTCAGGCCTCCAGGGAGCAAATCCCTTGTATGAGAACCCTCTCCCCTCTAGCTAATTCAGGGAACTACACTATCATCAACCCTGAAGTGTATTGCTTATTTGTTGTCTTGGAAGCTGGCAGCACATTGTTGCAGCTGAGGCAAAAATATTAGCTAAATAAAGAAACAGTGAAAATGCTGGGATAAAACAAAAATCAATCCAAGATGGTGAGAAAGGTAGATCTCATGAAGAAACTTTGGTCTTTGAGAATTATGAGTATATATATTTGTATATATTTGTGTTGTATATATACAGGATATATATTGCATATAGTAATATTAAGAGGATATATATTTGTAAAGCAGGATTAAACAGACAGACACGAGAGCGAAAAGCAAACAGAAAATGAAGGCAGAGGAACACAACAGCATAAGAATCTATTTTTAGTGGTAAAACCTTTTTGCTTCTATTCTCAAGTACTTTAGTTTTCCACCCTGATTAGCACGATCACATCCTTCTCTGCATTTCTTTCAGGATTGACTCTAGACAAAATGAAATAGTAAGACATTCACAAGTCTAAACAGCTTTCTAAAAACAGAGCAGCAGTGTTGTTGAAAATGGTTTAAATAGAGGATAATTTCAGGAACTAAGGTTCCCGTCATGACATGCATCTCACAAGCAATTTTATGTTTAATGTAGATACCAAGTGTTCCTTTCACACACACATACACACATAGTATTTCATAATACCGTTATCCATGTTATAAGAAATGCATATTTAATAGTATTGTAGGCTATTTAAATCTTTGGCTTACTTATGTTATTTTTTTATCCAACTATGAGAACACTGTGGGTGTTTTATTATATAACAAAATTGGGAGACGTTTGGCATTGGTGGGATATTTATAGCAAGTGGAACACTTTTGAAATATATGGTCTTATTATTTCAAATTTATGAATAAGCTATATATCAACACAATTGAAATGGTCAGTTTATTAGACCTTGTGATATTTTTATGTTTTTCCAGGCCCACAGGGCAGAATTGTTTCTGATTTCCTTGGATTAAAAATAAAATGATTTCTTAAAAATATTAGTGTAGGCTGAGAATTGCCTTAGGACAACGACCCCAGAGAGCATGGGCTTCTCACTCTCTTGTTCCTCTTCTTCCTCTCAGCCTCATACTGTACCAGCCCTCATCTGTTTGAATTTATTTTCTGTGTATCTCCAATAACTTAAAAAGATTTTTAAAGATTAATTTTTATTGGAGTATAGTTGATTTATAATGTTGTTTTAGTTTTTGCTGTACAGAAAAGTGAATCAGGTATACACATACATGTATCCACTTCTTTAACGATTCTTTTCCCATATAGATCATACAGACTATTGAGTGGAGTTCCTGTGCTATTCAGTAGGTTCTTTTGTAGAAACCAAACTTGTGGTTACCAAGGGGGAAGAGGGGGTTGGGAGGGGGGATAAAGTGGGACATTGAGATTGACATATACACATCAATATCTTCCTTTTTTGCTCTTGTCTCTATAATTACTAGTGGGATAATTCAAGATGGATGTAGAAGAAGATGTCTGTTTCAATACTCTATTAGCAGGGAGTTCACACATTCTTTTTTAACTGAGGACCTACTATGTGAGTGTAGGAAGGAAGACAGTCAGCCTCTGTAGGACCTGTTACAGCATTTCTTAGCTCTCAGTTTGGCTCTATTATTCCAACCAGTAAAAAGGCAAATCTCTCTGTAGCATTTAAAACAATTAAATAGATAACTATACAAACTTGACACTTTGTACTCAACTGCTACACTTTACAATAGATGGAGCAGGGTGTAATTTGTGCTGTTCTGAATTTGATGTTCCTCAAATGCATGCAAAATGAAATGAATTACCATCTCTCTCTTTCTTTTTTTAAATAAAGTTTTCTGAACTATGCAATACTCTTTTGAAAGCCATCTGACAGGCAATGTCATCTCAAAAGGAACAATATTAATTGCATGACTAGTATTTTTTTTCTCAAATTTAGTGAAAACTTGATTATATTATTTGCCTTCAGAGTTTGTGCCGTTTGTGTACAATAAAGTGAAGTAGAGGATATAAAAGATTATCTCAACTATTCAATAAAATATTTGCCTCAATTTTTAGCAATCTCTCCAAATTACACTGGATCTGCAGACATCATTAAACAATTGGAAACATATACTGGTATTTGATTTTGTAATGAGTTAGAGAAGGATTACAAGAGTTAATTTTTTTCCAATGAAATTTAATATCCAGTTGAAAGATTTAGAATTATAATATAAGGTATATGCATGCTAGAGATTAAAAAAAATTATTTAAACTGTTAAGTCATATTTTACAATTCTTCTACTTGTTGAAAAATGGGTGCTTTTTAAAGAAACATGGATTCAGCAGATTATGTTTTTCTCATGTGAATTTTGGAGAGAAGAGGGACTTTAGTAAATAAATCACTTACTCTGATGCATTAAGTAAAGATAATTGTACATTTTAAAAAACATTGCGATTACATTTCAATACACTTTTCTATTTTTTCAGTAAATATATGTGTGCCTGCTATATGCAAGGCAGTATAATATTGATTGAGTGACAAATGAGAATAAAAGTATATCTAATCATGAGAGTCTACAGAAAAAGAAGCACAAAGCATATTTTTAGTTTGGGTGTTTGTGAAAGGTGCTATTAAAGTATTTGTGAAATTTATTCACAAAGAGGCTTACTTTCAGGGAGAAGTTATAGAGCAAAAGCAGAATGTGAAAAAGGACAGTCTATGCACATGGAACTATGGGAGGTTGTTGGAAGTAAATGGCTTAGAAAAGCAGAAGCTAGAAGTCTGAACAGTTAAATTTCAAATTTCTCTAAACTTTGTTTTCTCATCAATGAAACGTGAGCGCTGTTTTTCTGATGACAGAGAGAATGTTAAATACTTAGGCAAGAATTTTGGCAGAAAATAAGATCTCAGTGCATTTAGCTATCAAGTGTGTGTTGAAAAACACTGAGATACAAAGGATTCATCGATGAAGGGATATGATGATGAAATTGATGGCAGGGACCTGGATGACTGAGAATATGGTTGGTCAACAAGTAGAAGGAACATGGGAAGATTAGTGCTATTGGGAGGAAAGATTTTGAGTTCAGTTTTATAGATTTTTGGAAAAAAATGGTAGAAAATCAAAAGGGTGTAATCTGGCAAAGAGTTAAGACAGAACTGGAGCTCAAATTGCATATGTAAAGGTGGTAATTGAAGTCATGAGATTTTGACTTTTTAGGGTTGTAGAAGCTTGAAAAACACAGGGTTTCAAAAAACATTGGAAAATTGGGATACAGGGGTAGCAGAGAAATAGAAAGTAGTCGTGTTCCATTCTGTGGTTGACTACATACCCAGTTTCTGGAACTTCTCACCATTTCCCTGTGTAAATATCATGCATTCTCACTCTCCTGCTTCGATCATGCTCTAGTCCTATCCTTGTTACCTTGAAGCCTCTGTTACCATTTAACACTTGAAGCCATGGTTACATTTCTAATAAGCAGAGTAAGTGTGTTCCTGACATCACAATTTGAAAAATCCCATGCATTTTCTCATGGAAACACTATGCTGCTGCTGCTAAGTCACTTCAGTCGTGTANCTTGAAGCCTCTGTTACCATTTAACACTTGAAGCCATGGTTACATTTCTAATAAGCAGAGTAAGTGTGTTCCTGACATCACAATTTGAAAAATCCCATGCATTTTCTCATGGAAACACTATGCTGCTGCTGCTAAGTCAC
The DNA here is from genome assembly GCA_006410875.1 of Neotragus pygmaeus. Taxonomy (NCBI): domain Eukaryota; kingdom Metazoa; phylum Chordata; class Mammalia; order Artiodactyla; family Bovidae; genus Neotragus; species Neotragus pygmaeus. The sequence goes on along the minus strand of SJYV01031192.1, from coordinate 178,537 downwards.
TTCAGTCGTGTACGACTCTGTGTGACCCCATAGACAGCAGCCTACCAGGCTCCCCTGTCCCTGGGATTCTCCAGGCAAGAACACTGGAGTGGGTTGCCATTTCCTTCTCCAATGCATGAAAGTGAAAAGTGAAAGTGAAGTTGCTCAGTCATGCCCAACCTTTAGTGACTCCATGGACTGCAGCCTACCAGGCTCCTCCGTCCATGGGATTCTCCAGGCAAGAGTACTAGAGTGGGGTGCCATTGCCTTCTCCTATACCTATTAGTCAAGTTCTATTGCATCTATATAACCAGATCTACATTGATTCAACTATTTTTGAACTGTTCAGATATTGTAATATGTATTTATTCCTAAGAGAAAGATGTTCAAGCAAACTATTGGGCTTTCTGGGAGCAATATGTTTTATTTCAGTAATTTTAAGAATTTTTTCTTTTAGAATTTATATGTTGTTTCAGGTGACTTAAAGTGACATATATGTTCAGGCCACTTTCTTCATTTAATCTTCCAACATATTATTTTGTGAGATTATTAGTCTAAAAATGTCCCAAATGATGATAAATTTGAAATTTGGTAATGTAGTATTTTTACATTTTCCCAGAAATTCTGTAATAATATTTTTGGTTCCATGAGAAAAGTGTTTAAGAAAAATAAGCATTGTATATGAATATAATACTGTAACATTTTAATGACTATTTTTGGTGGTCTTTGTTACTTAGAATTAGTAGAGATCTTAAAATTTTCAGGTCCTTCAATTAATTTACTTTTCCTAGTCCTTTATTCCCCTATCTGCTGCATAGTCATCTGAATGCCTTTTATTCTCCCATCTTGCCCTCTTTAGCTTAGTACTAGTAGAAAAATTCAGTTAAGCTGATTAGTACTGGTAAAAACTGTTGACCTCCAGTATAGGACTGGTCCTTACTCTCCAGATATTGTTCTTTTTTAACCTGCAACTTTTAAACTACCCTACCTTAAAACCTCCTGCCTCTCTCTGAACAGAGGACTGTGTCTCTGTTTCTTTTATTAAAAAGAAAAAAATAGAACTTGTCTCCAGTTTTTTGTTTTTTCCTAGTTATTACAGTTATTTCCATTTACTTAAAACCTTTTACATTTTCCCTTCAGTCTCCATGGAAGAAGTAACCTGCCTTCTAGCCATGGATTAAGTTTCTCCTGTGTTCTGCTTATCTCTTCACTCATCCGTCATCTCATCATGTTTGGAATATAGGGGGTGAGCAAGAAAAAGCTGAATGAATTTGGAGTCTTTTGAAACCTTGCCTTGTCAGTAAGTTACATGTTCTCTCCTGAAATCTCTCTCTGATGTCTCCTTTTCTCCTTGCCTTCTCCTTCTGCATGAAACCATGTCTTCGTCTCTTGTGGCAATCTAGTGTTTAAGACTCTGTGTCCCAGTGCAGGGGACATTGGTTCGATCCTTGGTCAGTGAACTGAGATCTCACATGCAGTGTGGCATGGCTGAAAAACAAACAAAAAGGAGTGCTAAACTACTTGTTCTCCATTTATTCCTAGGTTCCACACTGTTCTCTCACTCTCCCCACATGTAAGATTGATAAATTTCTCTCTTCTTATTTGGTAACTCTCTTTGGAAAGTCTCCCCTTCCCTGACTTTTTTGATACCATTCTTCTTGGATTCCCTTCTCTCCTGCCACTACTTAGATTGCGGTGTCTCCTCTTTTAGTGTTATTTACAGAGTTCTAGCTACCGTGTGTTTTCTTCCTCCTCTAAACCTCTCCTATGGGAATCATGCATTAGTTTACCTTTGTCCTTTGTAACAACCAGATCTTTCAATTCTATGGAAACTTCTGAGAGCTTCAAATCTATGTATATTCAGTTGCTACTGAGTTTCTATACATCAATCTCAAAAATAGCAACCAATAGCTCAACCAATAGCAACAAACTCATCAATATTCCTCTGACTTGTTCTTCCTCTTGTACTATCATTGTCTAGCTGAGAAATTCCACGAGTCATCTGCATTCACTATTTAAATCAAGTAAGACTTTAAATCCTGTTGGCCATCCTTCAGGATTTGGTTGAGCTGGTTTCTTCTACTTTCTCTCTCTCTATTTTTGGACCCTCCTATGGCATGGCATGGCTTGGCATGTTGGATCTTAGTTCCCTGACCAGGGGTTGAGCCTGTGCCCCTGCAGTGGAAGTACAGTGTCCCTAACTACCGGACCAGGCAAGCCCCTATTTGGTCTTCGTTTTGTTTCCCTGTCTACTCTCGCTGATACTGAGCTGTTTTGAATACTGCTCATTTCTTACGTCTTGTCTTGACCTTCCCTCCTCACTTTTTTGTTTTCTCTTTAAGCTACCATCCACTAGGCTGTCACAGGAATTATTTAATAATGTCGTTATATACTTACTTGATCTTGTTACTTGCTGACTTCACATTTTCCATCATCTCTCCTTTAATTTGAACATACAGTTTTTTGTTCTTTTTTTACCATGAACATACAGTTTAAATGCTTTAGAATGTAATTTAAGACCCTGAGTCTGGCAGCTATTTGCTTGAATTTCTTCCCGACCATTCCTGCCTCCTTTCTATAATTTGTTGAGCCAGCCTTGGACTCTGGCAATACAGGCTACTTGTGGTTGCTGACTAGGCCATGGTTTACATTCCCTCTGCCTTTGTTATTACTTCCTCCCCTTCTCTATTTTGTCAAATTCCACTTGTATTTCATATCTTAATTTAAGTAGCTAGTACAGGAAGCCTCCTCTATCCAACCCTCCCACACAACTGTCTGGTAAACTTTAGGGGACTCTCATGTTGTACTGATGGGATTGAGTATATGCTACCCCAAAATACAGTTACATGGCCTATTGAGTATTTTAAGCTGAAGGTATTTGGGAAGTGGTATGTTTGGGAAGGACCTCCTGACCTTCCTCTCTGGTGAACGTTGTCGTCCCTGTACTTGGAAGAAAAAGGCATCCTTATCTTTTAAGACATGGGGCAGCAATAGACAAGTGTTGTTTTCCCCAGTTTACTATACTTAGCTGATATTCTTTGTCCCAGCGTATCTTTTTTTAAAATTAATTTTTTGGCCACATTGCCATGTAGAATCTTAGCTTCCCACATGGCATATCATTGAACCCAGGCCCTAGGCAATGAAAGCGCAGAATCTATTAGACTGCCAGGGAAATCCCTATCATAGCTTTCTGCTTTTCATCAAATCTAGCATAAAGGTATTATGCATAACCATTTTTTGATTAGGCTTAACTATTTTTTGAGGTGATCTTCATTTCCTTTTAAAGGTTCTTGTGTCATATAAAACTTAGATAAACTTGTATGCATTTCACTTATTAATCTGTCTTTTGCTACAAGGTTCTCAGTCAATAATTTAGAAAGGTAGAAGAAAAAGATACTTTTTCCTCCCCTACATCACCTTATTCTTTTTCTCTTCTGCCTCTTTCCTGTCAGACTCAGTTTAAAGCTCAACCAGATAGTAAGACATGTATCTTTCATTTCTACCCCTTCAGGTTTTAGGATCTTTTCCAACAGTGCTGTGTTATATGGGCGGACAGAGAAGAAACAACACATTCTTCCTCATGGAGAGTTATATTAGTTTCTTATCATCTTAAAAGGCTATGTCTTCTGTAACTTTCTCTATGGAGACATTTAATAGTGCATAGTGATTATACAGTGATTAGCAGCTGCAGCAGCAGCAGTGATCATACAAGGCTTCCCTGATAGCTCAGTTGGTAAAGAATCTGCCTGCAAAGCAGGAGACCCCAGTTTGATTTCTGGCAAGATCTGCTGGAGAAGGGATTGTCTACCCACTCCAGTATTCTCGGGCTTCCCTTTTGGCTCAGCTGGTAAAGAATCCACCTGAAATGCGGGAGACCTGGTGATTATACATATGTGCTCGACAATTTACCTGGAAAGAGAAAGACTGATGGAGAATTTGCCCATGTGAATATTTTCCCTTGTGATCAATGAAATCTTCGCTTATATCCTAGCCATTATTATTTTCTAATTCCAGATTTGAAAAGCAAAGTGCCTATACATCTTAGAAAAGCCAGGTAACACCTTATGTCTATAAAAGATAATCTTTGCTCCTATAAAATGTTCTTGACAGCTTGTCAGTGGGACAGAGAAGACTGGACGGGCCCTGAATTACTTTTCAGCCTAAACAGGTTCACCCCAGTGAACACTGGCAGTGACAGTAGCCTCAGGTGTCAAGATAGAAAGCACGTTTTGGATCAGTGTAGCATAAATCAGAATTCTAGAGTTAAGTTTTTTACATATATAGTCTTTGTCTCTGTTTCCCAGCCGAAGACTTGTGTAACACTTCTTACTATTTTTTTTCTTTTTTTGCTGGAAACACTATTTGTCAAAGTTGGGAATTATATTTGAGAAGAGGTGATTCATTTTCTNTTTACATATATAGTCTTTGTCTCTGTTTCCCAGCCGAAGACTTGTGTAACACTTCTTACTATTTTTTTTCTTTTTTTGCTGGAAACACTATTTGTCAAAGTTGGGAATTACATTTGAGAAGAGGTGATTCATTTTCTCTGGGTTTTAGGATTTGTTCAGTAATTGCTTGGAGAAATGAAATAGTTTCTCTGAATTCAGAAGATGATATCTATGTTTTTTTCCTCCTACCCATCCCCTACTGTAATTTTTTGTTCTTGATGTACAAGTGGATTACATTTATACTTACTTAATAGAGTAGTAAGAATTATTAGCATTAATAACATTTTTCAAATATATACACCAGCTTGTAAGTCGTGCAAAGTATAATGTTATTCTAATAATGTGGTGTGCATCATTTATTTGAATGGTACTATAAATTTTTCTTAACTTGACACCCTTTTTCCATTTATTTCTTGTTTCTTGATAATCATTTTTAAAATCATACTCATACAGCATAATTCAATGAATATTCTTTCTTATTTTCATTTGTGTGAAAAGTGCCCCTTGTTTTTTATGTGCTTCATTTACCACCTATTTTGTTTTACATGTCAATCAAGTCTCTGTGTTTTCCTCTAAGGCATCCCATCCTTTTTCATGATCGAGTTTCAATTTCCCTTGTTCCTCTTTAGTTAATCAGCTCATTATTCTTTTATGTGTTCTCCTGGATATACCTAATTTAAATCCCTTTCCCACGTGGAAGTTAGACTTCTACGTTTACGTTTTAATACTGTCCCATTCAAAATTAGCACAAAAAGGTTGATGACCTTGTAGTTCTGTCAACATTTTTGTCTAAGGACCCACAGACGGCAGCCCANCAATTTCCCTTGTTCCTCTTTAGTTAATCAGCTCGTTATTCTTTTATGTGTTCTCCTGGATATACCTAATTTAAATCCCTTTCCCACGTAGAAGTTAGACTTCTACGTTTACGTTTTAATACTGTCCCATTCAAAATTAGCACAAAAAGGTTGATGATCTTGTAGTTCTGTCAACATTTTTGTCTAAGGAGAAGACATGCATGCTAAGTTAAATTCCGGCTATTCCCACTTGTGAAATACAAAGTTTATTTTCAAAACAGCACTTTTCTACTCCATTCTAGGAGGAGTGGAAACCAGAGCAGTGAAACCAGTGAACAGGGCTGGGCTTTGAAATAATGAGCACCAGTTCCCTTGATAGAGGTAGTGTAGCCGCCTACCATTTCAGATTCAGATTGTTGGTCGGTCAGAATAAGACAGTGGTTCAGTGTTACTCTTCATCGCTCTATTTCCTAGGTGAAAATGTGCATAAGTACCTTTTAGATACTAATCATGAATAATGTGATTTTCGTCAGGGGACATTTTTCTGAAATGTTTGAGAGCCACTCACAAACTTCTGGAGAATAGGGAGAGGGACCAGGATTACTGTTCTTCCACAGAGTCAATTCACTGATGAGCTCGTTCTCTAGCATTTTAAAGAATCCGTACATTTAGAGTTTCCTGGTAGAATCAGCAGAGATGACATCTGCTCTTAGACATTTTCAAAGCCATGCCCCTTGTCATCCCATTGAGAAAGCTAGTAGTCAGGAGGGGGCAAGCTCAGTTTGGTGTGAATGCTGACTGGACAGAGTCAGTGCTACTGTGGGCAGACCGGCTTCAGTCCTTGAATTAGTTTACTAATAGAAGAGTTACCTTAAAAAAAAAAATTCTTTTAATTGAAATATAGTTGATTTATAGTGTTGTGGTAATTTCTGGTATAAAGCAAAGTGACTCATTTATACGTGTGTGTGTGTATGTATATAAAAATATATGAAAAGTGAGAGTTGCCCAGTCATGTCCAACTCTTTGCGACCCCGTGGACTACACAGTCCATGGAATCCTCCAGGCCAGAATACAAGAATACTAGAGTGGGTAGCTATTCCCTTCTCCAGGGGATCTTCCCAACCCAGGGATTGAACCCTGGTCTCCCACATTGCAGGCAGATTCTTTACCAGCTAAGCTACCAGGGAAGCACACACACACACACACACACATATGTATATTCTTTTTTATATTCTTTTATTTTGATTTATCACAGGATGTTGAATATAGTTCCTGGTGCTTTATAGTAGGACCTTGTTGCTTATCTGTTCTAAATATACTAGTTTACATCTGCCAATCCCAAACATTCAATACTTCCCTCTTCCACCCCACTTTCTCTTTCACAACCACAAGTCTATTCTCTATGTCTGTGAGTCTGTTTATATTTCTTAAATAAATTCGTTTGAAAGTTTATGTGCACTCTAAGAGGAACATATCTAAGAGTTACATTTTAAATGTATGAATTATTTGCTATTGCAGTGTAATGAAATTAGAATCACACTGTCAAAAGAAAAAGGAAAGAAAACACTGTCAGTCCAAAAAAAAAAAAAAAAAAGGAAGGAATACATTTAGTGCCAATGAAATTCAAAGAATAAAAGAGATAAGCAACATATAGCTACACATGCCATATATATAGAGAGAGAAAAATTAAAATACTGGTAAATCATTATTTCCTGTTGTTTTTATTAGTGTTTTATTTCTGTTTGAATGGACAGAAAGATTACACAGTTTTTGCAACATGAGGATGAATAAGTAAAATATATGNAGGGATAAGCAACATATAGCTACACATGCCATATATATAGAGAGAGAAAAATTAAAATACTGGTAAATCATTATTTCCTGTTGTTTTTATTAGTGTTTTATTTCTGTTTGAATGGACAGAAAGATTACACAGTTTTTGCAACATGAGGATGAATAAGTAAAATATATGAAGGTATTGCAAATTAATTTATTAGAATGGGGAAAATTGTGTGGTATTTGGTAATCTCTAGCAGCGGGAAAAATATGACCATCAGTTTAGAATTTTTCTAAGATCTCTAGACATCCATACCTCCTATTTTAAGAACTCTGTTACATTAATCTAAAGTATGTACAATTGTCCCTCAAACAACATTGGTTTAAACTTTGTGGGTCTACTTATAGTAGACTGATTTTCAGTAAATACACAGTACTACATGATCCATCATTAGCTGAATTTGTTGATGTCAACCCATGGATATGGAGGAATGACTAAGTCATTTGTGGATTTTCAACTGCTGAGGGCTTGGTACTTTTAACCCCCAACATTGTTCAAGGCTCAACTATACATGGAAAGGATTTGAACTGAATCCTTCAGCCTGATTTTAATCCTCAAAACCATTTCTTTAGAACTTAAATCTTGATCCAGTAATTCCAAATCTAAGTCTAGCTAAGGACTAAGCTTTTAAGCTTTATGTACTAAGATATTTGTTGCAGTGAAATATTTAGTGGTTAAAGCTGAAGACATTCTAGCTATATATATATATTTTTTTTTCTAAAAAGGAGTATGGTCAAGTGTATTAAGTGATTTAGAGATAATGGAATATTAGGTGGCCATTAAAATGCAGTATTTATAAAATGATTGTAATGACATGGAAGAGTATCAAGTGACTGATGTCAAAGACATGAATTTTACATAATATATGCTCAGCTATACAAAATGCTTTTAAAAGACTAGCAGGGGAGTGCATCAAAATGCTAAGAGTGGCTATCTTTGGACACTGGAATTATAAGAAAATTTGAAATATTTATTATTTTCTTGAATTTTTCAAATACTCATTTATCACACCCTTAGTATTATATTAAGAAGACTTGGGCTTCCTTGGTAGCTCAGCTGGTAAAGGATCCACCTGTAATTCAGGAGATCCCCGTTCAATTCCTCGGTCAGGAAGATCCCATGGAGAAGGAATAGGCTACCCACCCCAGTATTCTTGAACTTCCCTGGTGGCTCAGATGGTAAAGAATCCACCTGCAATGGGGGATACTTGGGTTTGATCCCTTGGTTGGGAAGATCCCCTGGAGAAGGGAACAGCTAACCACTCCAGATTTCTTTCCCGGAGAATTCCATGGCAAGAGGAGCCTGGAGGGCTACAGTCCATGGAGTTGCAAGAGTCANACGGATTTCTCAAGAGGCAGGTCAGGTGATCTGATATTCCCATCTCTTGAAGAATTCTCCACAGTATATTGTGATCCACACAGTCAAAGGCTTTGGCATAGTCAATAAAGCAGAAATAGATGTTTTTCTGGAACTTTCTTGCCTTTTCCATGATCCAACGGATGTTGGCAATTAGATCTCTGGTTCCTCTGCCTTTTCTAAAACCAGCTTGAACATCTGGAAGTTCATGGTTCATGTATTGCTGAAGCCTGACTTGGAGAATTTTGAGCATTACTTTTACTAGCGTGTGAGATGAGTGCAATTGTGACTGCTGTTACTTCACTTTAAGAAGACTTGTAAACCAAAAAATAGAGTTTAGTTTAGAATATTTCATTTGTTAACTTATTTTAATGGAAATTTTCATAAAAATTAAGCATATATTTATAATTTCTCTCTGTTTGAGTTGTTGATATTTTAGCATCCTAAGAGGTTGGCCCTTAAAGGTTCATTGGTCTTATAACTTAAACGTGGGGCTGGGGAGGTATAGGCATAGTAGGACCTAGGAGGGAGGAGAAATATTTAAAGGTAATTTAAGAATTATCTGTGGATAATCTGTACATATCAAATGTCAGTCTATGACCTTACTTTGCCAGAGATTTGATAGAACATTCTTTCCTCTGATTTTTACAGTATCAAGTCATGGGTGGATAAGATGCAAGAAGACCTCGTCACTCTGGCTAAAACAGCAAGTGGAGTCAATCAACTTGTCGATGTGAGTAAAGTTCCTCCAAACTTACAAATCATTTCTTTAATTTGAGTGCAGTTTTTCTAAGAAACTTTATTTCTATGTTTTAAATAGTACATAAATTTTCATGGGAATATGATAGTGAAATTCTGAGAGGAACTCCTTGTATTGCTATTTATTACCATCCCTAATAGTTAGCGAGATGTTTATATACAACCCTCACTTAACATAAGTTCACATGATGTATATTCATTCCTACAATTCAAATCAGGGTATCCTGTTTCCTCCATCCTTCAGAGCATATTGGAATCTCACCTGTAGTGGTTACTTTAAGGCTTGTGACGGATTCTTTTGAATATCTTCAGTGGGAACATATCTTCATTCTTTGAGGGTAGATTTTATTTTCAAAAGGGGTTTCCAGTGTTTACAGTCATGCCTGAAGACATGAGCGAATCACTGAGATGGGTAATGCAGACTTTTGTGCGAGAGAAACAGACACTTTTGTAAAAGGTAGTTTTTCTTATGATTATGAAATGGCTATGAATATCACTCTAAAGTGATTTAAATGATAGCAACATATAAATACTTGTGTGGCATCTTAAATAGGTCATGTTCCTTTGGTAAGAGCATATGCATATAGAAGTTCTATAAGATTTATTAAGAAGTAAATGTCATTTCTTTGGAGTCTCACTACTTCCATTTTAATGTAAGTAATCTAACAATTTGAAAAGTATCTCATCTGTGTTACTAGTGATGCAGTTAGGTCTTTTGTTTTCCAAAAAAAGTGGTGGGATCAATGAGGTGAAATGGTGTAAAAGTGGTTTCATGTATGATATATGAGTATTGTCTTTATATGTGAATATTCCTTTCTGGGGGAAACTAGAATGAATGGTTGGTTACCTTGTGAATTACTAGGAATTCGTAAGGAAAACATGCTAAGCATATACTTCAGTATATTATTCCAGAATCTCTTTGTAAAACAATTGTAGTTTTCAAACTGAATATGTTGAGTAAACGTAAATATCTGTGAGATGACATAAGAATATGCTTTGAAATGAAAAGTGTTCTTTGTTAATAACAATACTTATCGAACACATACTATGTCTCAGGTACTGTGCAGGTTACCAAGGGTTTATGGAGACACAGTTCTTCTCCTCAGAGAACTGAAAACCTAGTAATCAAAAATCTCCATTTTTGAAGGTGCAAAGATGCCTGAAAACTATTATAAGCTGATGTTTGGGAACTGCAGTGATTCTCTGTGGGAGAATAAATTGAAATATGAAAGTGTGGAGGGTAATAAGTAAGCCTCTATGAAAGTCATGGTGTTAGTTGAATAAGAAAAAATAAATGAGAGCTGACAGATTCTGGTTAAAAATTGCATGACAAACTGAAATTAAAAATAAGTTGCTCTTGGGAGCTCTCCTTCACTCCTGCAGTGTTTCTCCAGCCTCAAAAACCAGCTTCTTGGCTGACATCTTTTTCACTTTTGGTGTTAATATGTGGACCCTCTCTCACCAAATCTACAGTTTCCTATGAAGCCATAAGGGGTAAAATAAGTGTCATCTCATTTCCTTTATGCTTTATGAGGTGTGGGTTACTAAGAAGAGTGTGAATACTGGTGAATGAGGAAATGGCCTTGTCTGAATTAGGATAATGAAAGAGAATTGACAGGATGGAACAAAATCCTTACAATGTTGCTTTTATAAGACATATACCTTATTACAGTGACAGGGAAAATACAGATAAAAAAATCATATGCATGTAACAGGGAGGGAAAGAGCAAACTTTACTATTGGAATTTAAGTATTAGGGGACAGGAAGATAAATGAATGAGTCTATATGTCTTTTCCCTTTCATCCAGAGAGAAGGTAAACGACAGGCACAAAAGAGGCGCATTTCTTTTTGGCCACAAGAACTCAAAGCACAGACTAGCTGAAGGACACCAGAGTTGAAAGTGAGCTTTGTGCTGAGACTGTGGATGTTAGATGCATGTTGAGGACAAAAGTTGAGTAAATAGAGGAATTTAGCAGGTTTCTGGGTTGAAATTGAGTATTTTAAAATGATGGGTCTTCCAAAATTACCAAATTTAGTTTTTACTGACTTCACAGGACACATCTTGCTTTTTACCTGCAGGCTCAACCACAGTGAGTGAACATAGCTAAACAGGATATTTTTGCAATTTTATAAAGATTACTTTATGGCATCATGAAATATTAGCTCAGAGAAGATTGATAACTAATATTGAATAAATGCAGTATTTTAACTTTTAAAAGTTAGAGATTTTGCCAGGTGCCTGCCTGCATGCATGCATGCAAAGTAGCTTCAGTCATGTTTAACTCTTTTGTGAGCCCATGGGCTGTACCCTGCCAGGCTCCTCTGTCCATTGGATTCTCCAGGTCAGAATAATGGAGTGGGTTGCCATGCCCAGGTCCAAGAGGTCTTTCCAACCCAGGGATTGAACCCATGTTTCTTGAGTCTCGTGCATTGGCAGTTGGGTTCTTTACCCCTAGTGCCACCTGGGAAGCCCTGATACCTACCTAACTTCTGTTAAAGATCACAGCGAATAGGCCTACATAAAACTGCTATCCCTGGTGCTTTCAACTTCTAAGATATCTTTTATTGGATTTTTCCATTTCTAATACTGTGTTGGAAGAATACATATGTCCTTCAATTGCATATGATTATCCACAAAAATAGATTAAATAATTGAGGAAAAAATTAGTATAAAGAGATAAATGTATTATACTTTTTCTTAATATAATATTAGAATCTTTTAAATACAACTGAAAGGCTACATTTTTTTCTTTCTAAATTAGTTCAAGTACTGTCCTAAGCTCTTTTCACCCATTGTTTTATTAATCTTTAGGACAACCTTGTGAAATGAATATCATCATCTTTAATATGCAGGAAGAAATTGTTTGCAAGGTTACAGTTTTTTTCTAGGTTATACAGCACTAAATGGAATGTAATTCCAACAGTGAAAAGAGTCTTGTTATGCTTTAGAATATGTGTTAATATTTTACATTTTTGTATTGCCACATGTACTTTGAGAAAGTGAGCAGATCCCCAGTTAGGTACAAGGTTAATATGTCTCCTTATTCCACTGCTCTTTTTATAAAAAATATAAAGGAGAAGTCAAAGCTTTGCCACCAAACATCCACTTGTGGACATTTATATTTGAGATTCTTTAAAAAAGAAAAATGTAGAAGGAAATTCTTAGACCAAAACTTAGGTGTATAATTTTAAAAACTTCCATTATTGTGATGTGCATGGAAGTGGCTTTGTGTGTATATCTATTGAAAGAATTGCTAAGAATGCTACAGAAAGTTTTTCTTGTCTTCATGGTCATTCAGCTGAAAGAAATATAGTTAACTATGTCTTTATATAATGTTATAACATATTCTTTCAAATATCATTTTAAGACTGTTATACCTTGTGGTTCTTTCAGTTAATAGCTTTGTGATCTACCTAAGATGTTTAGCCTCATGGAATTGTTGAGATAGTTGACGTAATTCATATGAGATATTCATTGACCTGTAATCAGAACTCACCAAATGTCATTCATTTGTTTTATTAAATAAGGATATAATATTGTATTAGTTGGAGATACAGATGGAACTAATGTAGCAAAGAGATAAATTAACCATATATTTTCCTCTCATATAACAGTCTGGAGGTGAGCAGTGTAGGGTCAGCAGAGTGGCTCTGCCATCCTCAGTATATGGCTTCCTTCCTGGGTCCAAGGTGATCCTTCTAGTTGCCCTTATTTCCCAACCTTCATGCAAAGGGAGAGAGACTAGGAAAGCAGGTACACAGTCATATTTGCTTCCATTCCAGTGGTCAGAACTTACTGTCAGGGCCATATCTTACTGAAAAGAAGTGGGAAAAATGAAATCTTTAGGTGAGTGGTCATATACCTCCTCTATAACAGTGGGAGATGAGAACGAAGAGTGGAGGATAACTAGTAGTCTTTCTCTGATAATGTATCATTATTTGAAGAACTATATCTAAAAATGTATTAAACACCTGCTAATACAAAATGGAATATATATTTAAACATAATTAAGAATAAAAGTGTAGATGAAGGAAAAATAAAGACTCCCAGATTATGAAACAGATGGTATTTTTTTTTCTATAAGGTCATTTTATGTAAAATATAATACAGTCTCAAATTTTATCCTGCACACATTACATGGGAACTTTATGCATTTACAAAATTATTTATTACTGACTATACATTTATGAAGAAAGATTTAGCATACTATTCTGTCCTCATTTTTTAAATTTTATTTTAATTGGAGGCTAATTACTTCACAGTATTGTGGTGGTTTTTGTCACATATTCACATGAATCAGCCATGGGCGTACATGTGTTCCCCATCCTGAAGCCCCCTCCCACCTCCCTCCCCATCCCATCCCTCTGGGTCATCCCAGTGCACCAGTCCTAAGCACCCTGTCTCATGCATTGAACCTGGACTGGTGATCTATTTCACATATGATAATATACATGTTTCAGTGTTATTCTTTCAAATCATCCCACCCTCCTCTTCTCCCACAGATTCCAAAAGTCTGTTCTTTACATCTGCATCTTGTTCATTGTCTTGCATTTAGGGTCATCGGTANGTTCCCCATCCTGAAGCCCCCTCCCACCTCCCTCCCCATCCCATCCCTCTGGGTCATCCCAGTGCACCAGTCCTAAGCACCCTGTCTCATGCATTGAACCTGGACTGGTGATCTATTTCACATATGATAATATACATGTTTCAGTGTTATTCTTTCAAATCATCCCACCCTCCTCTTCTCCCACAGATTCCAAAAGTCTGTTCTTTACATCTGCATCTTGTTCACTGTCTTGCATTTAGGGTCATTGTTACCATATTTCTAAATTCCATATATATGCATTAATATACTGTATTGGTGTTTTTCTTTCTGACTTACTTCGTTCTGTATAATAGGCTCTAGTTTCATCCACCTCATTAGAACTGATTCAAACTCATTCTTTTTAATAGCTGAGTAATATTCCATTGTGTTTATGTACCACTGCTTTCTTATCCATTTGTCTGCCGATGGACATCTAGGTTGCTTCCTGGCTGTTGTAAAAAGTGTTGTGATGAACATTGGGGTACACATGTTTCCTTCAGTTCTGGTTTCCTTGGTGTGCATGCCCAGCAGTGGGATTGCTGGGTCGTATGGCAGTCCTATTTCCAGTTTCTTAAGGANATCCCCTGCACACCCCACTCCTGCCCCACAGTCTTCCTCTGCTCCCCAATCTCTTCATGGTTCTTAGCCTCCCAGGGGCCATCTGAAGACACTCTTGGTGGTCAGAACTGGGGGATTCTTATTGGCCCCTAGTAGGCAGAGGCTAGGAGTACCGCTAACCATCCTGCCACACACAGGACGGGCCTACCACAGAAGTATCCAGCCCAGAATGCCTGGAGTGCTCAGGCCTGGCAACCCTGCCCTAGGCNTTGGTGGTCAGAACTGGGGGATTCTTATTGGCCCCTAGTAGGCAGAGGCTAGGAGTACCGCTAACCATCCTGCCACACACAGGACGGGCCTACCACAGAAGTATCCAGCCCAGAATGCCTGGAGTGCTCAGGCCTGGCAACCCTGCCCTAGGCGCCCTCCTCCAGCATGGCCCTTCAGACCCCGCAGCCTGTCTGTCTGTACCCCTCCCCCCAGCCAGGGCCTCGCCCTCCCACACAGCTCCCTGGCACAGCAGGTGGCTGTCCCTGAGGACTGAAGTCACAACGGAGGCTTCAGAGGGTAAGTGCAGGATCTACCTCGGAAGAAAGATGAGTGATACAGTGGGCTGGGCCTGGGAGCCCAAGAGCCCAGCTCAAAGGCAAGAGGTGTCCAGGCAGGCTCAGAGTGCAAGGCTTGCAGGAGCCTGCCAAAGGCTCAGCCGCCTGCGCCTCCCATGGTGGGAGAGCCCANGTTGTTGACAAAATAATGTCTCTGCTTTTTAATATGCTGTCTAGGTTGGTTTTAACTTTCCTTCCAAGGAGTAAGCATCTTTTGATTTCATGGCTGCAGTCGCCATCTGCAGTGATTCTGAAGCCCAACAAAAATAAAGTCTGTCACTTTTTCCACTGTTTTCCCATCTATTTGCTATGAAATGATGGGACCAGATGCCATGATCTTAGTTTTCTGAGTGTTGAGTTTTAAGTCAACTTTTTCACTCTCCTCTTTCACTTTTGTCAAGAAGCTCTTTAGTTCTTCTTTGCTTTCAGCCATAAGGGTGGTGTCATCTGCATATCTGAGATTATTGGTATTTCTCCCAGCATCTACTTGATGATAGCCATTGTAACACATATGAAGTGATATCTTGTGGTTTTTATTCTCATTCTCTGATGATCAGTGATGTTGAGCATCTTCTCATGTGCCTGTGGTCATTTTGATGACCTCTTTGGGGAAGTTTCTATTTCTGATGCTAATTTTTTTCATTGGGTCATTTTATTATTATTTTTATGTTGTGTTTATATATATTTTGCTAATTAACTTATTTTGAGACTGTTTGCCCATTTTCTCCCATTCTGTAGACTACCTTTTGATTTTGTTAATTGTTTTGTTTTGGCTTTGCAGAAGCTTTTTTGTTTGATATAGTACCATTTGTTGATTTTGCTTTACTTGTTTGTGCTTTTGGCATTGTCCAAAAAATCACTGCCAAAAGAATATCAGTGAGCTTCTCTCCTATGTTTTCTTCTAGGATTTTTATGATATGAAGTCTTATGTTTGAGTCTTTGAGCCATTAAGAGCCAATTTTTGTATGTGGTGTGAGATAGGTGTCCAGTTTATGTATTGGGCTTGTGTTTTTCCAGTTTTACCAGCATTTTTCATCAAGGAGACTATGGTTTCTCCCTTGAGTATTCTTGGCTCTCTTGTTGAATATTAGTTGATTATATGTGCTGGAATTTAAGGGCTTCCTGTTGGCTCAGATGGTAAAGAGTCTACCTGCAGTGCAAGAGACCTATGTTGGATCCCTGGGTTGGGAAGATCACCTGGAAAGGGGAATGGAAACCCACTCCAGTATTCTTGCCTGAAGAACTCCTTGAACAGAGGAGCCTGGTGAGTTACAGTCTATAGGGTCACAAAGAGTAACACAACTGAATGGTTAACAGTAACACTGGAATTCAGTTCTGGGCTCTTTATTCTCTTTCACTGGTCTGTGTGTATATTTGATGCCAGTACTGTACTTTTTTTTTTTTTTTTTTTTAACTACCATGGCTTTGTAGTGTAGTTTGAAAGCAGAAAGTGTGATACTTCTAGTTATGTTCTTTGTTCTCAGAATGGATTTGGCCTTTTGAGGTCTTCTGTGATTCCACACACATTTTATGATTGTTTCTTCTGCTTCTGTAAAGAATGCCTTTGGTATTTTGATGGTAATTGTGTTGAATCTAAAGATAACTTTGGTATGGCAAAGCCAATAGAGTATTGTAAAGTAAAATAAAGTAAAAAAAAAAAAAAAAATAAATAAAAATAAAAATCCCCTCCCCCCCAAAAAATAGCCACAGCCTAAAAGTTGAGAGTTATGTTTTATTTAATGGGATTTTTTAGAAATTCAAGACCGGGAGACAGCATCTCAGGTGACCTTGAGAGAACTGTTCTGAGCAGGTACAGGGAGAATTTAGGTTATAGAAACTTGTAACAAAGCAGGTAGTTTGACCATTAAAAGATTATTGTTAATTAAGGAAAACCAGATATCTCAAGTTAAGGAATTTAGTGCTTTTCTGTGTATGAGAAGACACAAGAGTCTGGGCTTACTGAAGTCATTCCTTTCATATGTATCTCATCTATCTAGGGTCAGCATCCTTTGATTTTATTATATCTATCCTTAGTTCCTTGCTTATTGTAAGGAGTGGTGGCAGCTCAATGGCATTGTTCTTCCTGGGCTCAGAAATTCCCATTTGAGGGCTGGAATCCCTGATGGCTGTGATTTCCTTGTTTATTGATTTGACAGGAAATACTCCATTTCACAGTGCTATAGCCATTTAAAGAATATTAATCCTTCCAAGTACACAGGATATCTTTCCATTTATGTCTTTTCTAATTTCTTTCAGTAAAGATATTTTATAATTTTTAAACTCATACACAGACACACAAACTTTTTACTATCATGCTGGCGAATGAAGCTGATAATCATATATTAATAAATAGATGACATTTAAAAAAATTAAAGTGGTCTTAATATTCATTGCATATTCTTTGTCTTAATATTTTTGGGAACAAAGTTTATAAAACATTCTCCAGCAGCCATTTTTTCATTTAATACTTTAATAACATTCAACATTGTGTAATATATAATTTAATGCTATGGTTAATGATAGTGTATATTAAAAATTAAAATATTAAATTTAATATTTTGAAATGTTAAAATATTAAATATAATTTAGTAATACTTAATACATAATAAACTTAATAGTGAATTTCATTTGAGAAAACATTTAATGATAAAATTGTAGCTAAATTTCAACCAATATCTAAATGATCAGATATTCTAAATGAATTGGCTCTATAACAATATATTTTGGTTTATTTGAAAGATTTCTAAAAATAAATTGATTAGAAACCATTGGTGATTTTATAAGATGCCATTCTGAATCCACAAAAAATTATATTAAAACGAAAGCGAGATCTGCTGTCTGTCAGAAATGCCCAGTTGTTGCACTTGACTGCCCCTGCCCGGGGGAAAGCAAACCCCAACAGTTAAGTAAATCACAGTCATCAGGAGTTTTGTTGTCTCCTTTGTGCACTGTTTTCTTCACACGTCTTCTTTTGCTTTTAGGAGGCTAAGGCTTTCTTATTCCCTCCTTTTTATTACAAAAGGAAGGGATTGATAGTTATCACTTAATCCCTGAGCAGAACATACTTGATATTAGAAAGCAGGTGTGAAGGCTGCATTTTGGAAGAGGTAGCATTTCTCCTCATACCAAGAAGGTCTGACTTTTCTGGCAGGGACTGGGTGGGGATGGGGGATTTGCAGAATCTGGAACAAGATGGGGCACATGATGCACTGAGGGCGGGGAATTTAGGGAGGCTCACTCATCCTGAGAGTCTAGAGCTTGTTCCATCTTCAGAGTGAGTGAGTGAGTGGCTCCTGAAGTTTTGTTGCCTCACCCTAGTCCTAGCTCTGGGGCCCAGGAACAGTAAAGGCTGACTTGCTCTGCATCTTCTGCTCCCCATGGCTCAAGGGAGAGGCGTTTTAGCCTTTGAACATCACAGGAATTCCAGGCTACCTTTTCTTCCCTGTGCATTTCTCCCCAGCATATAATGTTGGTCTTGCAGCTTTACTTGATGCTTTGTAAGCCTCCAAGACTCTTATGTCAATGTAAGGTACAGTGGCTGTTCCTCTAGTGTTAACAATATGTACGTTTTGAAATTTTTACCCCATTATTGGACACTCTTCTCTACTTCCCCTCTATTTCAATTCTAATGTGTTGTATCTTCTTATAATGAACGATGTTAGGGAAATCAAACTTTTTGTTGACAGAGACTATTGTATTCCTCTTGTTATCTAAGAGAGTTGAAATGATGCTTGTCACATTGTTTGTATAAGACATACTTCTTAAAAGTAAATTCTGTCTGGATTTCTAACATGTTAGGCTAGAATGTGTAAACACATTTAAGAAGCTTACTGATTAATTTTTCCTGGAAGTTTATTCTTGAAATAGACTGAGGCTGCAAAGGCATTATCATAGAATTTCCTGCCTTTTGATTCACTGTTATTATTTCATAATTTAAAGTTATGTTGAAATTAATATCTTCATATTTTAATATGCTCTCAAAATGTAAATATGAAATGTGTCTAAATATTGAACAATTAGAACTCTTAATTAAGTTAGTATTTATATAACTGTTTTAAGTGAAAAATTTATTTTCATTAGTTACTTATGGGATTAACAGACTGATGCTCTGACACTGGTCATGTCATCTTTATGTAAATAAAATATTTTCTAGAATCAGAATATAATTAATCATTGATTATTGTGATTAGGAAATCAGCAAGATGCAGAGGCAACAACAGGATTGGGGAATCTTCTTTTCTACTCTAGGTCTGTTAAATAGTAGCATGATGCTAGATTTCTCTTTACCTGCTTGTCCAGTGAGGCAGATAGTAATGTTCTCCCTTGCTTATAGAAATGTTACAGGGGTAAAAAGAAAATAACATGAAATGTGGAAACAATAGTAGATGTTGTGAAGAAGTTAAATTCTTATTACTTTTAAAAATGTAGCTTTGTGTTACTTTGTCAAAGCAATATACTTCATTTTTTATAATTACTTTATAAAGGCAGTATAATGATTATAAAGGTAATATAATTACTTTTTAAACAAAGCTATTTATTTTTGTTTCATATGTCCTGATTTTATTTAGATTTGCCTTATTCCCTGAATGATGAAGTGTTGTAATTAAATCAGTTACCATTGCATGTCAGCAACCTGAGATTATTATGATTTTAGGGGTGAAACACTTTTTTTCTTTTAGGAGAAAGAACTCTATTTAACTATAGACTGTATTATCAGTAGAGATTGTGGACTCCCTTTACCCAACTAACTACTGGAAATTTTAAAGTAAGACACTATTTTCTTTTTTTAAGACTGTAGTTAATTACATTCATTTTCAAAGATACAAAATACAGTAAGGGAATTTCTAATCTTCAAGTGACTTTCAATATTTGATTAACAGATTTTTAAGTACTGTTGTTTCACACACATGAACAGTGAAGGATTATTACAGATGTTTTCTACCTTACAAATCTGATCCATTGTCAATCAGTAATTAATACTTTAAATTATGCTGTACTTGAAGGATGAATGATTTGTTACTGTTTCTGCAAATAGCAATCAAATGGTTTGGTAAAAATAATTACAGAGAGAGTAATGTATAGTAGTTGTGTTCTTTGCTTGTCTATGAGCTGCACAAAGAGAGGAAAACTAAAAGCTCATTAAGTGTTGTAGCCAAGTGTTGGCTTCTTCTCCAGAATGAAGATGAATAGTATAAAAGATGAAGATTTACTACTGCACTCTCTGAATATGCAGCACAGAGCTACTGCTGCTACCTTTTTTCCCCCTAAAGATGTCCATCATTAATGTCTTTATATCTACAGCAGTGGTTCTCAGCCAGGGGCAGTTTTGTCCCCCAGGAGACATTTGTCAATGCTTGGAAACATTTGTGATTGTCATAGCCAGGGGCGGGGGTGGGGTGAGTGCTATAGACATCTAGTGTGGAGACTGAGGATGCTACTAAACATCCCATAATGCACAGGACACCACCCCACAACAGATTTATTTAGTAAAAATGTCCATGGTGCAGTGCTAAGTTTGCAAAACTGCTCTAGAAGGACTGAAGAATTTAAGGCAAGGATAAATCTCCCAGAATTCTTTAAATGAATATAAAGTTGTAAAAACTGGATCTCAGCATCTCTGGCTAGCAGTTTTACTTTCCAAAAGCTGTTCGTTAATAAAGTATTATGGTTAAGTAGAAATTAAACTCTGCTCCTCCTGAAAATTCTTTTGTTGGCAGTGAAATGAATTTAGGTCATTTAAGGTTAGGGATATTAAAAGAGCCTCTCACTCAGCCTACGGTTAATTATTTTTTTAATTTAGTTTTTATAAAATCGAATATGATCTCTTTTAATTACATATGAATTTTCTTGTCAAAACACATACACAATTCATATATACCTCCAGACATTCAAAGGGAAACAGAATAGTTTAACAAGTTATTTCTGGAATTAAAAGCAAACAGAAAACTAAGTAGGTAGGTTTTATACATATCTTAATATTTTTCTTGTTTTAATTTTAAGTATTCTAAGAGAAACTTAAAACTTAGCATATGTGGGAGATGTCTCCAACCTAAAAGCTGAAGAATTCTTGATCTGGGTCTTTTTCATGCTCATCTCAGTCTTTGTTAGAGTTGTTTTCCTTATTCCAGAAATGACCCCTGGTATTTCACTTGCATTTTTGAGGGAAACAATCACCTGTTCCTATGTGTAGTATGGAGAAAGTGAACAGGCATGTTTACTGTTGTCACTTGTTCTGTCCTTTCTTACATGTTAAAATATAGTGCTCAAAAGTGTCACCATAAAATTCTTGTTACTAGGAATTAGGGCAAGAAGGAATGTATGCTGTGGAAGACTCACTGACTTTGACTTCTTTCTTAATATTCTTCCTCGAAAGAATGTCCCAGTTGAAATGTGTTCCTGTCCCAGCTAAGACACTGTGTCGTATCAAATGGAACGAATAGGGGAAGTAGGGAAAATATTATCAAACTCTGGTGTCTGACTTTAGAATGCCTGTTTGATGTAATTATGACAGGAAAAACATGCACTGTAGAAGTGAGAACACGACATACTGTATATGTGTATTTATGCCTTTGTGTGTATATGTACATGATTAACATGTGTGAATATGTTTACTTATACATGGATGTATATATATTTGGATCATGTTTATAATAAACAAGCCTATGTTACATTTTAAGTTCTTCCTATGTATGAATTGTTATACTAGGCACTAGACGTTCTAGGAGTCAGTTTAAAATAGCTTGGACTTGACTACATAGTGAAATACAAACCAATATCCTGAATTTTAAAGCTTTTCCTTATAGTGTTCCAGTTTGCCTTTCAGTATTGTCCAATAATTCCTTATATCACATTCATTTGGATATCTTTCTCTCCTATTAATGCATATTCCCTCCAAAACATAGCTGTAATACCATCTTTTGACTGTCATAATCCATGTACTTTTCTTTGAATTCTGATAGCCAAATTTTCTGTACCTCTTCAATGAATCTGTAATAATACTCTTCCTCTTATTGATCAATACCTTATTTGTGTATTTATTATTAGAATCTAATTATCATTTAGGTATTGTTTTTTTATTTCATTATATAACTGCAAAACACCTTATGTAGCCTTTTTGGGGGGTTCAAAATAGATATGAATTTTTAAAATATAAGGAAGACTTTGTTAAATAAGCATTCACATTGCTAGAAAAGCCTGACATAGTGGCAGTATCAGTGTCCATTCACTGATTCATGTCATCAGTATTTATCGAGTGCCTGCTACATGCCAGGTACTATACTATGTGTTGGGCTGAACCAGTGAACAAAATGGACAAAAATCTGTCCTCTTGATACTAGCGTTGTGATTAAGAGAACTAAGAAATACATAGTAAACATGATACTTACATGTTAATGATGTTTGCATATGCTCAAAGGGAGCAAAAATACAAAGAACTGGAGCTGTAAAAATTTCAAAGGCAGTATCCTATCTCAGAAAACTAGGTTATTGAAAGAAAAAAGGAACTGTAATTTACTTAAAATGAAGTTGTAGACAATCAAATATCATTCTTTTAATGATATTAACATATTCTTTCATCTTATGACTGCTTACATCTTCATAATTTTACACAAATTCTATTGGATTAATATACAGTTGATGTTGGCATTCATTTTTTTACCCAATTGTGTTAGCTGATGCAACACATTTTAAAAGCTTGACTTTTGTTTGAGATTGCACTATTTGCTTTTTAAATCAAGAGGGAAGAGTTTGAATAGTTTAGAGGGTTAATTAGGAAATACTTCGTATTTTTTATGACATACTTCACCTTTTAAAATTCAGCTAGCTTTCAATGGAGGAAGGAAGAAGGTTTTTGTTGGGGTTTTGTTTGATAAAATATATTCCAACATCAATTCAGATTTGGTGTCAGTAGTTACTCTTTACTTTAGATGAAAGACTCTTCAAATATCTTAATGTCTCTCTCTGCTGGCCAGCTTAGATGATGATGAGATTTATAATAAATTTAAAGGAAGACTGTACCTTTGAATTGTAAAAATTTCTCAAGGGAACTTTCATCCTTGAAAGTGACCAAGAAAAAAAATTTTATCATACTTTTGTGTTACTGCATCTTTTAAGAAACAAGACGTTCTTAAGTTGTTAGGAAACAAGTAATTCAGAAGCCCCAGAACACTATTACAAAGGAAAAAAAAATCCCAAACTGCAAAATTCAACTAAAAGTAAATGAAATTGATTTTATGATTATCTAAATCTGTCAAGGGGGTAGTGAACCTCTTTTCCTGCCTGCATCAGTATTGAAGATACATGAATTTAGTCAATAAAGATAGTGAAATTGGAATGATGGTGAGGTGTATATTCTAACTTTTTCTCTTACCCCCACCTTTCATTATTATGAGGGAGAATCATGTTTATTCACCTAATTCATATATGTTTTTGTACAGTGTGTGCCATCTATTTATATTTTTAGCTCCTCTTTCTCATATTTCTTTTCAGGCTCCTAAACAATTATGAAGGCTATAAGAGGAGTCCTAGGATAGCTTCATTATTTCATAAAATCTAATGGAAATTGTACATTTCTCACAATAGAGCTTATTTTTTCATTTCAGTGAAGAGAGTCTTATGACTAATGAAATGGACATTCAAAGTGTATTTAGTAAACAATGTTAATCACAACTTAGAAAAGTACTTCCTAGCATTTTTAGTTTTTATAGAGTGAATCACTTGGGGAATTTACTGTAGAACTACATGTAAAAGAAATATAACAGTACCACATTTAGGCGAACTCAGGAAGAGTCTGGGTTTCAGCAAGAATTTAAGGTGTTTGGAAGATAGTTTGGGCAGTGGGAGGGAAGGTCGAGAGCCAAGACAGCCCCTGAGGCTGTGTTAGCATTGTCTCCACTNCATGAGTTTTTTAGATGTTTGTGCTTAGCTTTAATTCATTTTTATTCATGGTAAAATATTATTTTTTTGAGATATATCTTAATTTGTTCATTTATTCTCCGCTGGTAAATTATTATTTGGATTGAACCATGAACAGGGTGGCTTCATTTTCTTGAATGGGTTTCTTGGTACATATGTGCAAGAATACGGATCAGTACGTGATAGTAGAATAGTAGACTATAAGGTATTCATAAAATCAGATTATATAAGTATGACACTGATTTTCCAAAATAGTTGCATCAGTTTAGACCTCTGCTACCAGTATTTGAGTCCCCATTGGTCCATATTCTGGCCATAAGTGGCAATGTCAGAGTCCTTAACTATAGGCAGCTGAGTGGGTGCCGAATGGCATCTCTGCTTATTCCTAATGACACGGTTATCTGTTTTGTATTCTGAATATTCTTGTTTCCTCTTCAGTAACATATTTCTTCATATCTTTTACACATTTTAATTATTTAAATTGATTCATAGATTTTATATTCTTGATGGTAGTTCATTTCAGTTACATGTGATGCAAATCTCTTTTTCCAGTTTGTGACTTGTCTTTTTATTGTGTTTATGGTATATTTTGATCAAATAAGTTCTTAATTTTAATGCTGTCAGAGTCAACTTAAAAAAATATATATTTTGAGACGTATGCTTTGTTTAAAAAATGATTTCCTACCCTGATGTTCTAAATATTTTTGTGTATTTTCTTCTAAAAGTTTCCATTTCTTTCAGATCTATTTAAGCCACCTGTAACAAATATCAATATACAGTTTTAGGTCACAATACAAATGAATTTTTTTTTTCTGATTGGTTCTCCTGCGACCATATATTAAATATTTTACCTTCNAGCTTTTCTCACGATGTACTCTGCATATAAGTTAAATAAGCAGGGTGACAATGAGATGTGTATAAGAGACAGATACAGTTTTAGGTCACAATACAAATGAATTTTTTTTTTCTGATTGGTTCTCCTGCGACCATATATTAAATATTTTACCTTCCCTTGATGAAACCCCATTTATCAGGCTAGTATGCTCAGCTTCTCACCATATTCTTCTTCAAAAGGATCTTGACTAGTCCTGAACTCTCACACATTATTTAAAATTTATATTCAGCATGCAATTATTTGAAATAATCTTTACTGGGATTTTAAATGGTATTCCATTGAATTCCAAATTAAGACAAAATTTGGAAGAATTGGTATCATTATGATTTTTGTCTTTATATACATGATTTTTTTCCAGTTAGCTGTTTTTTATGCCACTTTATAGCATTTTAAAATTTGTTTATAAAGTTCTTATATATCTTTTATTAGATGTAATGCTGAGTTTAAGTTTAACTCCTTATTCTACAAATCTCAGCCCTGTTGCATGTGTTTGTTCCAGGATAACTCTGAATTCTTTGTTTACTGGTAACTTACAGTTCAGATTTTTAACTTTATACACACACACACACACATACATATATACATACATATATATGTATGTATGTATACACACACACACACACACATATCTCTTGGCATTCAGAAATTGTGTTTTGTTTTTGACCCTTATACATTTCTATGTATCTTTAAAATCCAGGATCTTGTTGTAACATAATAAGAGGATCCTTTAGAATATTTGGTATGCCACATTGCCAGAAGTTGAAACCCTTTTTTTTTTTTTTTGGAAGTATAGTTGATTTACAGTAGTGTGCAAATTTCTGCTGTATAGAAAAGTAACTCATTTATACGCGTATGTACCCTCTTCTCATAATGTTCATGGGGTTCTCAAGGCAAGAATACTGAAGTGGTTTGCCATTCTCTTCTCCAGGGAAATAGATGGGGAAACAGTGGAAATAGTGTCAGACTTTATTTTTGTGGGCTCTCAAATCACTGCAGATGGTGATTGCAACCATGAAATTAAAAGATGCTTACTCCTTGGAAGGAAAGTTATGACCA
>SJYV01031192.1:96300-148952 GCA_006410875.1 Neotragus pygmaeus | reverse complement strand
GCAGTGATTTTGGAGCCCCCCAAAATAAAGTCTGACACTGTTTCCACTGTTCCCCATCTATT
Source organism: Neotragus pygmaeus (assembly GCA_006410875.1). Taxonomy (NCBI): domain Eukaryota; kingdom Metazoa; phylum Chordata; class Mammalia; order Artiodactyla; family Bovidae; genus Neotragus; species Neotragus pygmaeus. Next base: position 148,890 of record SJYV01031192.1, on the reverse strand, counting down.
TCCCATGAAGTGATGGGACCGGATGCCATGATCTTCATTTTCTGAATGTTGAGCTTCAAGCCAACGTTTTCACTCTCCTCTTTCACTTTCATTAAGAGGCTTTTTAGCTCCTCTTCACTTTCTGCCATAAGGGTGAAAGTTTATCTAATAAAAATTACTTTCTTCTTAAGTGATTAATATTCACTAATGACTACTGAAAATGATTCCATTTATATTGATTTTTATCAGCTTACATTTTTTTTTTTGCCCTGGATGTAGGAAGCAGATAATATGGTCATCACAGTCCTTAGAAGAAAGTCTTGGAATGCAGTAGGATGTATCTTGCCTTTAACTGGATTAAAATGGGAGCTTAATGATACTTTATTTTTTATTATTTGAAATTGAAGTTCTAGATACCTGGTATATTATTTGAGTCCTGTGGGATCACTGGCTATCTTAAGCGCACGATGGAAGAGTACAGAAAGCATAATGACTAATGAAATGTAGAACATTATTAGAAAGAGAAATATTTTGAGGATAATTAAAATACAGGTTCTATATTGTGTTATAAATGAATATAAGATGAATGTGAATTTGTCAATAAATTCATAATTTATCCATGTTCATAAATTCATTCATATAAGATGAATATGAATGAATATAATATGTTAATATTATATAAGAATATGATTGCTATATTATTAATAATAATGTATATATTAATTTACTTCTACTTTTGTTATAGGCTTATACTCAGGGACTCTGTATTAAAGGAACTTTATCTGCATGTGGTACCAATGTAATTGCATAAATAAATACATTGGAAATATATCTTGAATATACAGATTTGAGGTAGATGATCAAATTTAATGCCAATTATACCTTATTGAGTGTTTATCAAGTAATGTTACCTGATTATTTCTCATAATAATGCTGTGCACTATATATCATTAGTAGTCTCATTTTTCAGTAAGGAAATGGAGTCTTTGAATATTCCTTTAACTTTCTCCCAAAAATGTTTTTCACAAGCAGTGTATTCCAGTGTTTCTCAACTTTAATGTGCATGTGGTTCACCTCTGGCTCTTGTTAAAATGCAGATTTTTATTTAGTGTGTGTATGTGTGTGTGTGTCCGTGCGCTCAGTCGTGTCTGACTCTTTGCGGCTGCTGGACTGTACCTTCCGGGTTCCTCCGTCCATAGAATTTTCCATGCAAAAATACTGGAGCAGGTTGACATTTCCTACTGTAGAGGATCTCCCCAACCTTTGTATTGAACTTGCATCTTTTGCGTCTCCTGCATTGCAGGTGGATTCTTTACCAGTATGCTACCTGAGAAGACCCTTTTTATTCAGTAGATCTGGCCAAATATACTGAATTTCTAATAAGCAAACAGGTGATGGTCCTACTACAAAGACTGTACTTTGAATCAGTTCAGTTCAGTTGCCCAGTCATGTCTGACTCTTTGTGACTCCACGGACTGCAGCATTCCAGGACTCACTGTCTGTCACCAAATCCTGGAGATTGCTCAAACTCATGTTCATCGAGTTAATGTTGCCATCTAACTGTCTCATCCTCTGTCATCCCCTTCTCATCCTGCCTTCAGTCTTCCCAAGATTGAATCAGGATCTTTTACAATGAGTCAGTTCTTCCCATAAGGTGACCAAAGTATTAGAGTTTCAGCTTCAGCATCAGTCCTTCTAATGAATATTCAGGACTGATTTCCTTGCAGTCCAAGAGACTCTCAAGAGTCTTCTCCAACAACACAGTTCAAAAGCATCAATTCTTTGGCACTCAGCTTTCTTTATAGTCCAATGCTCACATCCATACATGACTACTGGAAAAACCATAGCCTTGACTAGACGCACCTTTGTTGACAAAGTATTGTCACTGCTTTTGAATATGCTATCTAGCTTGGTCATAACTTTCCTTCGAAGAAGTAAGCGTCTTAATTTCATGGCTACAATCACCATCTGCAGTGATTTGGGAGCCCTCCAAATAAAGTCAGTGACTGTTTCCCCATCTATTTGCCATGAAGTGATGGGACCAGATGTGATGATCTTCATTTTTTGAATGTTGAGTTTTAAGCCAACTTTTTTACTCTCCTCTTTCACTTTCATCAAGAGGCTCTTTAGTTCTTCTTCACTTTCTGCCATAAGAGTTGTATCATCTGCAAAGCTGAGGTTATTGATATTTCTCCCGGCAATCTTGATTCCAGCTTGTGCTTCAGTCCAGCGTTTCTCATGATGTACTCTGCATATAAGTTAAATAAGCAGGGTGACAATGTACAACCTTGACATACTCCTTTTCCTGTTCTTATCTTGAGAATCCCATGAACAGTGTGAAAAGGCAAAAAGATGGGACACTGAAAGATGAACTCCCTAGGTTCGTAGGTGCCCACTATGGTACTTGAGATCAGTGGAGAAATAACTGCAGAAAGAATGAAGAGACGGAGACAAAGCAAAAACAACACCCAGATATGGATGTGACTGGTGATAGAAGCAAGGTCCAATGCTGTAAAGAGCAATATTGCATAAACCAACTAGAGTGATATAAAAAGATTGCAAGTTTATTTTCTCTCAAAGGAAGAAATCTGTATGTAGGTAGCTCAAGAGATTTCCAGAAGTCTCATTCTGTTACTTCTGCATTCATCCTACTGGGTTACCCTTGGCTACAAGGGGAAATAATAGATAAGAGTTTTTTTACCTGGGACACCACGTCTCTCTACAGAATTGTGGTACTTAATTAAAATGTGAATCCAGCCAGCCAGTGTCTGCATCAAATCTTTTCAAGACTGAATGTGAGTTTTAGGGAAGAAAGTCTGGAGAAAATTCATTTTGAAGAAGCTTAGAAGGGGAAGGAAAATGTTGCTTTCTTTGGCTTTTTATATAGTCCCATTTTGTAAGAATATTTTATTGAAAATGTAATGATTGCATGTGTAGTCAAATCAGCTTTTTTCTAACAAGACTTGGCACAGTATGAACAGCAGTAGAATGAAAGGACTATTGAATCCATGTTTTAAGACTCATAAGAGTAAATTTTTTTAATATGGGTACATGAGAATTAGTCAACGATAGTTGAAATATTTGAAATCATGAACCATGGGTAGATCTGGCAATGGTTAGAAATTGTGAGTTCAAAAGAGTAAACATTGTTATGATAATTTGTAATCAACAGTGAAGAAAAAGAATTTTTGATAAATAATAGAAATGAAAGAAATTAAGAGTTCTGGGTGATAAGGTTGAGGCATGAGTGAATGAGTGGTTTTCTTTGATGGAGAAGAGTGAAAGTCTCTGGAGTTCTAATAGGAACAAATAAGTAGTTAACATTTATTAAATGTCAGTTATATTCCAAGCAGTTTGCTAGATTCTTTCTATATTTTGAACACATTGTCCATTATGCAAAATAGGTATAACTGTTCTCATTTTACAGTTGAAAAGTAAAAACTCAAGGAATTTTGAAAGTTTTTTCAGCTTTACACAGCAAAGAATTAATTTCCGTATGTGTATATGGGAATGTGGTTGGATACAACCATGAGGTTTTTTTTTTTTTAACAAAACAAACATAATACATGATGTCATAGTTCTCACTCAGAACATATGATTTTTCTGAAGTAGATGACAGGTTTAAATGGGAAATGCCTGTCTTTCTTGATACCATTTGCTAGTGTGTTAAATGAAAATCTCTAGATACAACAGCATATTTCCTCTCTCAAGTTATATACTTTAGCAGCATTTTTATGGATTTTAAATCTCAAGTAATGATAATGATTGAAATTTGGGGTCAGACAGCAGGAGTGGGAAAACGCTAAGTGCTGTGTTTGGAACCTCTTAAAGTACGCTAAGAAGTAAACAGATCCATATACTCGTAATGGTGCTGCTACCACCACACTCAGCACTTTAGTTTTTATAACATTCTCTTCTGATTATTTGAAGGTTATTTATATTATTTAAAGGTTAGCAGCAAGGTTTTTTAATCATTTCCTGCTGTTAATTGCTCTCTGCTATACAGTACTTTTCCTTGTCCATTGCATGAAATAGTGTTTGCACTGAATTGTCTGAGTAAAGGCACTTTCGGAAAAAACCTGGCAAATACACCTTTAAGACAGAGAGTAGAATTAATGGTAAAGTGAAAGTGAAAAGTTTTTTCGTGAAAGGTGTTCAGAAAAGGAAAGCTTCTGGGCAACACTGATAGTCTGTTTCTGCTAAAAAAAATGTCTTTTGGAAATATGATTTTCATAGACTTGAGTTGGCTTAATTATTTAGGATCAGAAAGTAATGTTAACACAGCAGTATTATTGTGTTCGCAATTTAACAAATGTAATGTATGCTCCGATAACACTGCATTTGCAAAAATTAGGGGAAGAGGGGGTGTTGAGTTGTTGATCATATGAACGATAATGAGAATTAGATAGATGAATTGAATTAGAAATCTCACACAGGCAGTAACAAATATGTAATTTGTGGGGTCTTGTCCAAAATGAAAATGTGGGGCGCCTCTTGAAAGAAGTTATTCAGAATTTAGGCGGCAGCCGTGGAGCTTTAGACCAAATGTGGGATCCAGCTGGGTGATTGCACAAGTCCCACACCCATGGAGCTGGCCAGCCCTCACCCCCAGGTGGTCAGAGTCAGAACTGGAATTGGACTTGGGATTTTTAATCATGTGTGCTGTGCTGTTTCTACAGTGATAAACATTGAACTTTACCTGGAGACTTCAGTTCAGTTCAGTCGCTCAGTCATGTATGACTCTTGCGACCCCATGAATTGCAGCATGCCAGGCCTCCATCTCTCGGAGTTCACTCAGTCTCACGTCCATCGAGTCCATGATGCCATCCAGCCATCTCATCCTCGGTCGTCCCCTTCTCCTCCTGCCCCAAAGTCTCCAAAAGCTATGATAATTGTAAAAGAAAGTCAGAATAAGATCCGTATTTCATTCCACTTCTGTTCTAGAAAATTACAAACTCAACCCAGCAGTACAATAGACATGCTCTGATCTAAATGTGCTAGTGAATGATGTTGACAAGGGAAAAATAAATATAGAGAAGCAATGCTAATCCAAGGTTACCATCTTTGATTCACATGATAGAATCTTTAAAGGAAACTTCATAACATGCTGTACATTTGGAGACAGTCTGATCAAGTAGTCTTTGCTGAAGGAAGGTAAACACTGTTTTACCTGTTTATAGAGTTCAGCCTTCCATGGTGTTCTGATTCTTAACTTTATCTGAGTCCTTACCAACTTTATTTTTAAATCTTTTGATGCTTAGTTTTCCCCTTGCCCCCCTTAACCCCTTATCATCCTCCTACAGAAATATATAAACTCTCAGCCTTCCTCTGAATTAATTTTCCATCTTTAATGGAGAACAGAAGGCAGCAGAAGCCCTTTGTGAGATACCCAGTGCCATCCAGATTTTTTTTTGTATATACAGGAATTCTTTTAAATCTATTCCAATAATTTTTTTTTAGAGCTTGTAAAATCACGAACTACATTTGCAAAGATGAGCTGTCAGTGCTTTGCTTAAAACCCCCTGACACAATTTATTGGGAGAATAATGAAATGTCCTATTAATTTAATTAAAGTATCATAGAAACACGAAAGTTGAAAGATTTGGGGAATTCAGTTTTCTGGTCCTCTTCTCATAAGTAGGTGAATGTCTAAACCACCAAGTTTGAGGAGATAGCTGTTTCTTTTCTCAGATATTTTTGGTGATGAAGCTTCCACAATTATTACTTAGCTTAGTATTCAGGAAATTATTTCTAACATGGATGTCCATGTCTAATTTAAATCTATCTTGTTTTCTGTTCCCTGTATATGTTAAAATTTGTTTGACTTTCTCCTTACAAGAGTATCTCTTTTTGTGTGTGTGGAAGGGAGTGTTGTGGGTGGGAGGACCCATCATCAGCTCCTCAGAGCTGAGTGTTCCTGGCAGATCCATATTGATGATTCTAAGTTGCTGAGCAATCTTTATTGCCAGCCATCGTGTTAAATGCTTTACACACATTCTCAGAACAACTCTTAAGAACAACTCTTAATCTTCAGAACAACTCTAAGAGGTAGGTGTGTTGTGTTGAGGTTGTGTCTAAAGATAGAGGTATTACCTAACAAAATTGAACCATCTCAGGTAGTAGGTAGAAGAGATCTTCAACTCAGGTATCCCTGATTGCTAAAGCCTCTGGTTTTTTTTTGACAGTATGCTGTACTCTGTAATCTAATGAACCGTAATTTAACTCCCCTATATAGACACATTTTTGGTTTCTTTTTCATTTCTGTATTCTGGAAATTATCAAATATTCTCCAACTTTGTTAAAACATGGAGGATACAATCGAAGGTGGTACTTTTATTAAGGAGTAATCTGATTAAGCATAGTATAACAAGTTCGCCTTTTTTTTTTTTTTTGTCATGTGATCCAGGTACAGTGAGATGCTTTATTTTCTGTGGGTTGTGTATTAGATGATACCACTCTGAATGTTAGATGATTCTGATATATATTATACTTACGTTGCTAAATTTATCATATATTCTTATAAATAATTTAAACAATATAAAATGAAAAAAAAATTCCCTATGAGTTAAAAACAGTACCTTCTATAGTGTGGTGACTATCCTTTAGCACTCTTTAGAGTGTGTGTGTGTGTGTGTGTGTGTGTGTGTTACGAGTGTTTAAAAAAGATTTTTATGTCTGTGGATATTAATATATGTCATTATATGACATCTTATATTGCTTCTTATGGCTTTGTATATATGAGTATATTATTTAACCAGTCTTTTATTGATAGTTTCTATATTTTTTATATAGACAATATTTAATATTCTTTATGTCATATCTTTGTATATGGGAAAACTGATTATTTGAATTAAGACATATAAATGGAATGATTGAATAAAAAAGCTTATGGGATATTATTTATATATATTTTTTAAGGAAATAGAAAGCTTTAATCTTTCCACTGATTTCTTCCCTCCTTTTTCTTTGTTTTTAAATAGCAGAACTTCTGATAGATTTAGGTAGGAGTGACTAGGTTGCATTTGGCCCAGTATAGTCACTTAAATATGTACACGGAACTTAATTTTAAATGATATATATATTTTTAATTATTATAATAATGTCAAAAACTCATACTGTTCTCTGCAGATTAGTGCCTTTGTTGTTGGCAACATAATCAGTTCAGAATTAACAGGCTGTCTGGGGCAAACATCTGTCTTCCAGATTTTTTTAAAAAAAAAAAATCTGCCTAAGAGTTGCAGTTGCTGATTATACATACCAGCTCATATGCTCTAACTTGCATGCATTATCTCAGCCACAGGCAGAGTGCCAAATGCTGCACTGTGGATACGTGATCCTGTTGCCCACAAACCTTGTATTCTAGGGCAACTGACACTGTCAAGGCCCAGTTAAGAGCAAAATCCAAGTTATGTCTTGACAGCCAATGTATTTGTTATAGGATTCTGTCTATCCTTTCTCTGGTTAAATTTATTCATTTAGTTCCAGGACTCATTACTCCCCAATTACAGGCACTCCTAGAAATGTTGGTCTATTGTTGCCTGACAAACCAATCACCCCTGATTATTTACACTGCCTTTTATAAAAAATTCTAGGTCAGCCGACTTGAAAGTCCTGTAATAAATAATAATGACTCATTTTCTCCAAGAGGGTTTACAGAGAATTTATTGCCCTATACATCACTGCCTGTACCATTTTTTCCCTAGTGTAACAACATAATATGACTGCTTAAAAAGCAAAATAATTAAATAAATCATCCAGTATGGTATTTGTGTGCTTTGGATGTTTCTTTAAAATGTGAATGTTCAGTGGTCATTTTTTGCTTGCAGCTGGTTCACAGTAATGGCTTTGACTCTTGCGAAATATTAGTTCACTTTCATTAAATAATATTGTCTACATGAACTCTCCCCTCTAAAATAGGTATTTTTTAACTTGAGAGATCAAAATAGATTAGTCAAGTGTATAGTTTATGATGCCTTTATTAATAATTATGTTTTGACTAATTATGTTATTTGAAATGAAATTGATTCTCACATATTCTCATTCGAGAGTGATGGCATCTTTAGTTTAAGTATTAAATTGTTTTTGTAAATAGCATTATATGACATCTTATATTGAGAGATAGTAATAATATTTTATGAAGTGCTTATGATATACTAGGCCTTGTGCTAAGGACTTTATTTGCATTTACTTATTTAATTCTTACAACATGTTTTCACTTCATGTATTATTGTTACTATTTAATAGATATATTTTTCCCAAGGATTTGAAACCAGATGCATTTCATTGCCAAATTTTATAATTGTGGTTTTTGCTTATGACGTGTCAGGCACTCTGCTGAGTATTTTACATGTATTTTCTGTTTCATAACTTCTCTCTTTCTCTTCCCCTGTTCCTCCTGTTTGTCTTCCACTTTTCCTCCTCCTCCTTTGACCTTCAGCTTCTTGTAATGAGCATATAATATAATAAGGTAAGGAAGTATAGAATTAGAAAATTTTTAAGTGTATTATCCAAGGTCATGTTGCTCTAGGTTGGTATTTTTGTTCCAAAATAGGATTATATATTAATGTATTTTATTTTATATAAGATGTCCTGTATAGAAGAAGTAGTGAAAGTGAAAGAGTTGCTCAGTCATGTCTAATTCTTTGTGAGCCCATGGACTGCGGTCCGCCAGGCTCCTCTATCTATGGGATTCTCTAGGCAAGAGTACTGGAGAGGGTTGCCATTTCCTTCTCCAGGGGATCTTCCTGACCCAAGGATCAAACCCATGTCTCTTGTGTCTCCTGCACTGGAGGCAGATTCTTTACCACTGTGCCACCTGGGAAGCCCCGAGCCTTAATGTTATTTGTCTTGCCTTAAGTATTTACCTAAAAATATGTGGTTGTCTGCTGATAGAGATAGAGCTAATAAGATCCAAAAGTGTTATTAAGCTCAGTGTAATTACTTGGGCTTATATCTGAAAACCAACAATTTTAGAGTATCTACAAACCACATGCTGCTGGGGCTTTTACTCCAAAAAGTGGGTATATTTTGAGAGTATTTTAGGGAAACTCTGGTGGTCTACTTGGTGCAGCATATACAGCTGTGGCCTAAAGATAAAAATTAGAAAGGTTCTTGTTTCTAAACCCGAGCTTCAATACTATGTGGATATGTACTCTCTTATTGTAACCCATGAAACCAACAACATTTTTTTGTTGCTGTGCTCCTCACTTGGTATTTCAAGGAGTAAGTTTTAATATCTTCTAAACATTGGTTAAAGGCAGAGATGCAGAGCTAAGTGGGCTATTTGCATGTCTCAAGCTAAGGTATTCTTAAATTAACCAACTTTCAATTATAATGAATAGTGAGAAACTGGATATGAGGTCCCTCTGGCTGTGGACACCTGTCAGCCCATTGATCACTAGGGTTGATTCTGCTGATCTGGTGGGCTGAGTGGTATCCCTTCCTCCCTCATTGCTCCAAGTGCATCTCCCCTGAAGATGTACACTGATAGAAGAGGATGACCCTCTTTGAAAGAGGCAGACATTTCTTTGGTGAAGATTTCAAGAGTAGCTGCACTCACCTGATAGAACCTCCAAAGTGCTCTAATAGGGTATTTGTAGGAGAACAGGTAGTCAGCTTCCAGAACTCCAGACACACCCAAATGAGGTGCTGCATGTGGCAGTCAGCATTTCTTAAAATAAAGTTGTGACAAAGGTAGAGCTATGGTATATATTAAAAAGGCAAAATCACTCCTTTTGTGGGGAGAAAGGGGTATCATGGGAAAAGGAAAGGTAGAACTTGGAGGCCAGCTGAGTTAGTAAAATACAAAGAACCTGGATCAACTAGACTTTTCATTCTTCTTAAAATGTATAGATGTTTAATATATTCACTGTCTGTCATTCCTTTGTCCCCAAATGGTGACTGTGGCCATGAAATTAAAAGAGGCTTGCTCCTTGGCAGAAAAGTTATGACCAACCTAGATGGCATATTAAAAATCAGACATTACTTTGTGAACAAAGGTCCGTCTAGTCAAAGCTGTGGTTTTTCCAGTAGTCATGTATGGATGTGAGAGTTGGATTTTAAAGAAAATTGATGCTTTTGAGCTGTGGTGTTGTAGATGAGTCTTGAGAGTCCCTTGGACTGCAAGGAGACCCAACCAGTCCATCCTAAAGGAAATGAGTCCAAAGTATTGGAAGGACCAGTGTTGAAGCTGAAACTCCAACACTTCGGCCACCTGATGGGAAGAACTGACTCATTGGAAAAGACCCTGATGCTGGGAAACATTGAAGGTGGGCAGAGAAGGGGACAATAGAGAATGAGATGGTTGGATGGCATCACCGACTCAATGGACACGGGTTTGAGTAAGATGTGGGAGTTGGTGATGGACAGGGAGGCCTGGCGTGCTGTAGTCCATGGGGTCACAAAGAGTCAGACACAACTGAGTGACTGAACTGAACCGTTGCTTTATAATTCAGAAGTGATATTATCAGTTGGGAATTTGGAGGAGGATAACCTCTTCCTTTAATTTCAGTGATGCCAAATGTCTGCCTGTCATCTGGCCAGGAAAATCAGGGTTGCTTACTGTTGCTGCAGTTCTGTGATCAAATTTCCCTTCACTAAATGGTGGTGTCTAGTCCTTAGCTGACATTTCACACCAGTTGCCCCATGGCTGATGGAAGCTAGGTCAGCATATCAAGAAGCAGCAAGTGGCACCTAGTGCCTGTCTTGAGAAAAGCCCCCAGGTTTGAGTCACCTTAGAAGTTCCTCAGCTGCTCTCCCTGAAGAGTCTCAGATGCTGATTTGAAACAGCTTTTCTCAGCATGGTAGAAGGCACACTGAATAAGTAGTGGAAGGAGGACAGTTTAAAGACTTAAAGGCAGTTCTGTCAAGGCAGGCCACGCTCTTGCTCTCAGCTGCACACATGCAAGAGAATCAGTCCTGTGATCTGCCAGGGCTTTATTGCCATGGTAAGTAGGCGTCCATTGCAGAAGCGGCGGGCAGAAAACATTTTTGTTGTGTTTGCGTGACAATAGTAATTTCTAACCTCTCCATTTAGTGACAGTGTTTAAAAAGGAAAATAACATTTGCATGTTAAGAAACAGCCCCAAAAGACTCTTGGGAGCTTATAGAAACACCAGTCATGTGTGTGGTACAGCTGATGTTTAATATATGGATAATGTTCAACTGACATTGACCAGTGGAAGACTGGGGTGTGCCAATGTGCCCTTGATGATGTCAATATACCCTATTTTCATTCCCTTTGTGGTATTACCTGTTCGAGTATTACTGAATTAGATTATTTTTGATTTTATATATTAGATCCTGATTCAGTTGTTTTCGCTTTCTGGTCCTAGGAAATCATTCCATTATATTTAGTTCTGATTATCAAAGAGGTTTTCAATAAGTATAATTTAAGGGCATGTTTCCCTTGTGGCTCAGCTGATAAAGAATCTGCCTGCAATATGGGAGACCTGGGTTCAGTCCCTGGGCTAGGAAGATCCTCTGGAGAAGTATTCTGGCTTGGAGAAATCCATGGACTGTATAGCCCTAGGGGTTGCAAAGAGTTGGACACGAATGAGCACTTTCTTTTCTTTTTTTTTTTTCCTTTTAAGGAACTGGATTTTTCTCTTTATAAGAAGTTGGGAGTAGGGAAAAAGAATTGAAGTTAGAACCAACAAGGCTGAGGATTTTTTTTTTTTAATTATTATTACTGAAGTATAGTTCGTCTGGTGGGCTACAGTACATGGGGCCACGAGAGTCTGACATGACTTAGCAACTAAACAACAACAATAATTGATTTACAGTGTTGTGTTAATTTCTGCTATACAGCAAAGTGATGCAGTTATGTGTTTAATGCATTCTTTTTTAAAAATCCTTTTACATTATGGTTTATCATAGGATATTGAATATAGTTCTCTTGTCATTTATCCATTCTATATAAAATAGCTTATATCAGCTAACCCCACCCGCTAAATCCATCCCTCACTCAACTCTCTACCCCTTGGCAACCACAGATCTGTTCTCTATGTCCTTGTGAGCCTGTTTCTGTTTCATAGATAGTTTCATTTGTGTCATCTTTTAGATGCCACATATAAATGATATCCTATTTTTTTTCTGACTTACTTTCTCTTTCTGACATACTTTCCTTAGTATGATAATCTCTAGGTTCATCCATATTGCTGCAGATGGCATTATTTCATTTTTTTCTTTTTGTGGCTGAGTAATATTTCTTTGTGTCTATCTACCTTGTCTTCTTTAGCCATTCATCTGTGGATGGACATTTAGGTTGTTTCTGTGTCCTGGCTATTGTGAATAGTGGTGCTATGGACATGGGGATGCATTTAACTTTTTGAATTATAGTCCCCCCCCCCCCACCGTGGGTACATGCCCAAGAGTGGGATTGCTGAATCATATGGTAATTCTATATTTAGTTTTTTAGGGAACTTGCATGCTGTTCTGCATAGTGGCTGCACCAATTTACATTCCCACCAATGGTGTAGGAGGGTTCCCTTTTCTCCACATCCTTTACAGCATTTGTTATTTGTAGCATTTTAAATTATGGCCATTTTGACCCCTGTGAGTTGATATCTCACTGTATCTCACTGACTATATTATATAAGAAGATAGTGTGCTGAAAAATCTAGAACAAGAGAAACAAGCTATTATTCCTTTTTTTCCCGTACAATGTAATATGAAGTGGAATGGTGAAACAGAGGGTGCTTAAGCCTTTGATAACTATAGTCATATCTGCTTTGAATCATCTCATTATTATGAGTATAATGATGAACAGGGTTATCTCATGCATTTCTGTACCACATTAAAATGTCATTATTACGGCTGCTAGGGTGACTGGACATTTTTCAAGTTGGGAAAGAATTCCTGCTGTTTAAAATCACTAATTAAAATAGGTGAATATTTATTCCTTAATCATGAACTCCTTATTACCAAATTCAGACTTAAACTGAAGAAAGTAGGGAAAACCACTAGGCCATTCAGATATGACCTAAATCAAATCCCTTATGATTATACAGTGGAAGTGAGAAATAGATTTAAGGGCCTAGATCTGATAGAGTGCCTGATGAACTATGGAATGAGATTCGTGACATTGTANTGGCTGGATGGCATCACAGACTCGATGGACGCGAGTCTGAGTGAACTCTGAGAGATGGTGATGAACAGGGAGGCCTGGCATGCTGCAATTCATGGGGTCACACAGAGTCGGACACGAGTGAGTGACTGAACTGAACTGAACTGAACTGAACCAAATTTGAACCATATAAATTAACTAAGATTTTTGTATTTTTTTAAAGGCAAAGGTGGCATGCAGAGGTTCAAGCAGCATAATTTCTCTCAGGAGCTTTAAGATAGCCCATGTTGTATTTTCTTACACTTCTTCCTACATATTGTTGATATTACTATGTTTATTTGATATGCTGACTACAGGAATAACTTAGAATGCAAACTTTGCCAAAAGTCTCATTATCCTGGTTTTTTGAAAAATTGGACAAAACAGTATATTATCTGTTTTTCTCACATTCTTTAATGAACAGCACATATAACTGACTGGGAGAATAAATGGTTTTAACATTTTGAAAACAACTACAGTCCTTTAGTGTCTGTAAAAAATAAAAAAATGAAGTTACAAATAAAGCTTTTTTTCTTCATTTTTTAACAAACCGAAGATGGAAAATATAACAAATAGAAAAAAAATAAAATCAAGCAACCCGAATATTAGAGCTTTAGTTTCTGCATCACTCCTTCCAATGAATGTTCAGGGTTGATTTCCTTTAGGACTGACTGCTTTGATCTCCTTGCTTACCAATGGACTCTCAAGAGTCTTTTCCAGCACATTTCAAAAGCATCACTTATTCGGCACTCAGCCTTCTTTATGATCCTCCTCTCACATCCATACATTATCACTGGAAAAACCATCACTTTGACTGTAAGGACCTTTGTTGGCAAAGTAATGTCTCTGTTTTTTATATACTGTCTAGGTTTCTCACAGGTTTTCTTCCGAGGAGCCAGCATCTTTTAATTTCATGGTTGCAGTCACTGTTCATATTGGATGTTGTTTATCAGGTGATTTTTCTTTTATAACATTTAAATTTGGAAGTTGTCATCTATTCTTTATAATTCCTAATGCCAGTCATCCAGATCCTACTTCTTTATCACTATATTGGATTAATTTGGATGTCTTTTCAAGGATGAGATTATAGGGATAGATTTTTAATTTTAGAAACTATATTATATATACTTAGATATTTAACGTCATTTTGTTTTATTATTATTCTACTACAAAGACAGATACCTGGACTAGATGTAAATTACCAATATTCTGAATGCCTTCATCTCAGTATGCTAAATATTCTAACTTCAAAAGCCTTCTTTTGATTGACTCTTAGTTATGGTCCTCTGTTGAAAAGTGTGGTTGTTTGTATTTATACTTGAGAAGATAGGAATAATTACTGCCCCCAAAATGGTATTTCCTGCATGCTACTAAGTCACTGCAGTCGTGTCCGACTCTCTGCGACCCCATAGATGGCAGCCCACCAGGCTCCACCGTTCCTGGGATTCTCCAGGCAAGAACACTGGAGTGGGTTGCCATTTCCTTCTCCAATGTATGAAAATGAAAAGTGAAAGTGAGGTCGCAGAGTCGTGTCCGACTCTTCGCAACCCCATGGACTGTAGCCTACCAGGCTTTTCTGTCCATGGGATTTTCCAGGCAAGAGTACTCGAGTGGGATGCCATCGCCTTCTCTGACTTATAGAAAATATAGCAAAACACTGGGGCTTTTAATATATATTATGTGTAAAACTCTAATTTTATGAATAACTCAGTGTTTTTAGTTTTTTTTAAGGAAGAGAGTATGATCTGTATGTTAAGTCATACAATAGCTTTCAAATGCTCATTCACTTACATATTAAATATTACCAAATATTATTTATTTAGATACAGTTTGTATTCCTATCAGTGCCTTTGAGCCTTTATACATCTGGCTTGTTTCTTTCTCTTTGGTTTTCTTCATTCCTCTTGTCCTTTCACACTGCTTCAGTTCATGGGTCTTTATCTTCATTCCCACCTAAGAGTATTTCCATATTCTGTTTCTTCCCTCAACTAGTGCTTTATTCCTTAGATCTCATCGGGAAGGTCAGCTGGTCAAAATATCCATGTTTGACTGCATTTTTAAAATCATTCTGAATTAGAGACTCTTATATTGCCTTTAAAACAGTGATCACAAATTGGTAGTTATTGAGGTTTTTGTTTGTTTGTTTGTTTTTAATTGTCTTTCTAAGCAGTAGTGTCCACTAGGGTTCATTTCAGTTTTTATTAATATTGTATCTGCAGTGCTTCTAATAGTACCTGATGTATGATGAACATTCAGTCAGTATTTTCTGAATGTTTAAGTTCCTTCATGATTAAAATATAGTTTTGTTTCCTTAATGATCTCTCTACTATTTTCTGGCTTGCTATAGTCATAATCCTTTAGAGCTATAGAAATGATTTTGAATCATGTTTTATTGCTACTCAAATAATAATAAAACTAAGTTTGAATGAAATAACAGTGAGGAGACTTTGATATTATATAAGCATATTCTTAACTTTTTACATTAAATGATCTTTGCTCTTGTTTCTTAGAACATCATGATTGAAAAAAAAACAAAAGTAAACCAAAAAGACCAATAAAAGTTCCTACGTTAACTTAGTCCCTCTAAAAACAAAACAAAAAAACTACTAAGAGAAGTTTATTGTAAGATGATATTTCATTTTATCTGTAGTACTTCTTTAATGTTAACCATATGTCTATATTACAAGTGGATCTTTTTTCCAATT
Organism: Neotragus pygmaeus; assembly: GCA_006410875.1. Classification (NCBI taxonomy): domain Eukaryota; kingdom Metazoa; phylum Chordata; class Mammalia; order Artiodactyla; family Bovidae; genus Neotragus; species Neotragus pygmaeus. The sequence continues at coordinate 133,101 of SJYV01031192.1, read as the reverse complement.
CATAGGGAGAAAAAAATAGTTTCACCAGTTACCATTATTTTTCCTTATTAATTTGTGCCTACCATAACGTTCATCATTGTGAAAGACATTTGTAGGATACTTCAGTTTAAATAAATTCCATAGTGTGATTGAGCTATAAATATGAACTTTAAAATAAAGAGAGAAAACTAGTTCATGAGTTCTAGTCGGTAGTTTTAAAGATAGAAGATAACTGTCATTCAGATGTTAACAATATTATAGAAGGGAATGGTATAACCTGAACTATGACAACTCTTGAAATATATAAGCATATGAGAAAGGAAGACAATGGAATCAGATTTCATAATGTGACTAATATAGTGTATTTTTTAGTGAAAATTAAAATTATAGTCCTTTTCTCTAATATTATTTATAGTAAAATCAGAAACAAAAAGATGAGTAGTCTGTGGAAATGTCTACACCTCTGTTTGATTTCAAGTTTATAGAAAATATTTATGTGATACAGTTATTTACTGCCATTATTTAATACTAGAGCACTTTAACTGTGGTGTTGGAGAAGACTCTTGAGAGTCCCTTGGACTGCAAGGAGATCCAACCAGTCCATTCTGAAGGAGATCAGCCCTGAGATTTTTTTGGAAGGAATGATGCTAAAGCTGAAACTCCAGTACTTTAGCCACCTCCTGCGAAAAATTGACTCATTGGAAAAGACTCTGATGCTGGGAGGGATTGGGGACAGGAGAAGGGGATGACAGAGGATGAGATGGCTGGATGGCATCACTGACTCCATGGACGTGAGTCTGAGTGAACTCTGGGAGTTGGTGATGGACAGGGAGGCCTGGTATGCTGCGATTCATGGGGTCGCAAAGAGTCAGACATGACTGAGCAACTGAACTGAACTGAACTGAGAACACTTTAAAAATTCACAATAAATATTATTTAGTAATTATAAGTAATATTTATGATACTGCAATGACAGTACATGTTTCTTTGTATTGAATATTTAATAATATATTCTAATTAGTCATGCTTTTTATCATTTTCTTTTAATGTATTTAATGAGGAAAATCTTATTATTAAAGCTCCAATTGTACTCTACTTGATTCTAATTAAAACTGCCCATTGGCAATAAATTCTGCCTCTGAGATATCCATACTATAAGAGTGATGGTGAAAATTATGTTTGAGTCTCATTTGGGAACAAAGGTGTTAGGAAGGTGAATGAACATAATTATTTATAAGTTTGCTTATTACTTCTTCTGTTAGTAAAATTTTTTGTTACTTGCTTTCAGCACCTTAAATAACACAATCCTTAGAATTTGTGTTGTATAGAATGAACTGAACGATGCTGAAAGACACAGATTTTGGTGAAGACCATGCCAGATTAGGGCTTCCCTGGTGGTTTCTTGCCTGTCAAAATCCCATGGACAGAGGAACTTGGAGAACTATGGTCTATGGGGTTGTACAGAGTGGAACATGACTGAGGCAATGAGCATGCCCTCAAGGCTAGATTAAAAACCTGAAGGTAATTGCAGGAATAAATGTAGCCAGAACATTTTAGAAATCTGTTGTTATTATTTTTAACGAGGATCCTACTTATTCTTTAATCATAATGAATCTTCTTTTCATTTTAATTTCCTTTGAGAATGAAAATTGACCTCACTTAAGGTTTTCTAGCACTCCGGTATTCTTGCTGGAGAGGAGCCTGGCTGGCTGCAGCCCATGGGGTCTCAAAGAGTGGACACGACTGAGCGACTAAAGATACACAAATTCTGTACATTCCTTCTATTACTGCTTTTATAATAAGATTAGAAGAAATGTACATCTAATTAGACACAGTTACATATGGAAAACCAGTGGTAGATTGTCTTCAACATTCACCTCTCTAAAGAAAGTATCTTTATTCAGTATTAGCTGTCAGGAGACATTTATGTCACATTATATTATCAAGATTGTTCTTAAACTATTAAATGGGGTAGGTAATGCATTTAATGTTATTTTTTAAAGTGAAGTAACATAGTATTCTAGACCCTGAAATATAAAAGAATTTATGCAGATATATAATCTCAATTACATGTAGAAAACCTTTTAACATCTTAAATCTTATTTATTGAATGTGTTTGTTCAGTCATGGCGGACTCTTTGCAACCCCATGGACTGTAGCACACCAGTCTCCTCTGTCCATGGAATAGACAGAGCACATATATTTGAGGAAAGCTTTGAATATAATGACAACATCAAAATGACAAACAGGATAAAAAGGAAAAAGAAGACAAAAGCAAAACAGAGACAACAAAGACAGTGCAGGAAACAAAAGAAAATATCAATTAAGCAATAATAAATATCCTTAGATAAGAGATCCTTCATTCCTGAATTAAGACTGGAGTGTCATGTTCAGAGAACATGTAAAAATTTGTAACAGAAACAAAAACATTATGTAAAAGATAAGGAACGTAAAGTTCAGGACACTTTCTTAGGAAAAAAGGCCAAAAGAAATGAGACAGAATCTTAGAAAATTAGTCTAGGAGGTCTGTAGTGAAATGAGAGTTCCAAAAAAGAGAAAATAAAATGAATAGGAAGAAATGCTATGTACATATGTGTATGATTTTTCTTACGAATTTTATATACATTTTATATATATATTCATATATTCATAATTCATTTACATTATGTGTGATGGTGAAATGGACTATAGCCCACCAGGCTCATCCATCCATGGGATTCTCCAGGCAAGAATAGTGGAGTGAGTAGCCATTCTCTTCTCCAGGGGATCTTCCCGACCCAGGGATTGAACCCAGGTCTCCTGCATTGAGCTTCCTTGGTGACTCAGATGGTAAAGAATCTGCCTGCAATGTAGGAGATCTAGGATCTATCCCTGGATTGGGAAGATCTCCCAGAGAAGGGAATGACAACCCACTCCAGTACCTGTGCCTGTAGAATTCCACCTACCGAGGGGCCTGGTGGACTGAAGTCCATGGAACACAAAGAGTTGGACACAGCTGAGCGCCTAACACTTTCTCCTGCATTGCAAGCCGATTGTTTATAGTCCGAGCCACCAGGGAAACCCTAATTCCCTGTAACTGAAGATCAGGAAACCCAGTTTGATGAGACTCACTAGGTAGTATAAGAAAAAAATCATTGGCAGGAGGTTTGAGAACATTAGAGATGATAGTTCTGGCCCAGAGAGAAAAATCAGGGATGTTACATTGGAATAATAGTCAAAAGACAATAGACTTTTGAAGAACAACATTGGGAAATGCTTTCAAAATTCTGAGAAATGATAATTTCTATACAAGATTGCATATCTAGTCAAGTGTGATTGCATATCAATCAAGTGTGAGATAGGGTAAGTACATTCTTATAAAGTTGTTCTTCCGTGCATTCTCTCTCAGGAAGCTACTGCTATAAATACTCCCAAACAAAATGAGGAAGCAAGCAACAGAAGGAATGCATGGATGTTTTAAAAAAAACAAGAAAATAAGAATAGAAAAGGTAGTGAACTACAATGTTAACAGAATGGCAGGCCAAAGTTTTCAGTTCAAACATGTGCAGGGTGGTGGCGAAGTCTACCATGAGATCTCCAGAGAAAACGTGAGTTTTAGATTGCTCAGTGTGTTGATCCTGTTGGAAGGATTGACTTTTCCTTCATACGACCAGGCAATATGCAACTCCAGGGATATTACAAGGTTGTAAGAGAAGCGAACTATTTTCCCAGTACACTACATGGCTTAGGTTTGAGTAATATCTACATTATAATTGTATCAACACTGAGCATTGAATTATGTAAAAAATCAATTTTACTATACTGGTAAAATTGACAGAGGAAGAAAATGTGTGTGTGTGTGTGTGTGCGCGTGTGTGTATGGTAGGGAAAGGGAAGTGACATAAGTCATTGATGACATAATTTTTCAAAGGAGGAATTTTATGGATATTAGCATGTCATTTTTAGATGGAGGTAGATAACGAAAGATAATATGATTGAAAATGCTTGACATGGGGGATCAACTGTGAGTTGAAAAAGGTGTAACAGGAATTTAAGAAATCTTTTACTTTCCTTTTAAGAGTTATAATGCTTATTGACATTTAAATGTTTATTTTTGTGATTTTGGCTGTGCTGAGTCTTCTCTAGTTATGGCAAGCAGAGCACTCTTAAGTTGCAGTTCATAGGCTTCTCATTGCAGTGGCTTCTCCTGTTGAGCATGGGCTGTAGGGGACGGGGGCGTCAGTAGTTCTCGCATGTGGGCTCAGTAGCTGTGACTCCCAGACTCTAGAGTTCAGGCTCAGTAGTTATGGTGCATAGGCTTTGTTGCTCCATGGCATGAGGGATCTTCTGGAACCCAGGGTTTGAACCCGTGTCTCCTGCATTGCCAGGTGGATTCTTTACCAATTAGCCACCAAGAAAGCCTCTGATTGACTTTTAAATGAAGCATCTGTATTATTCAGGGAAAATAAAGTTTAAGTAACAATAAAATATTCTGTGCATTTTCTAATTGGAAATAAATATACTGCATTTGTGTTGCTTCTATAAAATTATGTATTACCCCACAAATTTGGCTTGGACACTTGTTATCTTTGCAATACGTGTGTATAGTTTTAGGTACTATAAAACTGCTGAAAGATATATCTATTTTCTTCTTGAAATCCTGTATTTTTGCATTTAGTGAGAATGAAATAGCAACAATTTATCAACTCTTCTTTCTGTGCCTTAGCACATAGATATATGAGGCATCCTTTGGGGCTTCCTAGGTGATTCTAGTGGTAAAGAATCGCTTGCCAACACAGGAGATGTGAGAGACCTGGGTTCAGTCCCTGAGTGAGGAAGATCCCCTGGAGGAAGGCATGGCAACCCGCTCCAGTATTCTTGCCTGGAGAATGCTCTGGACGGAGGAGCCTGGCNCACTGTGAAAGTCTGTAGCCAGGGTAAAAGTAAGAATATAAACAAGTTCTATTCTTAGTCTTTGTGTCTCTTGGAGCTATACTCCTTTATATTAATGTCATTAGATAGTTTATAGTTTTTTTTCTCATTATTTTAATTGTCTGCACCATTTTAAAAAAGGCTTGTCAAAGAAATCTTGCCAAAATACATGACATATGAATCATTAAAGGATTGTATTGTGATATCCTAGATCTGAAAGTAGAAAGTGCATTTTAATGCTATCATTTGAGGATTTGGGTCAGTACTCCTGGGAGTTCTGAATTTGATATTCATTTTCTTTCTCAACTACAATTTTTTTTTTCCACTGAAAAGACACCGCATTGAAGCATATAGGACAGATGTTGTGTATGAGAAAGAAAACTGAAAAACAAACACAACGGTTCAATGGAATGTGGTTGGGAAGAGATGTAATGGAATCCAATATGGTTATTTCTCCAGAACATCCCAGCCAAGTGTAGCATCCATTCTTGAGGCCCCTCACCTTACAACTTACTTGGTCTGTTTAAATAAAATTAAAATTTATAAGTAATTGGTTTTTAGAAATAAATGAGAGATTCTCTAGTGTGGAAAAAGGCAAGTAAAGAGTCCAGGCTAGAATTCCCATGTGTTCATTGATTTGTATGTTAGTAACCAGACAGTTGGTCTTGAAGCTACTTTCTGGAAATCCATTAAAAAAAAAAAATGATGCTAATTGTCACTGCCCTAGGTTGAAGACATAGGTTATTAAAAAAAAGAATGTTCAAAAGACAGTGATAATAAATCGTAAATGAACTGTAAATTAGACCAGCTGATGATTAAAACACGAGGAAATTACTCTTTTAATCTGTATGTGCTTGTTAAATGGTGCAGGAGGCAGAGAGTGCCTGCCTGCCTTTTCTATACCCTGGACATGCTGTGCTTTTGAAACCTCTAGACAAGTCAAATATGTTCCCAGCAGCCCACGGAGTCCATTTTATCTTCATAAATGGAAACTCACATACACACATGCACGTGTGGCGCGCACACACACGCATGTAAGGCAACAAGATAAAGTAACTTAGTGATAGTTAAAAACCTATTGGGAAATTTTTTTTAATAAGGCATTTTTCTTTTTGTTTCCTTCTTCCTTTCTTATCAGAACAAACTAAAGCTTTTTAAGGCCAGATGAAGTATTGAGACATGATCTAATCTGCCCTTCTCTGACCAGGCTGTTCTACATCAATAACCAGAGTCAGTTGTCAGAATATGAAAGCAGGGAAATGTAGGGAAACTAGAGTTTCTAGGAGTCAAACTAGAAANTCAGAACAAACTAAAGCTTTTTAAGGCCAGATGAAGTATTGAGACATGATCTAATCTGCCCTTCTCTGACCAGGCTGTTCTACATCAATAACCAGAGTCAGTTGTCAGAATATGAAAGCAGGGAAACGTAGGGAAACTAGAGTTTATAGGAGTCAAACTAGAAAATTTAAGACTTTGAGAAAAAAATTTTTGATATGTTTCTATAATACTGTGTTTTGTTATCTTAGATTGCAAAAAATTGTAGGATATTTGCCTTTTTTTTTTGAGTGAAACGAGGTTTGTTTGTTTTTTTTTTTTTAGTGGAGTGTATGTGTGTGTAAGTAAAACTTGATCCTGTGAGTGGTTATAAATCCACTTCTTCCTCTGAAGTATAGGAAGAATCTAAGTAGTGTGGGGACTGGCAGAGTCAGGAAGGAGAGGAACAGCCTAGATGGGGCAGGGAAGAGGTTGGAAGAGCAGAGACTCCTGGGAAGTCTGGCCCTCACAGTGAAGTTTCTCAGTAGCCGGGACCCATTTTCCCCAAAGTGTTTCCAGTTGCTCTCTGGATGACTAGGCCTACTGCTTGGCACATAGTATCCATGAACACTATTAACAGACATAAGAATGCTGTAAGATATTCCCCATAATAATGGGAGAGAAGGAAAAACAGGAGGAAAAGTAGGAAATGATGGTGTGGTATAAGAAGCATGGAGATCAGTGAAGGAAGAGGGATAAAAAGACAAGACAAAAGGAGAACAGCAAAATACTGCTGTTGGATTACCTCTGAAAATGCTCTCATCTTCTAAGGAGTAATTTAGTAGACTCTGGCTTTTTTCATCTTTGATCTGCAAATAATGGAACTAATTATTTATTCAAATAGTCTTGTATTTTATAAACTATGTTTGTTGAACCTCTTTAACATATTTAACTCATCATAAAGTGGGAGAGATTCTTTGTAAACCATGTTCTGCATAGAGGGTCCTGTGGGCTCCATCCCAAATTTACTAATATGTTAATGTCAAACTATTGAGGGCACCCTTGTGTTCCAGTTGCCCAAGGAAGTCCCGATTCTGTCTGTAATCCAGTGCATTTATATATACCACTCAATTTTACTTTTTTTGAAAGGGTTCCATTTAAATGATATGTTATATCGTCTACTTCAATGAACTCCAAACCAAAACTGTCATAATATGTCTACAGGCATGTCTCTGAGCCTTTCTCATCACCCCCTTATTGGATCTAAGATTCCTTTAAAAAATTATATGACTCTTAAAAGACTGAAATTAATAAATATTTAAAGTTCTTTATATGTTAAGAGCACATAAGGAAATAACTATTTCAAGAGTAGCTATTACATACTATGACACTTTGCCATCTACAATTGGTCCTTGGCTAGCACTGCAAGATTATCCAGAGCTGGGTTGTGTAGGGGTTTTGAAGGATTTGGGACCTGATCAAGGAAAATGTCACAACCATGGGAAGCAGTAAAATACAGCAAGCTTTATTGGGTGGCACTTGGACAAGGCTGCATGAAAAGGGATCCATAGCATGTGACTGTCCATAAGCTTATGGGACAAGGAGCACCTTCCAAATGGAGAGGGACAAAGGAACTCCCGGAGAAGAGGGGCATCATAGAGGGATTTTCATATCTGGGTGGTGTTACTTGGCAGTACTGCAGGGAGCCCCCATGTCAGAGAGTAGTGTTGGTGTCTTTTAAGCTCTGAGCCATGAAGACCTTAGGGTCTAACAGTTAGTTGTTACTAGAACATGTGGGGTAGGATTTTTGAGGGGGTTTGCAAAGGATGCAGGTACTAAAAGGCTTAAAACGTCTGTTTGGGTTATTTTTTAAATGGTTGTATAAATTTTGAGTTTGGTATTAGTGCGCTTTTGAGCTCATAGAACTCAGTCTGCTCGGAAGCTATAAGCAACCTAGGGATCAACATACAGAGGTTGTCTTTGGCTCATTTATGTAATTGATCCTTGCAGTTTCCCAGAGTCAACTGAATGAAGAACTGGACTATTCTGGCCCTAATGTATGTTGAGACAGTCAAGCAACTTCGATCTTTATTAACCCCCACGGTGAAAGAGAAAATAGCAAATACTTGGACAACTCCAGTGACTTCTTATGTATCAGTTACACCTCTAAAACACTTTTTTCCAAATACATAGCCCTGATGCCACCCCTGCTGCCTCTCAGACTCATTGCCATTATGGTCATTAGTCTTGTGTTTTTCCTGGTACAACTCCTGTCATAATTTAAGACCAGCAAAACTCTGGTTGTTTTATAAATTTAGATTTATTTAGAGTTTGCCCAAGTATTTACTTAGTTAAATACCTCCCGTCTTTTCTGTAATAGAGGAATAGAGATTTTACAGTCTCTGGGTGCATAGAGGTGACTCAGGCTATTAGAGCACTGGTAACATTAGTAATAATAGCCTTTTGCATATGTTTAATGTTTTACATTTCTGTAGTAATTGTAATGATACTTCCTGGTAATGTCCTTACATGTATCTCTTCCTTTTTCATTAATCCTTCTTATAATCTTCTAGTATACTCAGACATAGGCACTTTGCTTCAACTCTTGAAACTCATGCAAATTACTGTGGCACTTTTTTCTTTGACTTGCAGATATCATCCTCTTTAGTTAACTCATTTAAAAAAAAATCTTTTTTTTTTTTTTGCCTTTTAAAATAAACAATTTAGAAACTTCCAACATAAATGGGAAAAAAAATCTTCTTTTCCACCTAAAGATAGCTGGTTTTAATATTTTTGTATGTTTCATCTAAGCATGTATCTTGCTGGAAGAGGGGTAAGAGAGAGGATATATATCCATGTGGGAGATTAAAGATTGAATGGGGTAGAGATGAAGATAAGAGTCAGAGGGAGAGCTATAGCTAGGTATGAGGAGTGGGGAGGGAGAAAGAGAAATGGAAAGAGATTTACATACATATATGGGCTTGAATTTTATGATATACCACACACACACACTATTTTGCAGTTAGCTTTCTTCACTTATCCAGTGGTCCCTCAGTTTCTGCAGGGGATCAGTTCTAAGGCTAGAAAGGTTTTCAGGAGAATGTTACTTAGTAATCTATGTAAATCCCAGCTCAATATAATTGAGAATGTTCATAGTTTAAAGTATAACAATTAGTAGTAACGACTGCAAGGAGATCCAACCAGTCCATTCTGAAGGAGATCAGCCCTGGGATTTCTTTGGAAGGAATGATGCTAAAGCTGAAACTCCAGTCTTTTGGCCACCTCATGTGAAGAGTTGACTCATTGGAAAAGACTCTGATGCTGGGAGGGATTGGGGGCAGGAGGAGAAGGGGACAGCAGAGGATGAGATGGCTGGATGGCATCACTGACTCGATGGACGTGTGTCTGAGTGAACTCTGGGAGTTGGTGATGGACAGGGAGGCCTGGTGTGCAGCAATTCATGGGGTCGCAAAGAGTCAGACACGACTGAGCGACTGAACTGAACTGAACTGAACTGATGGGAAAAGTTAAGTTCCCCATTGTCTTGTGCAGTAGGCAATGAGACTGTTTCTTTAGCAACCAGTCTATTCTGCTTCTTTGTTTAACATCCAGTTAGTTTGGTTGACACTGACCAGTCATTCACATGGCACTGTCTCTCTTGAAACAGTTACTGGTTCTTGTAACAACCCAGGGCTCGGTTAATTAACACATGATTCCATCAGTGCAAAGCTCAAATCTCTTCTTCAGTAGTTATGTGATGAAGAGAACATCTCTCTTTCTGATTCGGAATTTGGTTCTTCTAAGAACATCTCTGATGCTGGAAGGGATTTGGGGCAGGAGGAGAACAGGACGACAGAGGATGAGATGGCTGGATGGCATCACCGACTTGATGGACATGAGTTTGAGTGAACTCCTGGAGTTGGTGATGGACCAGGAGGCCTTGACATGCTGCGATTCATGGGATCGTAAAGAGTTGGACAAGACTGAGCGAACTGAACTGAACTGAAGAACATGTGAGGACCCACTGGATAATAAGATCTTGAATCCTTGATGAACATTGACTCATCTTACATCTGGATTGCCTTGTGCCACAATCTAATAAATCCCTTTCTGATGAGACCAATTTAAGTTTTCAGTTATTTGCAGATGAAAGAAAACCCATGTTCTGGGTTGATGTATTTGTGCTGGAGTCCAGCTCCATCAGCCTGGGATTCAACCTGAAGAGATGAACAGTGTTGGCTATGAGACAGCCTCTCAGTTTTCTTGGAGTGCTTATTTATTTCAAGTTTAAGATTCTCTTTTATACTTTTACAAAAGCATTAGGTCAGAGATTTGACATTTTCAGGTCCCCCTCACCCAGATTTATTATGTCCATAAATCATTGTTGCTCTTCAAACAGAGTTCCTGCTTCAGTGATTCTCTCAGAATTAGCCTTACCATCTATTATCTACTTCCTCTAATGTGTCCTATAATTAACTTGTGATTACATTATAAGTCATGCTACATTCCTCAGTTTATTACTTATTTTCCTAAATCCTGTTTGCCCCTAACATCCTGAGCTTACTATCTCTTAAAAAGACTTCTAGCTATAGTGTCTCTAAAAATTCTTAACTTCTATAAGCTGTAGTAAAATATGCTAACTTTATAACATTCCTTAAATCTTTAATTTCTAACTATTTTAATTATTTCTAAGCCCTAAATTCAGTAAACTCCTTTGCCATAAACATTTTCCTCACAACCAGGCTTCAGATAGCAATCCCTTCCATGGCCTCAAGCTGCGGCCTATGTGCTCATCCTGGAACACTCTTTTGTAAAAGTCCTTGAACAAATGTCAGTGATTAACTTTATGAATTATTCTCTGAGCATAGCTACAGAAGGCTTTGTGCCTTCTCATGCTCTTCTCAAGAACAATAAGCACCTTAATATTCTTTTTCAGTCAACTCAGCCAAGGAGAGGAAAAAACAAGTCAGAATTACAAGGCCTAACTCCTTCATCCTGTGTCCGTGCCTGCGGAATGAGGAGACGGGGCTGGGGTCGTGCCTCCATTTGTTAGTAATGCCTGACGCGGCTCCAACATTTTTATCTTGGAATTGGCACTGAACTGGATTCCAAATCAGAAGCCTAAATTCTTTTCTTAGCTCTTCCATTTACTTGTGGTTTGACCTCATTCAAGTAAGTTATTTTTATGTAAAAAGGTATAATGAGATGACATAAAAGGCTCATTCTAGCTCTAAAATTCTAAAATCCTCTGATCCTAAATTGGTTTCTGAATTAAAAAGTTAGGGGGATAAAGCACAATCTCAATTTTGGTTGATGATGAAGATCATTAACCTCTAAGCTCTTCTGAGAAAACTACAGACCTTGAGGTTAGGGTGGTAGGCCTGTGCACTCTTGGGGGTATATTAAGATGATACAAAGTTGATCTGGCAAGATAATAACACGAATAACAAATGTCATAGAATTCCCTTATTGATTACATGAGCTTTGAGTTTTATTTCTTTGGAATCCTTTGTCTCTGGGATTTTGAACATTGTGATGTCTCAGTACTTTTGCCACTCAAATGTTTCTTTCCCCTGCATATGAATGTGTGGATTTGTGTGCAAGTGTATGCACACACACACACACAAATGCAAACAGATTTACATATTTTATTTTTTATTTTTTTCAAGTATAGTTAATTTACAATGGTATGTTAATTTCTGGCCTGCCTCCTGAGAAATCTGTACGCAGATCAAGAAGCAACAGTTAGAACTGGACATGGAACAACAGACTGGTTCCAAATCAGGAAAGCAGTATATCAAGGCTATATGTTGTCACCCTGCTTGTTTAACTTAAATTCAGAGTACATCATGAGAAATGCTGAACTGGATGAAGCATAGCTGGAATCAAGATTCCTGGGAGAAATATCAATAAGCTCAGATATGCAGATGACACCACCCTTATGGCAGAAAGTGAAAAGCCTCTTGATGAAAGTGTAAGAGGAGAGTGAAAAAGTTGGCTTAAAGCTCAACATTCAGAAAATGAAGATCATGGCATCTGGTCCCATCACTTCATAGGAAATAGATGGGGAAACAATGGAAACAGGGACAGACTATTTTTGGGGGGCTCCAAAATCACTGCAGATGGTGACTGCAGCCATGAAATTAAAAGACACTTTCTCCTTGGAAGGAAAGTTGTGACCAACCTAGGCAGCATGTTAAAAATCAGAGACATTACTTTGCCAACAAAGGTCTGTCTAATCACGGCCATGGTTTTTCCAGTAGTCATGTATGGATGTGAGAGTTGGACTGTGAAGAAGGCTGAGCACTGAAGAATTGATGCTTTTGAACTGTGGTGTTGGAGAAGACTCTTGAGAGTCCCTTGGACTGCAAGGAGATCCAACCAGCCCATGCTAAAGGAGATCAGTTTTGGCTGTTCATTGGAGGGACTGATGCTGAAGCTGAAACTCCAATACTTTGGCCACCTGATGGGAAGAACTGACTCATTTGGAAAGACTCTGATGCTCGGAAAGATTGATGGTGGGAGGAGAAGGGGATGACAGAGGATGAGATTGTTGGATGGCATCTGCAACTTAATTGACATGAGTGAGTAAGCTCCAGGTTTTGGTGATGGACAGGGAGGCCTGATGTGCTGCAGTCCATGGGGTTACAAAGAGTCCCACATGACTGAGCAACTGAACTGAACTGATTAACTGAATTAATTTTCTATTCAGCAGAAATTATACATACATATATATAATTTTCATATTCTTTTCCATTATTGTTTATTACAAGATATTAAATATAGTTCCCTGTGCTATACATTGGACCTCGTTGTTTATTATATCTATATAATAGTTTACATCTGTTAATCCTGAACCCCTAGTCCATATTTTGCATATTGAGTAATGCCTTAAATTAGAAATTAGCCAAAACCTAGTAATTAAAAATATTATAGGTAAAATTTATTTTCACCTGTGATTCAAGATGTTACGTTATTTTATTTTAAAATTACTTTATCTTTAATTCCTGACCTTTTTCTAATTCAAGGATTTACTTTCATTTTAGTAAGTGGATGCCAGGTGTCATGTTTTATGTTTTTAATCACTGTGACTTTCTTCATAGTGCTTAAAGGTATGAAAAAATGTGTTACTATTACAAGAAAGTTTGTTCATGTTCTTACAGTTATCCAAGTACAATTTACTTTTGATATTATTGGCTGTGAACAGAGACTACATCCCATGAAAATTATTTGGACTAGATTTGTTGTCATAAGATACAATCTAATAACATTTTAATGTTTTTTTTTTAAAAATNCTGCTTCTCTGCTGTCTCTTATACACATCTTTTGGACTAGATTTGTTGTCATAAGATACAATCTAATAACATTTTAATGTTTTTTTTTTAAAAATTAAATACAAAGCTTCAAGTTACAGATAATAAGCATTTTATATAATAGTTATTTGTTCGGGGAACCTGACTTTTCCCAAGTCCTATGAACAAATTGGTTTTTAAAAGAGCTATTAAAGAAGGCAGTAGGTTATGGAAATTTGAAGCCTACCCAAACCCGAAACAACTCTCGAGAGAGGAGATTGGGTATTATTTAAGCAATTTGTTTAGTTTCAATCTCATGTAGATTTGTCTACATTTAGATGAGAATAAACTTGGAGAAGACGTATTTATCTCTGTGTTGTTTCTGAGGAAACAGGGAGCATTATTGGCCAGGTATTTTAGTTTCTAAGAAACAATGACTCTTTGGTTGAAAATCAGGTCCTGTATATGAACTGCAAAATATATAGTTTGTTTTCTCCCCTTTTCAGAAATAGCTGTTCACTGGCAATCTGTTTTATTGCTGGAAATGGGCAGGTTACAGCCTGGAATAAAAAAGAGGAGCCAAAGGGCCCTGTGATGTTAAATTTTTTCCAAAACATACACAATTCAGTTCACTGTTCCTTTTTGAACATGTAGATTCTCCCTGGAATAGGTAAATGAGTCATAAGGGAATTACCTTAATAGCAAGATTCTTTTTTTTTCTTCCTCTTCAAATATGAAGATCATGTAATTGCCCACAAAATACAACAAAGTTTTCATGAAAAGGGAAGAAAACTTTGGAGCTGATTTTTCTGCAAAGTTTCTGTAAATGGAAATACTGGGACAGGTAGCTAAGGGTTGGTTGGAGGCTTTAAAGTGTGTCAAGAGTTGGAAAGGAAGTCAGCTGGGTTTTGCTTAGATTTCCAGAAACCTTTGAAAATTACTGAGAACCCACTCATGTGTTCTGTTGACACATAGGACACTTATATATGCTTGCTTTTCAAGTCTTATGCCCTATTTTCCCTTCAGTGCCTTTGTTAATATAAATTTTGGATGCTTATTCAAATGAAACTATTCATTTGAATAGACAAATAGCTTATTCAAAGACAACTTTAAACGTTGAGATTAAACTACAATTTTGTACTTTATCATTAGTCTTTATTTGAATTGTTACATTATTTACTCAAAAGAAATGAGAGATGATAATTCATGCATTTTATAACAAATTTTACCAAAGTTTCGTTTTTGGAACTTGGCTTCATCCAAAGATGGGAATTTCTTCATGTAGGGAAGATATACATTTTTTTTCATTGATACCAGTGTGTTAGGTCTATCAATGATGTTTCAAAAATTTAGTAAATTGTGTTCCATTTGTGGTACAAATCGTATTAACATAATAAGAGGTTGACAGCTATCTCCTATATTTGTAAGTGATACATTACTAAAAGTAGAATGTATGAAAGTTATACATGTTGAGAGAGAAAAGCCCTGCTATCAAAGAACTAAAAATATATAGAAATTTCTGTTATGTTCTTTAAAAAAAAAACAACATTTATTTTGTGTTTTGGTTGTGGTGGGTCTCCATGGCTTCACAGGGGCTTTCGCTAGTTGCAGCGAGCAGGGGCTACTTTCTAGTTGCTTCTCATTGTGGTGTCTTTTCTTGTTGAGGAGCACAGGCCCTGGAGCATATGGCCTAAGTAGCTGTGGCTCACTGGCTTAGTTGCTCTGTGGCATGTGAGGTCTTCCTGTACCGGGGATCAAACCAGTGCCCCTTGTGTTGCATGTTGGATTCTTAACTACTGGACCACGAGGGAAACCCCTAGTTTATGATGTAAGCTTCAAGGATAATGCTGAACATTTTGTTTGTATGTATGCATAGGTATATGCACACACTAATAGTTCCATATCTCCAGTTAAAGTTAAGGATTGGTCAATTTTGTTAGGTCAAATTCCTATCATTGTCCAAACACCATTAATGTAATCATATTAATGATTCTTTGCCCAATATCTCCAATATTACTTTTCCAGTCTGCAATCATTGCATAAAATAAAAAAAGGGGGGACAGTAGTTAAGAGTTCAAATACATAGTCCTACTGACACTGCTTTGCAGACAAATGTGAATATGGCTCTTAGACAGTAGCACTTTGAATCAGCTCTAAAGGTCAACTGAGTTGATTTAAAAAAAAAAAGATGATGTCTGTGTATAACCTATCAAAGTGTCCAGTCCTTGAAAGTTGTCTTCATGACGTTTTTAAGTTTCAAGTAACAGAGAATGGCAAGCCAATTTGATAGCAGACGTATTTATTGCATGAGTATATTGGATAATTCACAGAAGGACATTGCATACAGTGCCGGGCCGAGGAGGACACATTTGCCACCACCCCAAACATGGGTACCATGGCTTACACTGCCGCCGTCAGCATGGGTCACATGGCGCTCTTGTTGCTGCCTCTGAAACTGGATGTTGCTGCTACAGCCAGGTTGAGTGTGTCAGTGTCTCTGCTTCTCTGGGTGACAAAGCTCATTCAAAATCCAGGACAGGTCCATCAGCTTGGCTGAATCAAAGAGGTTGGTCAAAACTCAGGGGCAAAGAAAATAGACAAAATAGGTTTTTGATTTCTGTACTTGATGTGGGCACTGCCTCCCAGCATAATTTATATCTTGAGACATTCTCTAAACATAGAAAGTCAAAAATAAGTAAACTGAGACAGTTTAGCTTATTGTAAAGTTTAGCTTACTGCAGTTAAGTATCTCTAAACATACCTCTGTCTAAATAATTTGACATTCAGGTTTCCGTGATTACTTTAATCAGCCTGGGCAAAATAGACTCAACTCATTTCAAGAACATGATAAAGTAAAACTGCTTATTTGATTGGTTTGCCTGTCAGGAAATTAGAACAGTTAAACAATTACTTAATTGGTATAGATGTAAATGAGATAATGTGAGTGGAGACCTTGGAAGAGCATATCCTTTATGGTGGAATATATATAATAAGTGACAGTTCAAAAGCCCATTATGATCTGCTCAATTTGCTCTTTAAAAATCTATTATGTTTCAGCAGAAAATCAGTAATTACACAGTCTGTCAAAGGGCAAATGTTACATCTTTTCAAACAATTATTTAGTGCTTAGTGTGTGCATGCCACTGCACTGTTGCTTTACAAGATACACACTCACAAGATACATAGCTTCAGCACTGTTGATCTTTGCCTTCCAGTGTGTATTGCCTTTAATCAGCCTGGCAGGATGAAGTGTTGCTTGTGGAAAGTAATTACAGGCTTTCAATGGAAATGACAGTGTAAAACCAGCTCGATGATATTTGTCACACTGGAGCGTGTATGGGAAGCATATACAAACTGTGCGCTCTCTGCAGAAAGACCCCATCCAGAGATAATGATAGAGGTGCTTTGGCAACTGATCGAGTCAGAGAGCAACCTGATAGGGGATGCCGCCCTCACCTTGGGGGCACAGCTGTGCCATCTATTTAGGAAGATCAGGGAAGTTTAAATAAAGTGTTAAATAATGAGCACATGCTGCTGGATATGTGGCTCTGAGCTGGACATAATTTAAAGAAGTATTATAAATGGGGGTAGGGATGCTATTGAAATTTTGATTACTTGGGAAAGCAGTTAAAATGTGGTATTGTTTCCAGGTCTTTTCAGGGAACTAGGTGATAGAACTAAAGATCTTGTAGGTCTTGGGTAAATTTTAATGTTTAATGAAGTAATAAATTTAAACTGTGACTCAACTGGTAGCACCAGACAACTGGCTGCTTGATGAAAAAAGCTTGCATTGGACAGCAGTGTATATATTTCATATAAAACTTACTTAATATTTGCACTTGAAATTGGTTCATGTACAAGTGATTTGCATTCTGTATACTTTTATACTTTTACTGCTACACGCTAGAAGTCACAGCATGTACGTCCTTGCACAGAATTACATTTGGCTTGTTTTTCCTATTCCCTGAAGTTAATGTCATTTTTTAATGGATGCAGGTGTTGCGAGAAGAGGGACCCCTTCCAGGCCTTGAGAATGGGCTCTTGTTTAACACTTGGAAATGAATTGTCCAAGGAGACACATATGCTGACAAAGCAAGAGACTTTATTGGGAAGGAACACCCAGGCAGAGACCAATAGGGTAAGGGAACCCAGGAGAATTGCTCAGCCATATGACTCACGGTCTTGGGTTTCACGCTGATGGGATTAGTTTCCAGATTGTCTCTGGCCAATCATTCTGACTCGTGGTCCTTCCTGGTGGAACATGCATTGCTCTGCCAGGATGGATTCCAATGAGAAGGATTCTGGGAGGTGGTAGGACACGTGGTGTCTCATTTTGACCTTTCCTGAACTCTAGTTCCATGTTCCTTACCAGGACCTCCTGTCCTAAAACAGCTTGTGCAGATGGTTACTGTGGTGCCCAGCCAGGGTGGGCAGTTTCAGTCAACGTTTCCTCTAATGCAGGGGCTAAAATTTATTGGTGATCCCTCATTCAATAATACATAAATATATGTATTCAACAATTTTATTTATTTTTCAGTGCCTAACTTATATCAGGTGTTGATTTACGAGCTAGAAACAGCAAACAGAAACCAATCACCTCCCTCATGGAGCTTATATTCTAGTAGTCTTTGAATGTAGGAATGCAGTTGCATTGAGAGGACTGCCCACATATTGTTACTGATGTAGGTCTGGTGGTCTCCACTTTGCTTAACCCTTTGTTGTGGTTTAGTAAGGATAAACAAGCAGAAACAGACTTCAGTGAATGAGAAAACAGTAGAAACGAAGAAGGAAAAAGAGTACAGTCTCTCCATATAAGCCAAGAGGGGAGACAGTATGAAGACTAGGTGATGGTCAACAAGGTGTTCACTCTAGCCCTCGTTCATTAGAAGATATTGCTTGAATTGCTACTATTGGGTAGGCATATTTTTAGGGACTATTTCCTGCTGTAATCTTATATTTTATAAATTAAAGGAGATAGACCATAAACAAGAAAGTAAAAAAGAGATTTTTTTTTTAATAGTAAAAAGTGCTCTGAAAAAAAAAAAAAAGATTCTGAAGATTGGTAACCAGAGGGACATAATTCTTAATTTGTTGCCTGGGCAGAATTGATAGTCAATAAAGTTCCTCTGTGTTGATGTGAGAGGAACATGCATTGGAAGAAGGAGCTGTGCTCAGGAATGAAGGTGCCGCTCCAGGAGGAGGGCAGGGGTGGTAAGTGCAAAAGCCCTGAGGTCCATGGAGCTTTTGTAGTCTCCGGATAGAAGGGCCAGAATGACTGGAGTTTAATGAACAAGGGTGAGAGTTTCAAAGAGTTCAGAGAGGCAGTCAAGGGTTGGATGACATATGGTATTCTAGAAGAGCACTGACAATGTGACTTTGCCTTATTCTTTTCTTCACTAGATGAATTACTTTCTCTATGTATTAGATGTCGTCACTAAGTCATGCCTCAGCACTTGAAGAAGAGACTATCAAAGAATTTGTAGCCATTGTTTAAAGTTACTCAAGAGATTTTACCATTTTCTCACTGGCATATTATAGGACATTGACAGTATTACTACAGTTAATACTGGACAACCAATGCTACCATCTCCCTGTCTGTAGTACAAATTTTACTCATTAAGGGCTATTTTACATGCGTATCATATATTCTAATTCCTGTGCTGTCATAATTGTTTATTTTAGAATGTTTGGAATGCTACAAGTTAGGTTATATTCATCTTGTTTAGAATACCTGTCATTGAGAGATTGTTTTAGGGGAGAAATTCTGTCATACATTTTGATTCATAAATTAATTATTTGGATTTCTGCATGAGTTTTGACTTGTATAAATTTATAATTTGTGTTTGTGTTTGTTTGTACTATTTGAATTGTTAGTCTATATCTACTATCTAGGATTATAAATTCTATTTATTTCAAATAGGTTAAGATAGTCAGGAAAGAAGAAAATGATTTAGAGTTTTATACTGTAATTAACTGAGTTCCTTACTCTAGACAGTTACTTTATTCTGAAACATTTTTATCTCCTTGGCTCTAATTAATAACTCTCTTTCTAAACTTCAACATTGCTCAGCTTCTAAATATGGATAATAAATGAGCTTTACATCCACAGCAGCTTGTAATATTAGTTAGCTATTGCTTTCTTAGTGGTGGTGATAGTGGTGATTGCCTGAGGACCAAAATCAGCAGATTGAAAACTAGCAAGCTTGTGTGAAATCTGGCCAATTGGAATGTATTAATTTATGGATGGAAGAAGATACATAAAGTTAGAGTTAAAATCTCCATTTTAATGGAATGAATATATTTTATGGGATAAATAATGGAAATAAAATTTGAGAGAGAATCAAGATTATTCATAGACTACATTATAGGGGAGAAACACGAACAAAAAGAAATGACTCAGTATTTTGAGATTGAATGATTGGGTGAATAATNTTCTGAAGATTGGTAACCAGAGGGACATAATTCTTAATTTGTTGCCTGGGCAGAATTGATAGTCAATAAAGTTCCTCTGTGTTGATGTGAGAGGAACATGCATTGGAAGAAGGAGCTGTGCTCAGGAATGAAGGTGCCGCTCCAGGAGGAGGGCAGGGGTGGTAAGTGCAAAAGCCCTGAGGTCCATGGAGCTTTTGTAGTCTCCGGATAGAAGGGCCAGAATGACTGGAGTTTAATGAACAAGGGTGAGAGTTTCAAAGAGTTCAGAGAGGCAGTCAAGGGTTGGATGACATATGGTATTCTAGAAGAGCACTGACAATGTGACTTTGCCTTATTCTTTTCTTCACTAGATGAATTACTTTCTCTATGTATTAGATGTCGTCACTAAGTCATATCTCAGCACTTGAAGAAGAGACTATCAAAGAATTTGTAGCCATTGTTTAAAGTTGCTCAAGAGATTTTACCGTTTTCTCACTGGCATATTATAGGACATTGACAGTATTACTACAGTTAATACTGGACAACCAATGCTACCAT
Organism: Neotragus pygmaeus; assembly: GCA_006410875.1. NCBI lineage: Eukaryota > Metazoa > Chordata > Mammalia > Artiodactyla > Bovidae > Neotragus > Neotragus pygmaeus. Next base: position 112,696 of record SJYV01031192.1, on the reverse strand, counting down.
CTCCCTGTCTGTAGTACAAATTTTACTCATTAAGGGCTATTTTACATGCGTATCATATATTCTAATTCCTGTGCTGTCATAATTGTTTATTTTAGAATGTTTGGAATGCTACAAGTTAGGTTATATTCATCTTGTTTAGAATACCTGTCATTGAGAGATTGTTTTAGGGGAGAAATTCTGTCATACATTTTGATTCATAAATTAATTATTTGGATTTCTGCATGAGTTTTGACTTGTATAAATTTATAATTTGTGTTTGTGTTTGTTTGTACTGTTTGAATTGTTAGTCTATATCTACTATCTAGGATTATAAATTCTATTTATTTCAAATAGGTTAAGATAGTCAGGAAAGAAGAAAATGATTTAGAGTTTTATACTGTAATTAACTGAGTTCCTTACTCTAGACAGTTACTTTATTCTGAAACATTTTTATCTCCTTGGCTCTAATTAATAACTCTCTTTCTAAACTTCAACATTGCTCAGCTTCTAAATATGGATAATAAATGAGCTTTACATCCACAGCAGCTTGTAATATTAGTTAGCTATTGCTTTCTTAGTGGTGGTGATAGTGGTGATTGCCTGAGGACCAAAATCAGCAGATTGAAAACTAGCAAGCTTGTGTGAAATCTGGCCAATTGGAATGTATTAATTTATGGATGGAAGAAGATACATAAAGTTAGAGTTAAAATCTCCATTTTAATGGAATGAATATATTTTATGGGATAAATAATGGAAATAAAATTTGAGAGAGAATCAAGATTATTCATAGACTACATTATAGGGGAGAAACACGAACAAAAAGAAATGACTCAGTATTTTGAGATTGAATGATTGGGTGAATAATGGTATTTTTTTGAGCAGTAAGAGGAAACTCTAGATGGGAAGCTTGGTTCTAGAGAAAGCAGTGGCTTTACTTTCCTACAGAGGAATTTGAGGTGATGGTAGTCTTTCTTGCTGTGGCTGGTTAACAGCCAGTGAAGTAGAGGATTGACATTTCAGAGAAAGGATGATAATAGAGATGTAGTTTTATATGCGGACAGTTGACATGAAAAGCAAGAGCAGAACGTTGAATCTGTAGTGAAAATACGATATTTATAAAGTGGAAGTAGGGCATAGAGCCAGAGTTGCATAGGAATGAAGAAATTAACATGTCCAGTACAGCGAGGGGAGGAGTTTGCAGTTAAGTAAGAAATTGAGTTTAAGTAGGTGATTATGAAACAAAATACAGTTGAGCTACAAATTGCAGATATTAGAGTAATTAGGCAGAGGACATAATGAAAAAAGTAAAAGCATGCGTGAGACTAAAGAAGTAGTTAGAAGGAGTTGACTAATGAAGACAGTAAGGAAGTCTGTTTTTTCAAGTTCACCAGAATGGCCAAAATTTTTTAAAGTTTCATTATGTCAAAATTTTTTTAGAAGACTCACTATGCCAAAGATTTTTTAAACACCCACCATGCCAATTTCTGGAATGTAAATACATTAGATGTAAGGATACCCATTTTTGTAGCAAACTTTGTGGAAAATTTTTTGAGAGTATCTCACCCTAGTAAATCAGTCCTGAATATTCATTGGAAGGATTGATGCTAAAGCTGAAGATCCAGTGCTTTGACTACCTGATGCAAAGAGCCAGCTCATTGGTAAGGACCCTGATGTTGGGAAAGATTGAAGGCAGGAGGAGAAGGGGGTGACAGAGGAGGAGATGGCTGGATGGCATCACTGACTCAATGGACGTGAGTGTGAGCAAGCTCTGGGAATTGGTGATGGATAGGGAAGCCTGGTGTGCTGAAGTCCATGGGGTTGCAAAGAGTCAGATATGACTGAATGACTGAACTTGAAAGCTACGACCAAGCCAATTCTTAGAATATACTCAGGAGAAGTGAGTACCTGTGTCNGAGCAAGCTCTGGGAATTGGTGATGGATAGGGAAGCCTGGTGTGCTGAAGTCCATGGGGTTGCAAAGAGTCAGATATGACTGAATGACTGAACTTGAAAGCTACGACCAAGCCAATTCTTAGAATATACTCAGGAGAAGTGAGTACCTGTGTCTACCAACAGTCATATAAAATTATTTGTAATAGTTTTTGTCTGAAAACTCAAATGTCCTTCAACAAAAGACATTTTTGGGTAAACTTTAGTGAATTCATACTTTGGAATGTTGCATAGAAATAAAAAGAAAGAAGGACTGTTACACACAACAGCAGTTACAAATCTCCCAGGTATAGATAAGAGCCCAGAAAACCAGACCCCCCAAAAACGACTACATACTACATAATTTGATATATGTGAAGTTCAAGAACAAGCAAAACTAATCTGTAGTAACAGGAGTTAGAACAGTGGTTACCTCAGGCATGGGGACAGGGGAGGATAGCTCTTGAGTCAAATGAGCATAAATATATGTGAATAAACCTGAAAAAGTAAGAAACAATTGGGAAAGTTAGAAATAGCTAAAGAGAACTGGTTAAGAACTTAATTAGTGGAAGCCCAATGATAGATCTTTAATTCAAGATATGGAAACCAGAGAGACCAAACAACATTTAGAACTGTATAACAACATAAAACAAGAGTCTCGCTTGCCTACTTTTTATGTCTCTTAGAAGTCCCAATTTAAGGCTGTGAGCTGGGAAGAATGGAGAATGTAAATGAAGAGGTTAGTTCTTTCCTGCCGCTTTCTTCCTGATACCTGGTAGGCCTCAGTCATTTATTTGCTGAGAAAATTTTTAGTAAGTACCTCTTATGTTCTAGACATTGAGCTGAGCTAGGTACTAAGGATATACAATGTAAAGATGGTATCTTTGCCTTATGGAACTTATAGTCCGTTAGAGAAAGACTGTCAAGTAGACAAAAGAAATTTTTTAAAATTATAGTTGATTTACAATGTTTTATTAATTTCTGCTGTACAGTGAAGTGGTTCCGTTAAACACACACATATACACATGCATGCATTTATATACACACACATATATATGTGTATCCTTTTTTATATTCTTTTCACTATGTTTTATTACCAAAATTATTGAATATAGTTCCCTTTGCTGTACAGTAGGACCTTGTTGTTTATCCATTAGACAAACAATTTTAATAGATGTACAAATAATATAGAAGTGGGGAGAACAATTCTCAGACTCCTGAGGTGAAGAGAAAGCTTACGAGAATTTCAGATGGTACACAATAAGGTTATTGTGCATAAAGGAAATGATGAGATGTGAGACCAGAGAAATCCATAAAGTGAAGTGAAAGTCGCTCAGTCGTGTCTGATCAGCTCTGTGTGACCCATGGACTGTTGGGTTTCTCCAGCCCAGAATACTGGAGTGGGTAGCCTTTCCATCCTCCAGGGGATCTTCACAACCCAGGTCTTCTGCATTGTAGGCAGATTCTTTACCAGCGGGGGAAGCCCAAGAATATTGGAGTGGGTAGCCTATCCCTTCTCCAGCAGATCTTCCCGATGCAGGAATCGAACCGGGGTCTCCTGCATTGTGGGCAGATTCTTTACCAAATGAGCTATGAGGAAAGCCCATAGAAGCCAGATAATCAATGGGGCTTGTATGGTCTGTGCCCTGGGAAACCTCTACACTTGAAAGTGGACATGTCTGGACTTGAATTTTATAAATTAACCAGTAAGATGGAGAAAATGTTGTCCATTTTAAAGCATTGTGAGAATTATAGGCTTAAATCCATGCTTGCTATTGTTTTAGTGAAGGTAATCCTCTCATGACTAATAAAGAAAGAAAATAAGTATTGTTATTATTTTAAATTCATTTTGGCAGCTTTAGCACTGTATGGGCTGGAGGATTTCAAAATCAGATTGGGGAAGATCAGTGCTGTAGAAATCCTAGAAAGTGAAGACATCTTGAAAGAAAACTGTTCTAATGCAAATGTAGAAGGCCTCCCTTGTGGCTCAGATGTTAGAATCTGCATGCAATGCTGGATACCCAGGTTTGATCCCTGGGTTGGGAAGATCTCTTGGAGAAGGAAATGGCAATCCATTCCAGTATTCTTGCCTGCAGAATCCCATGGACAGAGGAGCCTGGCGGGATACAGTCCATGGGGTCATAAAGAGTCAAACAGGACTGAATGACTACACTTGGCGGTGCGAGATAAAAGAGGAGAATATGTACTTCGTGATGAGTCTCTGAATGTGACCTTTGAGAAAAAGATATTTATGTTTCTGATAATCAGGTGGACACTGGTCTTTTTCAGTTGGGAGAGTGTGCAGGGGCCATCCACTTTCTGTTGCAGACTCCTTAAACTTTGTGGCAGTTTTTCATGCCAGTTCATCTTGTGCTGTAATCCTGGCCTGAGGAAACATCCTCTTTTCAAGTTCCTCCCTTCACTTTCTTGTACAGGTCAGGAACTCTGGACTGAAGCTTCCTGACACCTTCTTCTTGTCTTTTTCCTGTTCTAAGGTGTTTACCAGACTCTTCAGATTTACCATCTTGGAAAGGTTTCTTGTCATAATGTTCTGTTCACTCTCCTTATTTTATCCTCCTACTTTTTGGCTCAGGGGTCTCTCCAGTCCTCTTCTCATTCCCACTTTCTCTAAAGCTCATCTTTGCTTTTCATCCTTTAAGCTGCTGTGCAAGACACCTTGCTCCTTGTGGGAAAACTGGTTTTTCAACTTTTTGTCCAAACATGGTCCACATGACTCTAGCCAGTAACTCTTATTTTTGGGTATTTCTGGTTTTGGTTAAAAAATAGGGTGGAGTGTAGAAAAATCAGGGTGAACCATGTTTGTTTGGAGGGAGAGTGAATAACTGGGTGATGTCCATACAGGGTTGTGATTAAATAAACCCCAAACAGTATACCTCAGGTTCTCTCCATATTATCAGTAGGTCTTTGGTTGTTTCATCTATTTTTGTGAAAGAACCATTAGAAGTTAATTGCATATTTATTATATTTTATGAATGCTTTTAACTAAAGTACTTATTGAGAATTTATAGAAATTATATCTGAAACATTAAATCATAGCCATCTATGATGAAATTTTTTTATAAGACAGTTTTACCTTCGGTGTAATTATGGTGGTTTATTTCTTTTGATCAATTTCAATCTTTCTCCATTTATATTTTACTAAAATTAAAAAAGCTTCCCTGGTGGCTCAGCTCGTAAAGAATCTGCCTTCAGTGCGGGAGACCTGGGTTCGATCCCTGGTTTGGGAAGATCTCCTGAAGAAGGGAAAGCCTGCCCACTCCAGTATTCTGGCCTAGAGAATTCCATGGACTGTATGATCCATGGGCTCGCAAAGAGTTGGACATGACTGAATGACTTTTATTAACTAACTCACTAAAATTAAAAAAAAAAAAGCACTAGAAACATAACTTTATGCTCAAACTAGATTTTTTTCCCTCTGCTTATATAAAACATTGAGGTGACTTAATTTTCCACAAGTAGTAAAAGAATTTTTCCAGTATTCTGACCTAGAGAATTCCATGGACTGTATGATCCGTGGGCTCGCAAAGAGTTGGACACGACTGAATGACTTTCATTAACTAACTCACTAAAATTTAAAAAAACAAAACAAACAAACAAAAAACACTAGAAACATAACTTTATGCCCAAACTAGATTTTTTCCTCTGCTTATATAAAACATTGAGGTGACTTAATTTTCCACAAGTAGTAAGAGTTTTTCCTTAATACTTTATTGATTTTTCTGTTTTCCAGATAGGTAGCTTGTAGATTCTATATGTATAAAGAAGTTGGCTTTATGGTTTTTTTAGTTTTTGTTTTATACTGGAGAATACTTATGAACAATGTTTTGTTAATGTCAGATGTACAAAAAAGTTATTCTGTTATCCAAGTACATGGATCTATTCTTTTTCAGAGTCTTTTCTCCCCGCCTCTCCCATACACTCCCACACCAGTAACGTATTTCTGTTAAGAATTAGTTAAAGACCTTTTCTACCAATAGACAGTGATGGAAAGCTTCAGGCACTGACTTGCTATATTTGGGATTTTATAAGATAGTACTTATGAGTTGATTTCTACAACTGTTATGATTTATTCTTGCCTGGAGAATCCCATGGACAGAGGAGCCTGGTAGGCTGCAGTCCATGGGGTCGCAAAGAGTCAGATACCACTGAGCGACTTCACTTTCACTATGATTTATTATATTTTAGATGCAGATGAGAATGAACTCAGATCCATTATCACTGTATGTTCTTCTAAACTAACTTAAGAGTATTTGGAGAAGCATATAATTAATGGCAATCCACTCCAATTTTTTGCCTGGGAAACCCCATAGACAGAGGAACCTGGTGGGCTACAATCCAAGGGGTCACAAGAGTTGAACGCGACTTAGCAACTAAATCACCACCACCACCATACTTACTTAAATCAATGGAAGTACATGTGTATTTTTAACACCAGTGACCAGTGAAGGAGTCTGTCTGCTGATAAATAGTAGCACCTTGCATTTATAAATCTTAAATCAAACCTTGGATTTCACGTAGGCAAAGGAGATGTACCTCATTATTATCTAAAGGCCAGGCAATTTCTCTTTCATTTTCAAAACTGGCTTATTGAATGGAAATGCTTTTGTGGCTTTTTAAAGGTAATTGAATGGCTATGGTAAGACTGTCTCTGTATAATTTCATAAAAAAACAAACAAACAGTGCATTAGATGCACACACACAAATAAATATACTACCATGTAGATCTAATAGATGGTTTAATAAGGTAGAATATATTTCCATCTGATTCTTTTAATGTCATATAGACAGAACTAAAACTATTAAAAAATAGCTAACCAAAAATATAAGATTCTATATTGTTTCTCATTTCTCAGGATCAAATCCTGGATAATGGAGAAGGAAAATAAAGAGGAGAATGATTGAAAAATCAAAAATTTAATATATAAAAAATGGAAAATAAGCTGCAAATAATGGCATGTTGTTGAAGTATGAGATGCAGTTTTAAGATAAATTTACTCTTGAGACTCGCTATATTATACTCTTACATGGAGCCCAAAAGACTTTTCCAAATCTTTCATAAGGGCTTACAGTAACAAGCAGATATTTGGAGAAGAAAAGGAACTCAAGGCAGATTAAATTTCTAGATTTATATCTGTACATTGATAAAATAAGCCAACAGGACCTATTACAAATGGGATGTGGGGATGTTGTTGAATGAAATCCAAATGTATTCATTGTTAAATAAAGGGATGAAAACACTACAGGCATCAAAAAATGAAAAAAAGATTAATCATTAATATGTATTGGTTAGGCTTGGCCCCAGAGATCTTAGATTAAATTTTACTGGGTCTGCATTGCTTTAGGAAAAATGTAAGGCAATATTTAGAAAAAAAATAATGCAGTGAAATTTAGCATTTCAATTCGAGAAATAGTGCTTTGCTTCTAATGAGCAGATGCTCAACTGTGTATTGAGAGACCTGATGCAATTAAAAGATGTTTTTAGGTGGGAGGAGATCATTCAGGCTTGTATTGCCTGTCAGATCTACCTTGGCCAGCTTTCCACATGACAGATGCAGTTAGATTTTCCTAAGTCTGTTCAGCCAGCCATTAATTTGGCAGCAGTCCTTCTAACAATAACTTGTAAGACCTGGGTCTGGGAGAAGACTTATATGTCCCTTTTTTAATATAACAGAGATCAGATGTGTCACTGCAGTGATAGGAACATGCCTAATAATACAGTGAACCTCAATGGATTTTCAGGACAGAGGAGAGAGATTGAAATTAGACACAGAGGAGAGACCTAATTGGGAGAGGCTGCTGTAATGTAGTTATGTATTTGGATGTCTGTGTGTGTGTGTGTGTGTGTGTGTGTTTACACACACGTACGTACACACATGTGATAGAGAGAAAGCTCCTTAAAATAAGAGCGAAAATGCCTCTTTTTAGAGTGAGTTACTCTATCATTAATGGTGAGTCTTGCATCACACTAATTTTAGTTTAAAACATCTTAGGTGAGTAAGCAGGTGCATCTTGGGTAATAAAGTGGAGCTTTGAGACACCAAGTCATAAATTGGATGCAAAATTTGATTCAACTGACATGCTTTTCCTTGTCCACCCTTTTCCTTTACTTTCTCCATTTCTCTTCAGGTCAGAGGCTGGTAGCATAATTAAAATTTGAATTATTTATGAAGAGCCATTAAAGTGGGTGGCTTGCAGATTAGTCAGAGACAGCCGAGCTGACACTAAGCTGTATTTCTTTTACTCTCTCACAGTAAGTGATACTGCATGCCTTGAAAATCAGCATTTGAGGCTGAAGCTTTTAAAACAGAAAAACAAAACATTGGGGCTGTTTACACTGAAGCAAACTTAAGTGTGTATCTATAATCATCTTAATGTGCAAAAACATCCTTTGTGTATGCATATATAAAAACAAGACATTTCTTGACCAGTCACTCATTAATATTCAATAGAAATATAATTACCAAGGGGAAGAGGTTTTTTGTAGATATAAAGATATGACTGGAAGTATAAATGCACACACATGGGTATCATTAAGTGCGCATTTTATATTTGGATAGGGACATTGAAACAGTTCAGAAACATCTGTCACCAGTGCGACGTGTTGAGAAGCAAAGAAATGGAAATGGGTGTCTGTTTTCTCAAAAGCATTAGGATCTGTAAACATAAACATCATTTTTAAAAATCTGCCAATTAGAGTGAGTTTATGGGCCTAATGCAATTTTTGAAAACAGTGAGAGCCTACATAATAACGTCAAACTAGAATATTCTCCAAATTAACAGAAAAAATTTCCCATATGATGTGCTTCTTTATAGCTTTCTCCTAGTCATGGGGGAAAAGCAGCATGTTGTGATATGTTTCATTTGCAGAGATTGAAGCAACTCTCTCTGTTTTGTTTACCATACCCATGTAGATTTATTCATACCATTAAGAGGAAAATTAAACATACCTTTGCTTTTCTGGTTTTATTCTTGTTCATGAGAAATGGCCCACAATTTAGTTCTAATAACATTAAAACTGAAAGAACATTAAATATATTCATATGTTTAATTCCATTTTAAATGTCTCTTGTAAGACATCTCTAAGCAGAATTTTTTAATGCTCTATTAAGATAAACACTCTTATCTGATATTTTTTCAGTCATATTCATTTCTGTGAATAAGATCAATCTCTTTTTTTGTTGTTTCTTTTTTAAAGGAAAAATNGGGTTTTTTTTAGTAATAGTAAAGAGTAAGGCCTGATAGAGAAGGTCATTAAAAAGATGAAGAAGTGAACTTCAATTTGGTTAGGTGGCACAGTAGTAAAAGCATCTGCCTGCCAAGGCAGCAGACACAAGAGATGAGGGTTTAACTCCTGGGTTGAAAGATTCACCAAAGGAGGAAATAGTAACCTACTCCAGTATTCTTGCATGAAAAATTCCATGAACAGAGGAGCCTGGCAGACAACAGCCCATGTGGTTGTAAGAGTCAGACACAACTGAGCAACTGAGCGTGCACACACACACAAGAGACATAGGCTGGATTCATTGATGAACCATAGAGGGAGTTTTGGGCACATAAGATAAGGAGACAGTGCCTTAAATATACTATAGATATTTTCCATTAAAATTAGTATTTCTTTGAAATTCCATGTGGCAAAACCAATATTGTGAACTAAGTCTATGCTGATGACAATGCAAGAGGAATACTCCAATCAGGGCTTCAGATCTCACATAAATAAACAAATCAATAGTTTTTTTGCTTTGGTTTCCTCTCTCCCCATCAGTACACATAAAGGAAAGGCTGACCAGAGGAGAAGGCATAAATAGTAGTAACTTAGAAATGAGTATCTATAATTGCGCTTGTGTATATACACATGCACATATGCATTTAGATGTATATTTAATGTATATAATTATACATGCACATTAATGTCTAATCAAGATATGCTTATTATCAATTGTGACATTTATTCATAATTCATCACGTATTTATACATGATAACTCACTGAAAAACTGTATTTCTTTCAAGAAAAGCAACAATACTTTAGGGATAAACCTTAGCTTTCTTATGGGAAAGTAAATTAAAAGCTTTGCTTGAGACAATCCTCCTAAGTAGCTATTATCACAAACTATGCCAACTGTCTGATAAGGCAGAAAAATGGAAAAAAAATAGATAAATGAGAAAGAAACTAAATCTTCCCAAACTCCACAGAAATACTGAAATACTCATTATAATAACAACAACAAAAAGTAAAACCTCCAATAACCCGAGTAGAAATAAAATGATGAGATAAATTGAACACACATCATGATCTCATTATTTGGCAATGAAAATGTAATCAGCATTGTATGAGCTGTATATATTTTATTTGTAAACAAAGTGAAAATGAAAATTGAGACTGGTTTCTGGACAGTATACGTCAAGAAAATTTTAATAGGTATACAAAAAAAATGGAAATAAACACATCTGCCTTCATCTCCTATGTTACGTTATGCAGGTAGATTTGTTGTTAGAAACAATCATTTGTGTATTCATCTAACAGCTGACTTGCAAATTCCGTGAGAAGAAATACTATTGGCAGACCCCATGTGCTTGCTGACCACCCCATATGCACACATATACACAGTTCTGTCTGCTGCATAATCAGGGTTATCCCTGAGAATGTGTCCTGCTGAGAGACTCTTCCAGGTCACAGGCAATGGGACTCACTAAGGAAGACAGACATGCCTTCTTCCTACCATCAGGTGTGCTGCCCATGCAAAAATCTCAAGTCTAGCCACAAAAGAACACTGAGAGAGCATGAGACAAGTGCTTAAATGTCATGTTTACTGTCATATATATAGATACAACACACACATAGATCGATATAAATAGATAAAGATATGAAAAATATGTACGTATATTTAATTTGGGATATGTCTTAAGTGCAAGCAAACACAAATATTCATACTGTCCTTAGAAGGAAGGGATTAACCTCTGCTTAACAGATTTTCAGACTATTGGATGCAGATATCCTAGTTGACTCATGATATTTATGATAGAATTGTCCCCCTCGATTTCTCAAATAAGACTTTTAAAAGACACCTGCAAATTCAGAATAAATATTGTGATTTGGAAACATCGCTTTCCTTCCAGAGTCCTGCTGAAATAAACAAAAGGATCATAAAATATGAAACTTTTCATCAGCTACAGATCTGGGCACAAAACACACATTGGAAATTTTAAGCCTTTTCTACCTGAAGGAAAAATAAGTTGTGAATAAGTCAGCTATTTGATGCAAGTGAAAAGCAATTTCCCTAAGAAGTAAAAAGAGACTATTTCCCACAACTATACTGTAAATTAGAAATGGAAGGTTGGCACTAATAATACAAGGATCCTTTCAAGGTCTTTGGAGAGAACACTAACACCGTTAGGAACAGGACATGAGACGCCACCAGAGGCCTTTATCAGCTGATTCTTGATGAACACATCTGTGATGCCCCCCATCGTCCTCACCTGGTATTCATATACTTGTGTGTTCCTCTCCCATTAAGTGTTGGTTGGATCTTCCACTTGTAAAGATGACAGAATATATGTGATTATGTTACATAAAACTGAAGCACCTGTCTGGTTGGAAAATGAAAGTGAAGTCGCTCAGTCGTGTCCGACTCTGCAAATCCATGGATTGTAGCCTACCCGGCTTCTCCATCCATGGGACTTTCCAGGCAAGAGTACTGGAGTGGGGTGCCATTGCCTTCTCCAGGAGATCTTCCCAACCCAGGGATTGAACCCAGGTCTCCTGCATTGTAGGTAGATGCTTTACCAGAATCTTTCTTTTTCTCTGTGGCTGGCAGAAAGGAGGTGGGTAGGCATGGCAGGAAACCCTACTTGGCAAGGAACTTCAGGGGACCTCTAGAAACTGGGGGTCCAGCTGACAGCCAGCAAAAGCTGAAACTCTCAGTAATGCAGCCACTAGGAACCAAACACTGCAAACAACCACACAAGAAGCATTCCCCAGTCAGCATTCACAGACACAGCATTAATGCCACCAGTTTATGTGGTCATAGCAAACAGCTTGAGAACTTGACAGTTCTTTAAACTTCACAGAAAAGACTTCACAGAAAAGGCACAATTGAGGCATTAAAAACCACAAATGATTTTGAAATGATATTAAAATTTACTTGGGATGTACTAATGAATTTACAAGTAATCTCTATCTATATGAAAAGAAAAATTCTGGGAATATATACACTACCAGTTGATTATGCTTCTCTCTGTGGTATGACTGTAACTGATTTTTCCATTTGTTTTTGTATTTTTTTTCCTAATCAAATTGAAAGGTACATATTTCTTTTGTGGGTTCTCCCCCTCCCTTTTTTAAAGTTTTTCCCATTAAAATTCCTTCTTTGTGATAAAAGTTTTGTGGGTTTTTACAAATGCATGGGTCATATATCATGGCCTTTTGTAGTCAACTCATTCCTGCAACTACAGGCTCTGGCAACCACTTAACTCTTTCCATCCCTTTCATGTTCATTTTGCCTGAACAGAAATGCCACTGGGATCTGGGGACTGTAACTTAGTAAAAGGCCTTTATGTTTCAACTACGGTGTTCATGAAAAAGTAAACTTTTCTCTTTTACTATTAAAAATTAGTCTACTTTATAGATGTACCACAGTTTTTTTTAACCCATCTTACTTCAGATGGACATCTGAATATTTACAAGCTTCCCTTTAAATTATTTGTTTATTATTTTAGTTTTGGCTACACTGGGTCTTTGCTGCTGCATGCAGGCTTTCTCTAGTTGTGGAGAGCGGGGGCTACTCCAGTTACAGTGTTCAGGCTTCTCATTGCAGTGGCTTCTCTTATTGTGGAGCACCAGGCTCTAGAGCTCAGCGGCCTCAGTAGTTGTGGCTTGAGGGCTCTAGAGCACTGGCTCAGGAGTTGTGGTGCACAGGCTTGGTTGCTCTGCTTCATGTGTGATCTTCCGGGGTCAGGGGTTGAACTGGCATCTCCTGCATTCGCAAGCAAATTTTTTACCACTGAGCCACCAGGAAAGCCTCTGTTTACAAGTTCTCTAATTCTACAGTAATAAGTTACCACTAACCAAATGACTCAAAATAGCAGAAATCTTTTAACAGGTGTCAGTTCAGTTCAGTCACTCAGTTGTGTCCGACTCTTTGCAACCCCATGAATCACAGCACGCCAGGCCTCCCTGTCCATCACCAACTCCTGGAGTTCACTCAAACTCGCGTCCATCGAATCAGTGATGCCATCCAGCCATCTCATCCTCGGTCATCCCCTTCTTCTCCTGCCCCTAATCCCTCCCAGCATCAAGTCTTTTCCAGTGAGTAACTCTTCACATGAGGTGGCCAAAGTACTGGAGTTTCAGCTTTAGCATCATTCCTTCCAAAGAAATCTCAGGGCTGATCTCCTTCAGAATGGACTGGTTGGATCTCCTTGCAGTCCAAGGGACTCTCAAGAGTCTTCTCCAACACCACAGTTCAAAAGCATCAATTCTTTGGCACTCAGCCTTCTTCGCAGTCNTAAGTTAAATAAGCAGGGTGACAATATACAGCCTTGACATACTCCTTTACCTATTTGGAACCAGTCTGTCGTTCCATGTCCAGTTCTAACTGTTGCTTCCTGACCTGCATCACTTTAGGGTCATACATATTATTTTTGTGTATAGAACAAAATAAGAATATAACAAGTCATTCATTCATATAGCTTCTACAGGAATTTGATTTATCATCAAAGTGTGATCAAATATGAGCAAGTTTTTTTTAATCATTTAATTAGTTTTCTTCTCTTATATTTAAAGTGCTGAATTTTGTCAAGATGGCGAATTAGGAGGATGTGGTATTCACCTCCATCCATGAACACATCAACAATACATCAACATGTGGAAAACTTTATTGAAAATTAGCAGAAAGACTCCTGTACAACCAAGACAATAAGAAATATCCCCATGGAAGAGGGTAGCAAGTGAAAAATAAAATAAAAATAAAGATCAGGTGGAACCTGTGCCCCATGAGGAGGCTCAGAGGAAAGGGAAGATTATATGGGCAGAGATCTAACCTGGGGAGTTAGCAGTTCAAGTTATAAATTGGGCAGCCCAGTCCTCTGGTGTAACATGGAAGATAAGCCCCCTTGGCTGTTTTGAGGGCCACCAGAACAAAAGGAAAGCCTGTACTCAACTTGTGAGGAGTGTGTAAATGCTTGTATGCTCCCAAGGTAGGGCAGAGAGGGTGAGGACTGCTCCAGTGACTGACCAATTTCCCACAATGAGCACAGCACAGACCCAGCCTGAACCAAGTAAGTGTTCCAGCTCTATATACTTCACCTCACAATTCCAGGTTGGAGTGAGGATTACCACAAATAGGAAAAGAGGTCAGCCCTTGGCCATGGGATGTGGGGGCAATTTGGGACTCTGGGAAGTGTCTGATCATAGTAGGAACGGCCATTGTTGGCACTTACACAGGTAGCATCATGGGTGGTCCTAATCATTTGGAGCAGCTGGACTGTGACAGTCTGCACCCTGATGCATACTAAGAGCCAATAGGGCCCTGCCGGCTCCACAAAAGAGTGAGGGCAGCAGGGGCCAGAGGGAGGGATCAGCTGTAAAGAACAATGGAGGCTCATCCAATGGAAGCCATCGTCAATGCCAGCACCCACACAGGCAGGGCACTGGAGGCGCTGCCTCAGTCTGTGGCTGGCCCGCTGCAGCCCACCCCATGCCATGAGGGAAAAGCCTACAGAGACTCCTTTTGCTCCAATACTGTTTCTCCTTAGGGCAAGGATCGTGATCCTAGGAGAAGACCACAGATGCAAAAGGGAAGAGAGGTAACATAGATCTGATCCTCACAACTTCTGCTCCATCAGCTTGTTATGTGACTCCATCCTCAACATGGAGACGATGGCCACTGAGCAGAGGGGAACACTGCCTCTTCACATCAAATCCAGCTCTCTCACCACAGGCATGGGCACAAACTCCTACATAAGGACACCCCTTAAAAACCTCAGTAGGTAACTGTGTCATCTAAATTCATAGAGAAAGAGAAAGTTAAACAAAATGAAATGACAGAGGAACTGGTCTCTACTGAAAGAGAAAAAATCCCTCAAAAACATAATACTATAGACATATTTTACTATATAATGAACATAAAGCATTAGTGATAAAAATGCTAACTAAATTAGAAAAAGGAATAGATAAAATGAGAATTTTTAGCATGGAACTAGAAAATATAAAAAAGAACCTGTCAGACTGAAGAATACAATAAATGAAATGAAAGACACAGTAGAAAGAATGAACAGGAGACGAAATCAAACAGAAGAATGCACAGGCGATCTAGAAGACAGAATAAAGGAAATCACCCAATCAGAACAGCAAAAAAGGAAAAACACATTTTAAAAATGAAAATAGTTTAAGAGATCTCTGAATAACTTCAACTGTACCAACATTTACATCATAGGATCATAGAAGGAGAAAGGGGGGTTAAAAATAAATTTGATGAAATTATGGCTAATAATTCTCTAAATCTGAAGAAGAAAACAAATATCCAGGTAAAGGGAAGACAGAGGGTCCAAAATAAGATGAATCCAACCACACTCACATTGAGACATATCATATAAGATGGCAAAAGTTACAGTTGAAGACAGAATTGTAGAGTCAGCAAGAGAAAAACAAAGAGTAATATACAAGGGAACTCCCATAGGCTATCAGCTGAATTTTCCCAGAAACTTTGCAAGCCATAAAGGAATGGTATGATATATTCAAAGTGCTAAAAACCACATTTAATGGTAACATGGTAACAGACTGGGTAAAAAATCAAGAATGGCCGAGGCCCCGGTCTATGTTCGATGCAGGATGCAGGATGCTTGGGGCTGGTGCACAGGGATGATCCAGAGAGATGTTGTGGGGTGGGAGGTGGGAGGGGGATTCAGGATTGGGAGCTCGTGTACACCTGTGGTGGATTCATGTCGATGTATGGCAAAGCCAATAGAGTATTGTAAGGTAAAATAAAGTAAAAAAAATAAATAAATAATTTAAAAAATTAAAAAAAAAAACAAAACACCAAGATGTTCATTTGAATGTCTTCTTTCTTTGACAAGATCAAGAACAAAATTATTCCAAAGTGAGCTTCTAGAGCATCAGTGAAAAACTTTGAAAGGAGATGACAAAATAGCTGGCTTGTGATTCCTAACACAATACTGATTATATGGAAAAATGATTTATATGTAGACACATTTTCCTTCCCCTCCCCATGGAGGAGGGAAGATGAAAGCTTTGTCTCTCTTCCTGTTCAGTATGAGTAGCTTCAAAGAGTAGCCTTGAAGACCTTGGTAGGCATGCCTTGGAGCTCACCTCGCAGAGTAGGAAAAAAGGTACAAGCAAACACTGACTGCAATGAGTTATGGCAGGGGAGCAGAACACCGTGCAGTAAGTACCCTATATATGAGTAAGTTCCACTCCAAGAGTGGGTTCATAAGACCTTTTTTTTTTTTTTTT
>SJYV01031192.1:71883-96200 GCA_006410875.1 Neotragus pygmaeus | reverse complement strand
GGGGCCAACAGAGGATGAGATGGCTGGATGGCATTACTGACTTGATGGATGTGAATCTGAGTGAACTCTGGGAGTTGGTGATGGACAGGGAGGCCTGGTGTGCTGCAATTCATGGGGTCTCAAAGAATCGGACACGACTGAGTCACTGAACTGACTGACAGGTTAAATTATACATTCAGATAGGCTTGAAAAAGATCAGTATGATTTAATTCCAAATTAGTTACTGAAATGTCATTTTTCCACTTCAGATCCTTATTTTAAAATCCCAAGAGACATAAAAGAGGGGAAAGCAAGCTAATAGGGTTGGCAGTCCTAAAGTTGTCCTTTTGGTCAGTGCAGCACATTGTGGCTTCCCTTCTTTTCAAAGCTTGTTGCTTTGGTAGATAAGTGATGGTCTGAATTATATGGAACAACATACTAGGAGTGGGAACCATCTCTGTACCTCATGTGCCCTTGGTGTGACTGTGTCTCTGTGTACGTGTGTGTGTATATTTGTGAGGTAGCAATACGTGGGGGGTGAGAAATGTAGAGTATCTTGATATATAAAACTACCAGCATAAAGTCAAAAGGGTCCCAGAACTCCACCTCCTTCTCTCCCAGCCCTTGTGTCTGTATCACCAGCCAGAGATGGTTTGCCCTCTTCATAAAAGTCAGTTCAGTTCAGTTCAGTTGCTCAGTCGTGTCCGACTCTTTGCAACCCCATGAATTGCAGCACGCCAGGCCTCCCTGTCCATCACCAACTCCCAGAGTTCACTCAGACTCACATTCATCGAGTCAGTGATGCCATCCAGCCATCTCATCCTCTGTCATCCCCTTATCAAAACTGTCTAAATACTCGCTTCAATGTGTTTAGATACTTTCATGGAACAACTGGTAATTGGAGGAGCTTATACGCATATGTCAACTACGGTGTCAGCCGATCAAAGAATAAAGCCGTTTCTTGCAGCCCTGCTCCTACACTGGCATTCTCCTTGCTCTGCTAACATACACACATACACATACCCTATAGATCAGACCAGGCTTCAAGCAGAGACTGCACAAGTAACATCTGACTTTTAATGAGATGAGGCCACAGACTTATTGATATATACACACATAGAATGAACATATAGCAGTAAGTAACATACTGATAAACTGTCATAAGCTAAGCTAAGTCACTTCAGTTGTGTCCGACTCTGTGCAACCCCATAGATGGCGGCCCACCAGGCTTCCCTGTCCCTGGGATGCTCCAGGCAAAAACACTAGAGAGGGCTGCCATTTCCTTCTCCAATGCATGAATGTGAAAAGTGAAAGTGAAGTCGCTCAGTCGTGTCCGACCCTCAGCGACCCCATGCACTGCAGCCCACCAGGCTCCTCTGTCCATGGGATTTTCCAGGCAAGAGTACTGGAGTGGGCTGCCATTGCCTTTTCCGAAACTGTAGAGGGATATTTAAATATAAGAGTCGGACGCAGCTGAGCAACTTCACTTATGCTGTGCCAGAAGGTAAAGTTATCAGGGCTTTTATAACTAGCCATCAGTATATATTTTATTCTTTAATAAAATTCTGTATTCTCCTCTGTGAAAGTGAAGACTTGACAACATTTTCTTTGAAGTGAACTTTACAAAACTAAAGGGTTTTTTGATAAGTGTGTATGTGTGGCTGGATAAAGAATTTTCAACATTTTAAGTAACTGAACATTTAAGAATGTTTGGCTTTTTACATTTGATGTTCCCTTCTATTCGTAGATCAGATATCCTCACCAAGCTTACTGTATATAATGTCTAGTTATTCCATTATAAGAATTTTCTTCCCCCTTGGGAAATACCAAAATGAAGATTTTCGTATTCTAAAAAAAGTCTCTCTTTTGCATGAATATATAATTATCCAGGGGTTTATTCAAGACAAAAGCAAATTATGCATCAGTGCAGAGCTGAACAGTCTGTAAGCTCAAGAGGATTCAGAGAATTTTGTTTCACCTGTGATGAAGGTGAATAAACAGTTATCATTGACGGTATGAAACATTGATGTTCCATGGCTGGCCTAAGGTTTGCCATGGACATGCTGCCAGGGTTACATATTACATAGTTCTTGTTAGAATAGTTGCTATTCCCTGGGTTTAAGTGTATGTGCTAGAGGATGCTTTAAGCTTTGTTAGAAAATCAGCTTTAAGCTGTTGCTACATTTTCAATTTTATTATACTTTTCCCAAGTGTGAGAGGCAGTAATGCTCATAGATTTTTTTCCCCCAAGTATAATTCATATGATGTTGATGGAAAGCACATTGCCTTTGTCTATAGTAGTGGAATATAGTTAAAATTATACCTTTAAAATAATACTAAACTGTGTTTATATGTGTTAAAGTTGGAAAGTTGATAGTATTAGGAAAATAGTTTTATTTGTTTTTTCTTCATTTAATTTCATTTTCCTTTTATTTCAACTGATGTGCAGGCATTTGGCCTGTTGTGTTATTTCTACATGGACTTTACGCTCAGCTCCTAGTATTTATTGCTTGATTCAGTGTAGTATAGGTTAGTGATGGTGGCAACTAAGTGAGGGTAGACAACTAAGATTAAAGCTAAATTCCGATTTGCATCTCAAAAAATGTCTGTGAAGACCATTTTACAAAAGAAATTATGATCACTAGTTATTTTCGATTTCTTTCTTCCTCCAGCTCACTCTTTCGTCTTATGGGATTGTAGAAACCTCTTTGATAAATAAAAGGATTTTTGTGTAGCTTTGGATACTTCATCCCTTAGTGTCATGAAGGATTTGAACTTAAAGCTAATTAAAATCCTAATAACTGAATATACATATGAAATATTTATCCATTGAGATAAAATAGCAGTTCCAATCACAAGAGTGTATTTTGTTTCTATGAAATGTTTTCCCTCGAGAGGCTCAATGCCTTTGAAAAAGTAACAAAACCCACAAATTATCTCGCTGATGTGCACATTAATGAATGAAGGAAAATACTTTTCCCTCTCATTTACAGATACAAATCAAGGTGAAATATGAAAGGCTTTACACCTCTAAATTAGTCTGTCAAAGAACAGTGAGTTCAGTCCTGAAAATTCTTAAGTCCTTTGTCTTTATTCCCTTCTTGAAACCAGCATGAAATTTCTGGTCACCTTTGAAAATGGGAATTTTGATATTTAAATGCAATAACCACAAATCATACTTTTAAAAACCCAAAAGCCTGAGTGAATATGTAAATAATTCTGTGACTTCACTATTGAAGGCTATGTAGAATAAAGATTAAGGTTTGGGGATACAGAGTCCTCCTATGTAGGTTTTCTTCTGGCTGCACCCATGTAGTATGTGGGTAAGAGACGTGACCTTTTGGTACCTCAGCTTTCTCACCTCTGCAGGGGAATCTTGACACCTTGTTCCTGGACTTATTGTGAGGATTGGATGAGATATTGTATGAAATACACCATATCTGCTTGGCAGATAGCAAGTACTCATTAACAATTGGCTATTTTAATAATACTTTGATAGTAATAACTGACAATAACAAGTAAATATTTGTATAGCTGATTTGTTCTAATTGGGAATTTTACTTCCCTATTTCAGGAAAAGATGAAGCAGTCGTATGTCAGGATATTTTTTAAAAAATGTTTACAAAGCATGAAATCCACTGTAGGATTGAAGTTTTAAATGAATGATAACTAAAATCAGCCAGGACTCTTCTCTTTGGGAGAATATGAATAAAATGTGTTCTTTAATGGTGCTTGTGGAAGATGGGATGGTGGAGGGGATGATGGGGTGAAAGATGGGGCAGACTTGAAATAAGAAGTCAATGGTTTAGTTCCATATGCCATATTTAAAGGTTTGCTTTCATTATAAAACAAAAGATTAGAACAGCACAGTTTAAAATGTTTTTCTGCAAAATTTTAAATCGATATTTACTTAAATATCTATTTAACATATAACAAAATGTTTTGGTATCCTAAGAATCCAGAGTTAAATATACAAATTTTTGATGCTTAAAGATTTTCTTGAACATTTAATTTGTGATTTTAAAAGAAGACTGACTTTCATAGTATGATGAACTGTTTCTTAACTGTGACACTAATTGTGGTTTTAAGGCACAGTCTTAATAAAATATGAACAGAATATATTTTTCTTGCTTTTGCAAAGTATTTTTTTCAATAAATTTGGGATGAGCCAACTAAAAAAAAAAATTGCTTTATAATGTATGGATGTGTAAATCCAAAACAAATTAAAAATGAATGCATTATGAGTTCATTTACTGCAGAAAAAATTTGTATTTTATATAATGAAAATCTCTTCCTTGTTACTTGATTTACTGAGTAAGATCTTTTGCATTTAAGAAAACCATGTTCTTTCAGTGACTACTACAAAAAAAACTTTATGTCAGTTAGGGTATGGGGGTGAAAAAGTAGACTTTATTTAAAAAGATGCAACCTAGAAAATCTTACCAGGAGAAATGAATATAAAATACTTAAGATCCACAAATAAAATTATTTGTCTAACAAAAATGTGAAATAGTTGTAGCGAATTTGAATATGAGTAAATAACGTTTAACATTATGAGAATTGCTTATGATAGCTATGTCCATTGTTAACTGTACTTTATATTTCTAGAGTTTTACATCTTGGAATGTTCACTTTTAAAGATAGTAAATTTCAGATAGATTAAATAATTGTGGTCATTTTAATTTAGTGAATCATAAGCTACTTTCTGATATTATTTTTTTGGCAATAAAATTCACTTGTTACTTCAAGAATATTTATATGCACATAATATTAATTAATCCATAATTAATCCCTAGGTCACATACTGAATAAGTTTGTTTTATTCAAGACTCATAGCAGACTTTGGATGACAGATTTGTCTTCTTTATAAAGGTGAAGAGAGTGAGGAATATTTTTAAGAATAATCTTAGAAACTTATATTTTAGATTAAATATACTTGAGGAGGTACGGGCATAATTCTGCTCTTACAGCTCAGGATGTTGTATTTTTTCCTGTACTAAGATTTTTAGTCTGTTTTACTCCTAGAGAAATTAAAAATACTAGCATGTATTTCTCCTATTAGCATGCCACTTTTTAAATTTAATTTCATTTTTTTCCTTCTAGAAACTTTCCACTGTATGTAAGTTGGTACTGTTGATACAGCAATGTTAGCACTAAACATAGGAATTATTTCCACTTATGTGTACTTGGGTCCAGCAGTATCTCTTCTGACCTTGTCTCCCCCCACACACACACTCTCTCTCGCTCTCTCTCACACACAGACTCTCTCTCTCTCTCTCTCTCTCTCTCTCTCACACACACACACACAGGCACACACATATACACTCTCTCTCCCCAATGATCTCTCAGTCTCTCAATTCTAGAATGATTAGGAGATTAACATCTAAAAGGTGAGATTGTGTTGGTATAAGTAGAACTCTTAGGAACACTTCTCCCATGAGTTCCCAAATTGATCCCACAGAGATGAAGTGAGTATTCCCAGGGTTGCTGAAGTTTCCTTGTGGGGTATTGGCCTGTCTTCAGCTGTTTAACCTTAAGCAGGTTGAAAAGCATTTCCCTGGAGCTTAAGAAGTCCCTGAATTAATTCAAAATATAGTCTAGATTAGCATGATTCTTTCTGAAGCTACTTCCTAGTGTTGAGAGCAAAATATAGAATAAAAAGTATTTAGGTCAAATCTTGAAATATAGAAACATAGTTGATTTTTTAATAAGTAAGCATTCATTAATCTAATGAGTAAAGCTTATAAAGATGTCTGATTCATAATTGAGCTATAACTATTGAGAAAATCTAGAAAATTATTTTCAGTATATATTTGAGTTGCGTCAGTCCTACTATGGGCTTCCCCGGTGGCTCAGATGGTAAAGTGTCTGTCTGCAATGCAGGAGACCCGGGTTCGATCCCTGGGTTGGGAAGATCCCCTGGAGAAGGAAATGGCAGCCCACTCCAGTATTCTTGCCTGGAAAAATCCCATGGATGGTGGAACCTGCTAGGCTACTGTCCATGGGGTCACAAAGAGTTGGACACGACTGAGCAACTTCACTTCACTTCAGTCCTACTATACAACTGATAGAATTGGAATACTGATCCAATGACCAAATTAAAGATGTTTTTAGGACTGCTTTAGATTCTTTGGTTTGCATACTATTGATTCAACTGCAGTTTTTAACTGATTCTATAAAGATAATTTAAAACACCTTTTATGCAAAACCTTAAAGGTGACTTTTACGTAAAATTTAGGAAGAGTACTTTATTAAATAGAAAAATTATTAAAATAGTTTAATTAGCATATAAAGCAACAAAAAATAAAGATACACTACTCGTGAGAATTCTCTGATGCATTGACACTGCCAGATCTATAATATAGTTATACTTGCTGCTCAACTCTGAGGTTTTAAAGATCATTGTATTAATATGTTTTGCATTGTCATGAAAGGGTAATATTTTTCCTAAACTCAGTTTTATATGAAATTATTAGCTCAGGAATGAAATTCAGATTTTCTTGAAGTTTATTGTAAATTGAGATGGAGAAGGAATATAACATATATTGAGAGCCGGTTGTTTTACAGATTCCATTTGATTTAATATCCACAGTAAACTTATGCTGTCAGCAATGTTATTATAGTTTTCTAGAGGAGGAAACAGAGGCTTATTAACTAATTTGTCTGAGTGATACAACTGCTAGGTGGGTGAGGATGAGGGGTGGGATTTAAATTTGAATCTGTATGACTCCAAAGATGAGGATCTTTTTTCTATTCCATACGTTCCACAGAGTCTGAAACTGTAGTTCGTGTTCATTGCTCAGTCCTAGCAACATTTTTGATATTCCTATTCTTAGTTAAACATGTAACATTTACATTTGTTTTTACTTTCTACACTTAACGTCTTTATTTTTTTTACTATGGACTGTGGAAAGAGTTTTAGCAGTGTGGCTGAGATCTTGTACATACGTCAAGACATTGGAAACTGTTCCATGGTGATGATTTGTGTGTGTGTGTGTGTGTGTGTGTGTGCACGTGCGTGCGTGCATGCATGTTTACACATCATAAGCACATAGACAAGTTCAAGCAGACCTTGCGGACAGGCTAAATACTTCAACAGGCCTTCCTGCTTTGGACAAAATCATTTGCTAGGCAGGAAAATGCAAATTTTTTTTTTTTTTTTAGCATTTATTAAGCTTTTAATATAATTTAAAATGAGGCAAATGATTTAGATTTCTCTTCTATTGGAAAGCTTTGGCACTGGCTTCAACAATATAAATTATGATATCTTTATCGTGGATATTGGGAATATGACTCTTTTTTTGTTTGTTTTTGTGAAAAGCTTTTTAAAATGTGCCTTAAAGAAAAAAATTAACTTACTAGAAGAAACTACCAGATGACACAATTATTTTTAGCTGCTACTGCTGTAATTACTGACAAAGAAGAACTTGGAGAAAACGAGGGAGGCATCACTATCGTAGCATTTTTTTGTTTGTTTATTTGCTTGTTTTGGTTTTTGGAGTGGATGTGGCCTATTGAATAGTTTAAAATTATTAGTTCATTGAATCATGATTGAGTGGAACTTAAATTTTCGTTCCCGTATGGTGTTTTTATATAGGTCTGATCTTTTTTTGGAGCATACTCTGAATTCATCACATATGGCCCATATATAGGTTTATTTGACCAACTTCTTGGCATTAGAGGCAATAAGATTAAGCTTTCTGCTTTGCATACTCTTTAGTGTCTTTTATTCTCCTGACATGATGCTGCTGCTACTGCTGCTAAGTCGCTTCAGTTGTGTCTGACTCTGTGCGACTCCATAGACCGGCAGCCCACCAGGCTCCCCCATCCCTGGGATTCTCCAGGCAAGAACACTGGAGTGGGTTGCCATTTTCTTCTCCAGTGCATGAAAGTGAAAAGTGAAAGTGAAGGCGCTCAGTCGTGTCCGACTCTTTGCGACCCAGCCTACCAAGCTCCTCCATACATGGGATTTTCCAGGCAAGAGTACTGGACTGAGGTGCCATTGCCTTCTCCACCTGACATGATAGTATTTCTAAATTAATATTCTGTTGCTCTTAAAGAAATGAGAGAAAAAAGGGTAAAGAGATGGATTTAACTAAAATACTGCTGTAAAAATGAACACAGGTTACTAGAGCTTCTGTCGGGTTGCTATTATTGATATCTTTTTATCAGTTTAACGTATCAATTCCTAACATATTGTAAGCTGCCTCTTAAGGATTATTACTTAGTAATATTTTAGTTTTCTCATAATGTCCTTATCCTAATACATCTACTGAGTAATTTTTTTTAACTCTATAAAGGTTTGTTTCCCATCTGTTTTGTGTTGGATATTGTAATGAATTCTGGAAATAATGAGATAAATGAGTTTGTTGTGGTTGTCCTCAAGCAACATCTAGTCTGTCCTTAAAGACAGATCCATCAGAGTCAACTACATGTGTGTTATTAAGCAATGACAGTTTTCGATTCAGCGAGCATTTAATGAGTGTCTCTCCTGTGACTGGCATAGTGATAGCCTTGAAGATACAAATGTGTCTAAGTCTGCTGCTGCTAAGTCGCTTCAGTCGTGTCTGACTCTGTGCGACCCCATAGACAGCAGCCCACCAAGCTTCCCCGTCCCTGGGCTTCTCCAGGCAAGAACACTGGAATGGGTTGCCATTTCCTTCTCCAATGCATGAAAGTGAAAAGTGAAAGTGAAGTCACTCAGTCGTGTCTGATTCTTAGCAACCCCGTGGACTGCGGCCCACCAGGCTCCTCCGTCCATGGGATTTTCCAGGCAAGAGTACTGGAGTGGGGTGCCATTGCCTTTTCCGTGTCTAAGTCTAAACTGTACATTTAAAAAACTCAGAGACTTCTGGTAAGTGGAGGTGTAAGTATATGGTTTGTTTTGACTATGGCTGTTAGAATTACCTTCATGATTTTGGGAAGTATAGAGAAAGGAGTGGTTACTTGTGTTGGGCTAGGATTAAGAACGGTATTGCTACTACCTGATTTAGGGATTGCTGAAGCAAAAACATGCTTGCCAGCAACTACAAAATAGTAATTTGATGGGACTAAAGAAACACCATGGTAGAGAGAAATCTTTTTCTTCTGTTCTTTTGGTAGCAACACAGACTGTCATGTTAAAGAATTTGGGATTTTTCTTGAAAATGACATGCAGCTATAAAGAGACTTTAAATGGAATACATTGTTTTCTTAAAACAACAGCGACAACAACAACAAAAAAACACTCCAGGAGTGCAAACAGGAGAGGACTAAGGCCAGACGCCAGACGATTTCTCATTAACACGATATTTCACTGCTAAGGACCCATGGCCGGCTGGCTGTGTGTTCACAGTTGGCAGGCTATTTGTTCAGCTGAATTTCTTCAAGTACCTTTAATTTCCTGGGCTCTGTGAATATAAGGAGACCATGACATGGTCCTTCCCATAGGCATTTTTTGGCAGATGAGTGTACCCCTGCCCCGAGGTTGTTAGAGATGATCTTTAGCTATGTTGGACTTATTAAAGACCTTTCCTCAAGTTTTCTTCCATACACTTTTTCAATTAAATTAAGCTTAATTGAGAGTTTCCTAACGATGAACAGATTATAAAAGACAGAATATAGAAAAAGTGAAGTGTATATCAAAGTGCTGTGTGCCTACGAATTTGGTTCCTCAGAAGAATCTCATGTTTACCATAGATGATNGGTTTTTCCAGTGGTCATGTGTAGATGTGAGAGTTGGACTATAAAGAAAGCTGATGGCCGAAGAATTGATGCTTTTGAACTGTGGTGTTGGAGAAGACCCTTGAGAGTCCCTTGGACTGCAAGGAGATCCAACCAGTCCATCCTAAAGGAAATCAGTCCTGAATAGTCAGTGGTAGGACTGTTACTGAAGCTGAAACTCCAATACTTTGACAACCTCATGTGAAGAACTGACTCATTTGAAAAGACCCTGATGTTGGGAAGGATTGAAGGAGGGAAAAGAAGGGGACAACAGAGGATGAAATGGTTGAATGGCATCACCAACGCGATGGGGATAAGTTTGAGTAGACTCTGGGAGTTGGTGATGGACAAGGAAGTCTGGCTTGTTGCAGTCCCATGCAGTCGCAAAGAGTCGGACACGACTGAGTTGCTGAACTGAACTGAACTGATCTGATAAAAAATAATGGCTGTTCACTGAACTTATTGTAGTAATCATTTCTTGATGTATTTAAATGGTCATTATGCTGTACACCCTAAATGTACATAGTGCTCTATGTCAATTATATCTCAGTAAAACTGGAAGAAGAGAAGGAAGACTGGATCTGTTCTGATCATGGCTGGTTTGACTGATTAATAGTTCCAGCAGGCATTTGGGAATGCTCACCGATATGATGTGATTTTTCTTCTCTCCTTTTAGACTATATTTAAGTGAGTTTTGGTGATAATAAAAACTTACTCAAAAGGTTAGCATAAGCCTACCTGCTAGTGAGGAACACAAGAAATATGGGTTATGTAAGACACACATTTGTGGTTGAATGCTGGACTTTTAGGCAGATAATCCTGAATCCTTATTAATACTCTTGTTTCTTTAACTGCTTATCATGCCTCTATTGCTCCAAAGTTATCAAAAGAAGGCTTCTGATAACTTTATTGAATTTGTTGTGTGATTTCACTTTCCTTACCCCCCAAAAGAAGATAGTA
Source organism: Neotragus pygmaeus (assembly GCA_006410875.1). Taxonomy (NCBI): domain Eukaryota; kingdom Metazoa; phylum Chordata; class Mammalia; order Artiodactyla; family Bovidae; genus Neotragus; species Neotragus pygmaeus. The sequence goes on along the minus strand of SJYV01031192.1, from coordinate 85,559 downwards.
TCTATACTATCTAAAATGTAGGACGGTGGAGAAGATGATGGCAGATTATGTAGGAGATAGTGTGTGAAAAGAATTACTGTTGCTGTATAACAATAAATACCTGAGAATAGCAGGAATGGTGGGTAATGCTTATATCATCATAAGTCCAGTTCATATTTCCTTATTTTTTAAATTGACATCTCCAGCCAATTTTAAATTGATTTCCACGTAAGCCACTGGTTGGACCAGTTGCTTTGACTTTGGAAAGAAATTCCATTAGAGATCAGAATATTTAAGTGAGGTTAATACCTGCTCATGATTTGGTTGTAAAATTAAAAGTACTTAATTGCATAGGGTTTGACACAACCTATTCATACCTGAGAGTCACAGTAGAAAAAATATCAGGAGACATGGGAAGGAGAAAAAAACCAACAAACTCTAAAAAGTCAGACAGAAAGATATGTTTGTATGTATATGTCTGATGTTTTGCCAAAAACACATAAAACTCTGACATGTTGAGTAATTATTCACTGAGCTACTTGTAGAGGCTCTAGTTATTAAATTTTCTGTTTAGTTCATAACATTACCCCCAATTTTAAAAGACTATAAAGGGAAGGGACTATTATTATTGTGATTTATTAAGAGTAGGAATATACTTTAAGAACTTTAATTTTAGGATTTAGGATACTGTGATTCTGAGTTTCTTTGTAATTTAAAAAAGTATTCGATAAGTTTTCAGCTATTAGACACTTTAAAATATATTCATGGTAAGCACAGTGTTATAGAATTAATGTGACAAATTTCAATTCTACAGGTACTAGTATATGATTTAGGTGAATCCATTAAAATAAAGACTATTTAAATTTATAATTATATTTAAAATACCTAGTTAGAAATGTAAGTGGATTCCACCATTGCTGAGGAAAAAGATTTCCTTTTACAAGTTCTAGGCAAATGGGTTATTTGTAATTTTGTTTCACTCTTCAATATAAAATTTTAGAATTCAGATAAAAATCACCTGCAGTAGATGGCAAATTAGTTTTATGTCATGGAACTCTGCCATTAGTGAGGAAACATTGTTAAGAACATAAGTCAACTAGAACTTAAAAATAATAACGTTTTTCTTCTGCTTTTGTTATATTGTCAAGTTGGATACTTTTAGAAAAAGCTGAAATGTAGGCAACAATACTGAAAGGGAGAAGAAGAAGGCNATTCAGATAAAAATCACCTGCAGTAGATGGCAAATTAGTTTTATGTCATGGAACTCTGCCATTAGTGAGGAAACATTGTTAAGAACATAAGTCAACTAGAACTTAAAAATAATAACGTTTTTCTTCTGCTTTTGTTATATTGTCAAGTTGGATACTTTTAGAAAAAGCTGAAATGTAGGCAACAATACTGAAAGGGAGAAGAAGAAGGCTTCTGATAACTTTATTTGAATTCCTCTTTGTAACTTAAATCAGCGAAGAAAATGGCTTCCTTGGAGTCAATTTTTCTGATATATAATTGGTTAGTGTAGAGATTAAATTATGAGTGTCACATTTAATTTGAAACCAAAGAGAGATATAGCATTATCACTGAGAATGTGCTCTTTTGTGAATGTCAAGTGCAACTTGTTGAAGGTCTTTTGAAAAACATTAAGACTTTGTACATTACTTATGCATGCCTGGAGCACCTACCAGTTTGGCATACAGATGCCAAGTACACTATTGATCTGCACTGTTTTTAATGCAGGTTGGGTCTTGGAATGATGCTGTCTCTATTTTCCATTCGAGCCCAATGAGCCTGTGCTTTGGAATGGATCCAAAGCCCCAGAAAGTTTGCTTAGAAACAACATTCTTGCCTAGGAAGTCAGTGTTCACTTTCCGTAAGTTTGGGGTTTACCTAGTAACAGCAGAGTTTCTAGAGAGGACTTTTCTCTCGAGGCTGCATTTTTCTCCTCAAATCTTGGTTTTCCTTAGGAAGCAGGTGTCTTCTTGTTAGTACGGTGCTACCCACCTGAGAATATTAACAGTTGTTAGTCTGCTTGTTTCTGTTCTCTTCTTAGCTTTTCCATACGTTTTTGGAAGTGTTAGTAGGGTTCATTCACGGAAAGTTCTTACTTAGTTCCAAGCACAAGTCAGTCATCAGTAGGGCTGGTGGGGAGTGTATTTTCATTAGAGAGATGAGGGGAATGAGACACAGAAATACCATCTCCTTAGTCTAGAGACATCATTGGGCCTCATACACAGTGGCGTTTCAGGAATACACGCAGGTCATTCTTGTTGCTTTAACTGCTTATCATGCCTCTATCGCTCCAAAGGTAAAAGTCCAACCACCAGAGTCACTGGACAGTCAGTGTTTCTTGGCATCTTAGGCAAAATCTGTGAGGATGAATAAAAGAGATATAATTAGAAGAATCATCAGTAGATCTTTTATCAGTATTCTTCTGATTAATCTTTGGTTATTCAGCTATTTTATCATCATCATCACTTTTCACTTCTCTGGTTGAACAGAATTTAAAGTGATGTGTGTGAGTGGATGGAGTTTCTGGCAAAAGATCGTTGGCGATAGTGAATTCATAATGTTGCCAGTGCATGGAAGGAAGCATCCCTGTCTTTTTAATTCAAGTCCATTTACCTTTGGTGGTTATGCTGGATAACTTGGCCCAAGGCACCAGCTGAAGGGCTAAAATATAATTGGTTTAGTTCCACTTTATGTTTAGCACTGGTTCAACTGTTCTCTCAGGAGATGAGCATTATATCACTTTTATATGCAGAGGGGAGTTGATTTTTGCCCATTGCACCACAGAGAATATTTGAGCAAAATGTTTAGTAGCTTAATATAGCTTACCATTCCATCTGTTTTGTAAGTAATTTTAATTAAAAGGAAGAGGGACAGAATTAAAGCATACCATTGTTAGGCATTACTTTCATCTTTTAGTTTGCTTGTTTAGCATGGTGAACATGTTTTAGTAATTTTACTCATTCCCAAGTTTCTACTCTGCTCACTGCATTGGATATTGGGTAGAGTTTAATATTTGCCATGTGATCTGTTGCAGCAATTAAATAGTAACAGTTTTATTAGTAATTCTCTAAGGTTATCATATTTAATACTAATTCTATTTAAAGTAAAACTGTATTATGAGCCCAAAGGCAAGGGGATATGCCTGTTTAGGAGAGAGAAGTAAGAAAAAGTTTTTCTCTTCAAATGCATAGTATATATGGGACAAAGCAAGGTAATTTGTATTCATTTTCACTTTCAAAAATCATACTTTGCATTAATAAATGTTTCTTAAATGAGTTAATTTTCATTGATTGATTGACTCCCCTTTCAGTTTTCTCTGGGTTGTCTGAAAAATTCAAAGAAGATTATTATGGCCCCCTTGTGGTGAAATAATGTAAAATTTTTCAAGATTGAAAAATAGCTATCTTTTTCTTAAAAAAAAAAAATTATTCTTGAAAAACTTTTGATAGATAATAAAGACACAAATTCATTGAACATATATTTAACTAACATATGGCCAGATATTTAATTTTTATATATTAATAGTACAAATATATATATTTATATGTAAGTGTTAATTGATAATGCTTATGTGCATATAATATCTGGATAATTACATTCCTTATACCACCTTCTGTGATATTTTAGTTTAGGTATATTAATAAGGTAGTTTAAAAAATATGTCTTACATGATGAATCTGCTAGCTAAATATTATTTACTACTTAAAAACTTAATAAAATAGTAGATGTGAAACAGCATATGTATATGCTTTTGGTAATTAAGTCTTAACATTTTAATTAAAAGACTTATCTAGTTTCTCATATAATCCTATTTTATCATTGGTTAGAAGAAGCATTTTGAACCATTTCTAAGAAAATAAACAGTAAGAAAAGTAAATTTTTGAAGTTTTTTCTCCTGTGTTCAGTGTATGTTTTATGTTTTACAAAAGGATTCAAGAGGTTAACATCAGGAGTCATCTTACTATATTCATTATTTATCTTAACATATCATCTTAATATACACATTATTTTAATATATCTTAATGCATATTTCAGTTAGTAATTAATTGTAAATGGAACAAGCAGTTGTTCTTATCACAGTGTAATGAGGCTTTAAATTATTTATACTGAGAACATTTACTGATATGAAGAGTTTGTGTCCTACCTTTTGGAAATGACTATACATAGAAAAAATTATCTAGATTTGGGCCAACTGCTCTCTAAAATAGATGTGAAAGGTTATGTAAGATTGTTACATGTATAAATCTTTCTACTTAAAATATGAAAACAGATGGTAGTGAACTAAGCAGGAATAAATCATGTTATGCAAATATAACTACTATCTCTGAGTTGTTTAGTGAAACATAATCTTTTTGGTTTTGATGTGATTGTAAGAGTGGAAGGGAAAAATAGAACCTGAAAATGTGTAGTATGCGCCAAGGATAGACTTTCAAAGGCTGTCCCGATTAGTGCCAATTTGATATTACTATTTTCATCAGGTCTGCTTTACTTCATCTCAGGGGATAAATTTCTGTCTTCAGTGAAGAAATGAAAGAGCTAGCAGAAATTAAATGGATACTTCAATAAAGGTCACAAAGAATTTATCAGAGCTTTGCTAGATTAAAAAATATCTGTGAAGGCAAAACTAATCTCTGGTGTTAGAAGTAAGAGCACAAGGGACATTTCTGAGATGCTGGTGATTTGGTTTTGATGTGAATGCATCATGAGTACTTCCTTCTTGTTCAATTCATTATACTTGATACACTTTTCTATATGGATACTATTTTTCAACAGTAAGCTAACTTAAAAAGGGAAAAAAAAATGTAAGCACCTGAAGAAAATTCTGGAAATGTTTGTGTTCTAAAATATTGATATGTTAGGGATAAAATGTTTTTTGGAACATACTTTTATGATTAATTTAGTTTAAGATGCTTTAGAATTAGTTCTTTCATCTAAGATAAATTTTATGAAGGGTTTCTTTTCTATAAGTAGCTGAAAGTCACGAAAGAAAAACATTTCATCTAAAATGTCATCTAAATTAATTGCTTCCATGTTGTAAGAAATTAGCTACCTGATTTTAAATATTTCAGGATTTCTGCTTGAAAGCAATCCTGAAGCATATATTTTAGTTTTAGTCTTTTCCGTGTGTATTTGTGATTTTATAATAGAAACCAAGTGCATTACCCTGAATTTTGTACAAATGAGAGCCGTTACAATATGCTTTGCAGCCTTTGATAACACATGAGAAAGTCTATAACATAAGGTCTGCTATATGATATGTTTTCAATAAAAGTTTGTATATTCTTTTTTTTTCCCTATGGATATCTTACCTCAATCTACAGTTAGAAATGTGTGGATTAGCTGATTTGCTGGCAACACAAAGAAGGGGACATGTTACTTTAAAACATATATCACTTTATGAAAGCATTAGCCAGATGAAAAATCCTTATGTTGTAGATTATATGTATCATCGTGGTGTGAACTGGGGCTAAATGAATGTGGTATCCTAATTTGAGGTGCTAATTCATTTTAAATTGTAATACTGAGGTGCTAATTCATTTTAAATTGTAATACTGGCAAAAGTATTTTAGAAATAAAAAATGTATTTTCTTTGGCCTCATATTCCTGTTGCTGGGTATTTGTCCTAAAAAAATAGTTTATAAAGTAGGAAAAGGGCTAAAAAGCCACAAACACAGAATAGTAGAAAGTTGTTCAAAATTTAAATATCACTCAATAATAGAATATTTATAATTTTAACTTTTTTAGTGAGTAGAGTATTTCATATTTTACAAAAAAATACTATACGGTGTTTGTTTCAATATAGACAGTGTGTCATGGGGTAAAGTAAAAGTTTAAAAGTGTATGCACATGCATATCATGATTTATTAGAATTGTACAACTGAGTAAAGACTATAAGCATTAGGAAAAGCACATACATCTTGGGCTAAAGTGGTGGAATTAGGGGTGATAATGTTCCTTTATCATTGTTATTTTCATTCTTTTCACTTGGGCAGGATCAGGTGGAGAGCAAGAGTATATAATAAACTTCAGAGCACTTGCTTTTTAATTAGATCAATGACATTTTTCTTGTCACACTGGCATCTATTTATCTTTCAATGTAGTTTTGGTTTTTGGTGGTAGTATATTGAAATATTACAAAATGGAAGTGTTTTGCTACAGGGTTCTTTCTCTGATTCTTCCCAAAACATGTTATTGGCAATCTGACCTAACCATCTCTTGAGGTGAAGTGAAGTGAAGTCACTCAGTCCTGTTCAATTCTTTGCAACCCCGTGGACTGTAGCCTGCCAGGCACCTCCGTCTATGGGATTTTCCAGGCAAGAATACTGGGGTGGGTTGCCATTTCCTTCTCCAGAGGATCTTCCCAACCCAGGGATCAAATCCTGGTCTCCTGCATTGCAGGCAGACTCCTTACCCTCTGAACTATCATCTCTTAGCAAATGTAAAAGATTAATGCCATTATTTAATAGACACATTTAATGTGGGAACAAATGTGAACTGAAGCTTCCAGGTTTGGTGGCTCACATGTATTTCTGACTTCTTCTTGTGCCCGGTTCTAGCTACATTGATATTAAGCAGAATCTCCCTCCATCCAGCCTTGGGGTTGGAGAGCTCTTACACAAATCATAGGTGAGCAGTCTATGTAACCAGAGTGGTAAAATGCAATCATTTACTTTTCTTCTTCTTTTGGTTCATGTCCTTTCCAGTCTTCCGCTATTGCAGGGTCTCTGCACTTTGCATTGGGGCCTGAAGCACAAACAACAAAAGGCAAGCTGGGGAGGCAGATTTAAGTAATTTTATCAAGTGTCCTACCTCTTCATTAAAAGAACATTTCAAGGGGAACATTTGCTGATGTTTCTTTTTGAGGATTCATTTATTTCATAAGCATTGAACCAGAGCCCTCTATGTACTGGAGGTATAAATGTAGGAATATAAAGATGAATTTGACTGGTCCCTACCTCAAGTAGCTTATATAAGGGAGAAGTTTGTCCTGCTTAATCTTAAGATTCTCTAAAATGGAAGCAGCTTCTTTTCTTTTTATATAGTATAAAAAGAAAGCCAAGGATGCTTTTATTATACTGGTATTCTTGGATAGATGTATTTCCAGTAGATGTAAATTATTTTATTTCACAAAAGCTAGTCTGTATATTTCTAGAAGTAAAACTGGCATACTATCTGCAGTGTTTTTCTTTCTCTTTTTTCAGAAGCAAAAGTTTAAAGCAGTCTTTTCAAATAACAATAGCATGATAGAGAATACAAGGTTGGGGTTTTATCAATTCAGACACGAAATTTCTTCCTTTAGTTTTAATTGTGAGCCAGTACATGGTTTATATGATTTATATTTTAAATTAGAGACCAACTTTTATATGTATCAAAGTGAAACATATGTATACACTATAATCTTGCAGTTCTTAGATACATTTCTTGATAGAAATATGTAGGTTGCCAAAAGACATACACTGCAATATTTATTGTTGTTCAGTCACTAAGTCATGTCTGACTGTTTGTGACCCCATGGACTGCAGTGCACCAGGCTTCCCTGTCTTTCACTTACATGAATACAAGAATGTAAGAGTGCAAGAATGTTCATAGCAGTGCTATTTTTTAAAACTTTTATTGAAGTATAGTTGGTTTACAATGTGGTTTTTAATTTCTGCTGTAGAGCAAAGTGACTCAGTTACACATGTATACACAGATTCTTTTTCATATTCTTTTCCATTACGGTTTATCACAGGGTAGTGAATATAGTTCCCTGTGCTCTACAGTAGGACTGTGGTTTATCCATCCTATATCTAATAGTTTGTATGTGCTAATCCCAAACTTCCAGTCCTTCCATTCCTCACACTTCTCCTCCTTGGCAACCAAAAGTCTGTTTTCTAGATCTGTGAGTCTGTTTTCTTCTTTTTTTTTTTCCTTTCATAGATATGTTTGTTCGTGTTGTATGTTAGATTCCACATATAAGTGATACTATTTGGTATTTGTCTTCCCCTGTCTGATTTACTTTGCTGCTAAGTCACTTCAGTCGTGTCCGACTCTGTGCAACCCCATAGATGGCAGCCCACCAGGCTCCTCCATCCCTGGGATTCTCCAGGCAAGAACACTGGAGTGGGTTGCCATTTCCTTCTCCAATGCATGAAAGTGAAGTCGCTCAGTACTTTATTGTTAAAGTAATCTCTACGTCCATCCATGTTGCTGCAAATGGTGTTATTTTGTTCTTTTCAATGGCAGAGTAATATTCCATCATATATATGTACCACATCTTCCTTATCCATTTATCTGTCAATGGGCATTTAGGTGTTTCCATGTCTTGGCTATTGTAAATAGTGATCAGCACTATTTTTAATAGCACCAAACTGGAAGCTACTCAAATGTCCATCAAGAGTAAAAATGGAAGCATAAACTGTGGTACATTTATGACATGGGAATATGATATGGCAGTGAAAATATGCCATAAAAAGGACAAAACTGAAACATAGCCTTGAGCGAAGAAAGCTGGACGCCACAAGTGGATACTTTTCCCTAATTCCATATCAATAAAATATCAAGCAAGCCAAGCTGCACTGGGATTAGCAGTTAGCATGGAAGTTATTCTGGGGGAAACTCAAGTGCCTGGAAGGGAGTGCAAAGGAGGGTATTTGGGGGCTGCTCAGAACATGGAGTTTTTTCACTTCAGAGCTCATTATACAGGTGTGTTTATTATTGTTGTTCAGTTGCTAAGTAGTTTCTGACTCTGGAACCCCATGAACTGTAGCATGCCAGGCTTCCCTGTCCTTCACCTACTCCTGGAGTTTGCTCACACCCTTGTCTATTGATTCAGTGAAGCTATCTAACCATCTCATCCTCTCTCGCACCCTTCTCCTCCTCCCTCAGTCCTTCCCAGTATCAGGGTCTTTTCTGATGAATTGGTTCTTTGCATCAGGTGGCCAAAGTATTGGAGCTTCAGCGTCAGTCCTTCTAATGAATATTTAGGGTTTATTTCTTTTAGGATTGACTGTTTTCATCTCCTTGCAGTCTAAGGAACTCTTAAGAGTCTTCTCCAATACCACAATTCAAAGGCATCAATTCTTCAGTGTTCAGCTGTCTTTATGGTCCAACTCTCACATCCATACTTGACTTCTAGAAAAACCATAGCTTTGATTTATAAAAATTCATTGAGTTTTATGCTTGGGAGATCTGACTTTCTGCATGTATGTTGTCCTTCCACACAGAGTTTAAATGAATGGATGGGAAAATGTAACAGGAAATCGAGCTGTGTTCCTAGCCTTTATGCTACTCATCCACCGAACTCTGGAAGTAAATGAAGACCTTGTCTGTTAGAAAAGACAGAGGCTGTCTATTCTGAGCTTGATATGGCAGCCACCATCATTTGTACTTGGCCTAGACACAGGGGCAAGGAGGGGAGTGGGACAGCATTACAAAAAAAAGAGGAAGTGCTTAGAGTGTTCTGTGATAGGAAGATGGTGGCAAGGGGATGCTATGGAGGACTGTCCAGATGTGGGGCATCTTCTGTGATTGGTTGGGCACGTAGATGGCTTTCTTTGGTCGATCGTGAGTTGCAATACAGGGCAAAAGTATAGAGATGCTGGCAGGACTTTGACCAAGTTCTGACAGTGCTGAGCAAGTTGCTGCACAATTGTAGTGTGGTTTCCCAAGTTGGTTGCTTCAGAAGTTGTGAGTCAGAGCTCTGTTGTCATACAGGGTCTGAGAGGGTCCCATCATAGAAGGAGCCGCGTGCAAGTGGAATCATAACACGCAGGGTGCAAGGAAAGTGATGCACTCGTCCAGAGCCTCACAGTTGGTGCATTTTGGATCTAAGCCTTAGTCACTTGTATTTGTGGGGCTAGATGTTTTCCTCAAAGTAGTTAGACCGTGAGAAAACAACCGCCGAGTAATCTAAGTCCATACACATTGAACTAATTTAAGAAATTTCTAATGGAAAGACTATTTATGTAAACTGGCAGACATATCTTCTTAAGCTATTGGTCATTCCCTTTTTTGATGATGAATTTGTTCAGAGATTTGTTAGATGCTACAAAAAGAAAAAAAAAAAAGAAAAAAGCAGCAGCATCCAGGATTCCCAGGGATATATTTAGAATAGTGGTTTTTAATCTCTCTGATAGCAGAATCAAGAGGGAACTTTGAAAACTGTCATGTTCCTGGTCATACCAGCAGAGAGAGAAATACTACTGCAACTGATGGTGTGTGGGACCCAGGTATTACTATTGTTTTTTAAAGATCCCTTTTTTTTTTAGTGTGGCTAGTATTGACCACTAAACCACCTGTTTAGAGCAAAGGTTGCAAAATTAATAATTTGTTGTTGTTGTTCAGTTGCTAAGTCATGTCTGACTCTTTGCAACCCCACGGACTGCAGCACACTGTGCTTCCCTGTCCTTCACTGTCTCCCAGAGTTTGCTCAAACTCATGTCCATTGAGTTGGTGATCAGTGGATTGCCATTCAACCATCTTATCCTCTGTTGTCCCCTTCTCCTCCTGCCCTCAATCCTTCCCAGTATCAGGGTCTTTTCCCGTGAGTTAGCTATTTGCATCAGATGACCAAAGTATTAGAGCTTCATCATCAGTCCTTCCAATGATTATTCAGGGTTGATTTCCTTTAGTATTGACTGGTTTGATCTCCTTGCTATCCAGGGAACACTCGAGTCTTCTCCAACACCATAGTTTGAAAGCATCAGTTCTTCAGTGCACAGCCTTTTTTATGGTCCACCTCTCACATTTGTACCTGACTTTTGGAAAAAACTTAGCTCTCACTGTATGGACCTTTGTTGAAAGTGATGTCTCTGCTTTTTAATATGCTGTCTAGGACTTCCTTGGTGGCTTAGACGGTAAAAGCATCTGCTTACAATGTGGGAGACCTGGGTTTGATCCCTGGCTTGGGAAGATACTCTGGAGAAGGAAATGGCAACCCACTCCAATACTCTTGTGTGGAAAATCCCGTGGACAGAGGAGCCTGGTAGGCTACAGTCCATGGGGTCACAAAGAGTCGGACATGACTAAGTGACTTCAGTCACTTCACTAGATTTGTCATAGATTTTTCTTCCAAGGAGGAAACGTGTTTTGATTTCATGGCTACAGTCACAGTCCACCGTGATTTTAGAGCCCAAGGAAATGAAATCTGTCATTGTTTCCATTTTTTTCCCTCATCTGTTTGCCATGAAGTGACAGGACTGGATACCATGATCTTAGTTTTTGAATGATAAGTTTTAAGCCAGCTTTTTCATGGTTCTCTTTCATCATCATTCAGAAACTCTTTAGTTCCTCTTTGCTTTCTGCCATTAAGGTGGTATCATCTGCATATCTGAGGTTATTGATATATCTTCTAGCAGTCTTTATTTCAGCTTGTGATTCATCTAGACTAGCATTTCACATGATGTACTGGGGGCTTCCCTGGTGGCTCAGATGATGAAAGAATCTGCCTGTAGGACGAGAGACCCAGGTCTTATTCCTGGGTCGGGAAGATCCCCTGGAGAAGGAAGAGGGTACCCACTCTAATAGTCTTGCCTGGAGAATTCCATGGACAGAGGAGCCTGGCAGGCTATGAAGTCCATGAGATCATATAGTCAGACATGACTGAGCAACTAACACACTCTACGTATAAGTTAAATAAGCAGGGTGATATTATACAGCCTTGTCGTACTCCTTTCCCAAGTTGGAACCAGTCTGTTCCATCTCCAGTTCTAAATGTTGCTTCATAACTTGCATACACAGATTTTTCAGGAGGCAAGTAAAACGGTCTGGTATTCCCATCTCTAAGAATTTTGCACTGTTTGTTGGGATCCACAGCTCTTAAGTCTAAGGCTTTAGAGTAGTCAGTGAAGCAGAAGTAGATGTTTTTTTCTGCAAATCCCTTGCCTTCTCTATGATCCAACAGATGTTGGCAATTTGATCTCCGGCTCCTCTGCCTTTTCTAAATCCAGCTTGAATATCTGGAAGTTCTCAGTTCACGTACTGTTGGAGCCTCGTTTAGATAATGTTGACATTACTTTGCTAGTGTGAGATGAGTGCAATCATGCAGTAGTTTAAATATTCTTTTGCATTGCCTTTCTTTAGGATTGGAATGAAAACTGACCTTTTCCAGTCCTGTGGCCACTGCTGAGTTTTCCAAATTTGCTGACATATTGAGTGCAGTATTTTCACAGCATCATCTTTTAGGATTTGAAATAGGTCAGCTGGAATTCCATCACCTCCACTAGCTTTGTTCATAGTAAACGCTTCCTTAGGCCCACCTGACTTTGCACTCCGGAGTGTCTGGTTCTGGGTGTGTCATGGTAACTCCTGGTTTTCTATCCAGTGTTTTACCTACACTCTTTTATTAAATTATCACCAGGATCCATTAAGATCATTTTTGTTACCTTGTTTTTCAAGATGTGGGAACTGAAATTCATAGTAACTAAATAATTTGCCTGTAGCAATTAAATAATTAATGTGAAGTCACAAAACTATACGTACATGAGCCCTTATTTATAGAGAGCTGTTTACTGAATTCCCATAACCCAGTATTAAACACAGTGCGATTGACATTTCACTGTGTTTAATATTGAGTGCTGGGACGTTTAATGTAATAGCATATTCATTTGTATATATTCATCTATACAGTTTCTCTGTAAAAATTTTAAAAGTATTCTAAACTCTAGCCCTGAAATTTTCAGATAAAGGATTAGGAAACAGGAATAAGAACAGAATCAGATCTAATCAGATCCAGAGGAATCCCTCATAATCCTAGGCCATATACTGCTATCATGTGAGGTTTTTATTAAGTCGTGTTAATCTAATGCATTTTCTTCATCATTCTAGGAACATGTTTATCCAGAGAACCCAAACCAGTCCCTATTACTGATAGGCCTATAATTTCTGGTTCAGAAGAGATCTTAATAGCTTTCTAAACCAATAACCAGTCAGATACTTGATGCAATTTAGTCTTCTCAGGACTCAAAACCTATCCTAGAGCCTTTGCCAGAATCAATAGCAAACTCTCAACTTTGTAGTTTATACAATTTATTTTCTCATACTTTTGGAGATCAGTTGTACTTGTATATCTCGGCATTTAAAGACCTTTTCCTGTTCTTTGTGAGCCCTGTAAGACGATGACGTGTTTTTGGCTGGGTCATTTTTAATTTTTTCCAACCTTTCAGACCAAAGGTCCTGAGTTCTTTCAGTATGAATAAGTTTGCTGACACAAACGTGGAGGAGAAACACTATTTTATTATTTTTTCAACTCTTTATATCCTAGAGACTATATTTAGCTCTAGAGCAACCTCTTTCAATTTTGTTAATCTGTATTCAAGTTTTTTTTTTTTTTTTTTTTAAGGTAGTTTTAATTTTTAGCATGAAATTTCGGGAGCAAATCATTCCAAGGTAGTTTAAAATTTTTCATTGTCCTTGTGCAGATAAGAATTGTAATATTTTTTTGTGTTTTATATAATTCAAAGTGAAAACCTAAAATAGTTTTTATACTACAAGTTAAACTGAGCACTGTATCTGGTTCAAATGATTCTTCATTTAGAAGGACTAAATGAAGGACTAAAAGGTCTAGTATATAATGAAGTATATAGACACATACAATTTGGGAGTTAAATGAGAAGTGCAGAATAACAGTTAAGATAGTTTCTCTGTCTAATATTATAGGAGTAAGCCCCTGAATCTCATATTTCTTCTTCCTTTAGGATATTCTTTTCTTT